>JANAVB010008330.1:0-12735 GCA_029216955.1 Iris pallida | reverse complement strand
TATATATATATATATATATATATATATATATATATATATATATATATATATATATATATATATATATAGTTAGATAGATATATATCGAGTATATATATGTATATATATATATATATATGTGTGTGTATATATATATATAGATAGATAGCTAGATGATTAGATAGATGTATATAGAAAAGATAAGGAGAAGGAGAAGGAGAAGGGAAAGAAGAATGGTTAGTAGTAGTGTAGGAAATGTAGGAAATTAAATTAGAGAGGGTTGTGAGTGAATCGGATTTGGTGAAAGGGTAAAATTGAGCTCCGAGTGTCGGAACGCGTTGAAACTTGGCGGAGACTTAGATTATGTGAATTAGATTTTGTGGATAGGCTCCCGAGTTGAAATCAGGGTTTCGTGTGGGAGTAGGATGATGGTATCGCACCGATACTCAAGATAAACGGTAAATCGGCAATAGGCCGTAAGATGGACTGGATGTCCACTCTACCTAGGAAGCTTGGTAGGTAACGATAGTATATGCTAGTATCCTACTACCCTAGGAAGCACGGGTCGAAATACCAAGCGTAGGTAGGCTAACTCGGTATTTGCCTAGGTGAGAAATTTACCTTTGTAAAGGGTAAATTTATGATATTGGCCTACGGCCAAGATATGGGTTTCGGAGTCCAAGATGGACTTGGATATGGGTTGTAAGGGTTGGTAATGGTTAGAAATAGTCACCTAGATCTAGTCTTGACCTTGGTTGACCACGGTTGACTTTTTAGACCAAAAGTCAACCATGGGTCAACACTTTACCCAATTTAGTCCCAAATTCCATTAGAGTTGAACAGTTGACCAAAAGTCAACTGTTAGTCACCATTGACCTAGGGTTGACCTAGGGTTGACCTAGAGTTGACCAGAGTTGATCCGTTGACAAAAGTCAACTGTAAATTAACTTTTGACCTAGTTTGATTTGGGTTGACTTCCAATGTTCTCCTATGACCAGGTTTGACTTAACTAGACTTGTCTTGACCTAGAATGACTTAATAGGATTTAATTTGATTTGACTTTACTTTCTAAACATAGTATTGACACGTCTTGTTATCTATAGGTCCTCGAGGCGCTGCATTGGATCCAGTTGACAAATTATATCAAATCACAGACGAGTACATTCTCTGATAACTGTTTCCCAATTTATGATAACTGTTATAATTCATGTACTTAGTGTAGATATGCTTATTCTTGACACATGGTTCTCACGGATTGGTATTCCTGGATCTCGACGAGAGATGTTACTCCTTGTTAGCTTGGGATGTATTGTGCAAGCTCCCTTGTAGCTCTTGTGCAATATATGGTCACCGATTCTAGAGAAGACTTGCTCCCTTCTCATAGAATCCCGTACAGTGACGTGTCCTGTTTGGATCCATTCTACCAGTTAGGGGTGGGGGAGTAGTAGCGTATGCCTGTGATCAAATCCATCCTGCATTCCCGAACAGTGTTAGTCATATACCGCACTTATGACTAGCCAGGCCAGTTCTTTACAGGTGCCCAAGCCGATCACAAGTTGAAACTACTACTCACACACATTGGATAGATGGCTTACCCTGATTTGTGTATATACCATGATCAGTTCTACTTTCCTGTTCTAGCTCTAGCTCTACAGCTTACCATGCCATGATACATATATGTACACTCCATGATTTTATTGTATATGCTCTATTTACAGTCTTATGGCTTTTACTCTATCTTGAGATCTGTTATGAGATATATGTATTCGTTCCATCCTGACCGGATATGTTAAAAATATTTACAGATGCAGAGGAGGACTATTATTGTACTTACTACAGCCCACCGGACGTAGTAGGTTTAGAGACAGATACCCTAGATCAGCAGGGTGCAGTACCGCAGGACGAGATACCGCCTACCCTGTAGATAGAGTAGGTTTTTGTACTGGACCTTGTCTCCAGTTACTCTTGGGACTGTTATCATTTTGTTTAGTATCAGAGACTTTGGACTTGGACTTGTATATTCTTTGTGTTTGGACTTGACATGTTATATTTTATCGTCGTGTTGTCTTTATATTTCAGTATTTACTTTATCATCTTAGAGTTGTGATTGAGTACTCATATATATTATCATTGCTTGTCCTCCGTTCGGAGTTGACCATATTCTCGACAGGTTTTTGATATTATATAAACTGTTGTTAGAGTAGTAAACCTACAGCATTCCATGCCATTTTTACGGTGTGGGCTGGGCGTTGTTACGCACACGTGCCCTTACAGCGGATGCGGGTCGTGACAAATTATTTGCGTAACGACTTGACGAGCATAGGCTATGCCAAGCTTCGTATTGAGGAAATATGCCGTGCACGCGACCGACTTGAACAACCAAGTTCTCGGGTGCCTAGACTTAAGCCAACAACCGTACAAGACGACTTAACTCACGGGACGTACGAAGGCTATGCCAAGCCTTGGACGACGGGACCGTGCATGCATTTTCAAGCATTCAAACGGGCGACGCCTATGACTTAGGCTAATTCGAGCGTTGGGACAAAACGACGGGACCATGCATGCTTTATCAAGCATTCAAGTGGGTGATGCCTATGACTTAGGCTAATTCGAGTGTCAGGGCAACTTAGCAACTTAGGCCAACTTTCTTCTTCCAAGCCACGGGATGAAGGATCGAGTGCCAGTTTAAAAGCACGCTAAGCCGACTTCTAAGCAGACCGTAGGACCATTTTCCATGTTCTAAGACATTCCGACCCGTCGGGATTATTCTCTTAGCTATGTGGATGCGTCTCTTTTATTATCAAGCCTAACTTGTGCAAGTTGAAAACATACGAGTTATTAAGTGAAGTCTAAGATGAGGTAAGTTTACCAAAACTACCCCACCTGAGCGAGGAGTCGCCTCGACCGAGCGAGCCTTCGAGCATCCGTTGCAAAGCTAAGTCCGAACGCCGTCGACATTTTGATTCCTCCGATTGACTTTGCGGGACGGGACACTACAACATACACCACTCAGAACAAGTCTCGTCCTCGAGACTTTCCTGAAGGCAAGCCATTCTACCATTTTTATGGCCAAGACTTAATCGAGTCTAGACACGGAACAATAACAGTCGTGCGGGGCACGCCATAATTTATCGTACACACTCCGCCTACACGTTTTTTCGATTCTGATTCACGCTCGCACTATTATCAATCTTTTTCTTTAGCATGATTCAAATCCTCGACACACTTTCTGTCACGCCCCGATTCCGTAGAATCGATAGTCGTCCCCCGGGTGTGATGCCGTGCGAACCTAAATTACGCTCGCATAAGACATAGTCATAAGGTTATCCGAAACACAACAACAAGAGAATGCGCAGAGTAAATTGAACACACATTATAGAGAAGGAAACTTAAGCTTTATTGATAATGAATATCATTTACAGACTCGATACAAGGGCGTCGCGCGGGCTTTTTACAAACTGACTCCATTACAAAGTGAACGTCGATGAGATAGCCATTACATACATTCATCCCTTGATTATACAACCAGAATTACAAAACCACATAGGATGGTGGGGAGTCGCTCCATCTGTCTTCTGAACTACAACATCGGAGTTTTCAAAAGGTTTGATCCAAGCTTCGACCGCACGGACGAAGCTTCAAAACACACGAGCGTTGCCTCCCTTCACGTAGCACGCTCCTCCCGATTTATCGCACCTGTAGAGAGAGCGAGGATCAGTACAATCAATATGTACTGGCGAGTGGCTAATTAATTTTCAGGCTCTCATTTGGTTCAAGAATTTAGATAAAATCATACAACTTGCTTTTAGTGGTCTTTCTAACCATCCTAGCTATTTTTATACGAAGTATTTTGACGAAACATAACCCAAGTAAGTTACACCAGAATTTTCCTCGACAGAGCGCACCGCGCAACATAAAACTTACCATCACCTTCACTGTTAGTTGATAACAATTTATATCAAGTGTTTGATGTGGAGGTCACTGGCATTAACTAGCCATCCTGGACATAGCCTGGTAAACGGGACCCTTGCAACGCAAGTAGCGAGCTCCGATACAAGTCCCCGTATTACTGATTGCCTATTACCCAGCTCGGCTATAACCTGTTTCTTCCTAGGCCGAGTCTGTCCCGTGGCCTCGGGTTGCCGCTCGAAGAAACCATCGCCCTTGTCGACAAGTTGTCCATGACCGTGATCGGTTAACATGGTATATTTTAGGGTACCGTTGGGACTTGTTATATAATCGATTCTTTTACTTGGTTGTTTTGCAGGCCTAACATAATTCTATCTCTTTTCTACACAACACATCTTTTTCTCTTATAGCACATAAGACTTGTATTTTTCAAACGAATCATTCAAATTCGATATCATTACCCGGGTTCTCATTTGGAAATAGAGGGTCGAGACGAAGGAGGTCAGCACTCACCTTGAGCTGTGCTTGAGGCGAGAGACTTATTGGTTGCGCTAGACGTCGCCTACGCGATCACCTAAAATCGCACAAGCAACCGATTCGAACACTGTATTATGCAAGAAGTTCGATAGAAAATGCGAGTTCGAAATGTAAGCCATGAAAACCATCGAAAATATTCACGAAAATGTATTCAGAAAACCAAAGCCAAAACCAACGCAAGCGGCGTAAAAAATAGAGCAACGGAAGGTCTCTCCCGACTCAGCCGCAGAGTCAATCCTTGAGGCGCTACCCGCTGAATATGGGACTTGGTTCCGAAGAAGCCATTCCATAACGTGGAATGTATCTTAATTCAACCGTTCCCGTTCGATCGACTCGGCCGATTCCGACCTATCGGTCCCGACCGAATCGATAGCGACAGTGTTCCTTTCTCGCACGCCCCGTGGACGGAAATGGGGCACGATGTAGGGACGGGGCACCACACCATAACCAACTAAAAAATAAGTTTCGTCCACGAAACTTAAGAACATAATCTACCTCTATGAAAATAATGAAGGAAACTTTTCTTTTATCTCTGACTCGAGTTTCCATGTCGACTCTTGTAACCCCCTGTTTTCCAGATGAGGGTAATTTTGAAATTTTGTAATTATATTTATTAATTATTGATATTTGATTCACATTATGATTTTTAGTGATTTTTAATAATTATTATTTTATTAAAAAATTGGTTAAGTCATGACTTGATTTTGATGTGCTGCTAGTGAAACCTGAGAGACTGCATGACCTAGAGCCTAACCATGTCATTAGGATGACTTAATTATCATTTTTAGTCTAGGGGTAATTTGGTCATTTTGACTTATTTGAATTATTTGGTGATTTGTTGAATTGGTGAATTCTAGGTTGACTTGACTTGTTGAGACTTAGTGAACTAGCCTAGAAGCTAACCCTAGCCATGGTGACCCTAGTCTAACTTGAGTTAACCTATTTTAGTCATTAGAGAATAGTTGTAGAATGAGGGGACTTGGTTTAGTGAATTTAAGTCATGGCTTATGACTAAATGGTTTAATTGATCATGACTTAAGCCCATGGGCCATTTACTGAACCCTAACCCTAATTAATGAACCTATGAGCAGCCACATAGGGATCCCCACCCTATTTAAATACTTGTTCATTAGGGCTTGCCTCTTTTTATCATTCCTACACGTGGAGAAAAGAAAGGTAAGTTTTCCCCTTCCAAAAAATCTCATTTTATTTATTTGATCTCCTTTTTCATCCTAGTCTTTTGCATTGGATTCTAAATTGAGTTTATGGACCGTTGGTGGAGAGCCATTTCAGTTTTGGATCCATTTGGAGCAATTGGCCATCAAGAGGAACACCCCCCATTTGGAGCTTTCTATACAATTTGCACCTATAGGTAAAACCCTTTAAATTTATTTAAATTTTAGTTTTCTTTGCATATAGGGCTAGATCTAGGAGTCACCTAGGTGTCCCTAAAATTTGGAGGAATTTTGTTTCCGTTTGGTGTCCGTATCGGACACGTGTCATAGGGTATGTTAAGTGTTTGTTGTAATGCCACAAAGGAAAATATTATGTTGTTTTTGAAAACTATTTGAATGGAAAAATTGTTTTATATGTGTTTATTGATTTCGTATCCTACTGAGCACAATTTTGGACACGTTTGTGTCCAAAAATTGGACACACACGCACGCACGGGACGCATCACAGGCCCTGTGCAGTCCCCTGCTACCCGACACTCCTGTAGGACACGACACGAACTCCCAAGACCCTATTTTTGGCACAGGGGTCGGGGCAACCTCTGCCACCATCCTCCCAAAATTTGGGGTAAGATGGTGGAGTATTCGAGAAGTTATCGACCATGCACTGGTCGTAGCCTCTCGCACGCGCACACGAGAATCGCGTCTGATACGCGTCTCGTGCACGCGACACGAGTCACGTGGACACTGCGCAGGCTGTAGGACACACTCTCCTAGTCCTGGCGAACACCTAGACACGTGCACGAGGTGTCTAGTGTAGTGAGTCGTGTCCACGAGAGCTCGATACGGCTGCACGAGCCTGTCTGTGCACTGTCATTTCCTGATTTCTGATACTGTGTAATTCACATTCTTGGACACATTGTATCCTATTATTTTGGACACGATTGGCCCCCAAGACATGTAGGATAAGTCCCTAATCTATGTACACCTAGTTTTCTAAATTTATTTCGATTTTGACCTTGAGATTGGTCTCGAACTGGGGTCACTCACAGTTCTCAAGTTTCGAGAGGTTGAGGTTTTTGATTTGCCTTTCCTGAGAATTTTATGTATGTTGCTGATTATTGCCCTGTTTGATTCAAACACATGTGTTTTAGATTACCTAAATGTTGGTTAATGGTTGTGTTGAAGTTTGGAATGTCGAAGTTGGTATGGGACTGCTTGCAAACTGATTTTTATACACTGTTAAACTGTCCACTATACCACACACACACTATTGTATGTATAAATTCACTACACACACTGTCATTCACTGATTCCTGAGGACAGCCCTACTACATACACATTCTAACTGTCATAGACACCACACTGAATTCCTGAGAATCACTTCCCATGGACACATGACAGATTTTCTGAGATTTTTTTTTCCTATTAACAATAATTCCGAATTGGTTTCCTTCTAAATTGATTCTAACTTGATTTGTTAGTTTTTAAACTAAATCTTGGAAAGTTGTTTACGGTTTTTCTTTTCATTTATCCCTCACTGTTTCAGATTTTCATTACACACACACACATTGGTTCATGCTCTATACACATATGAACACCTAGACACTAACACATTTTTCTATTTTAAATTCCTGTTTACACCCTTATATTACACCGAATTCCTATGTCCTGTAACACACACACACACACACACACACACACACACACTCTTTTGCTGTTTCCAGATTTCCTGAGATTGTCCAATTTCCTGAAATATTATCACTGATTCAGTTTCCACACACACATTTATTCAGTTGGGTTAACATCATGTAGTGTGAGTACTTGGTATTTTAGTAAAAGGGTATTGGAGGAAATCATTTGTGCCATAGGCTTTTAGCCATATGATTTATCAGTGTAGTGAGCCCTCTTGTGGGTGAGTGAGTGTAGTGAGTGAGAGAAGTATGTATTAGTGTGTGTACAGTAAGAAAAAGAGGATAGCAATGGCTTTGCAGCATCATTTTATGGCAGCTGTAGCCTTGGCTTGGCATGAGATGCAACTGTAGTAGGTAAGCAGGGCAGTGGCAATAGAAGCAGCAGTAGGCTGGTCCCTGTGGCAGCAGCACAAGCCATGTTGGCCTGTGCATTAGTGCAGGATAGTGAGTTTGTGTTGTGTGGGTTGAGTGCTCGATTTGAGTTGGCAGTTGCCTGTTTTGTGTACATGAATGTATGACTTTGGTTATACATTGAAGATTGGGATAAATATATGTGTGTGTTTGAAGTATTAGGACAGGTAGAGAGTGAGACATGGGTTGCCTTGGCCTGGCCTTATGCATTTCCCTGCAAGCAAAGGATTTTATGCATCTATTGAGCAATGACATTTAGCCACTTGCCTTGTCATGACATGGCTGGGCATGGCCTTGACTTGGTAACAGAGCAGTAGCTGCAGCAGTAGGCTGAACAGTAGGCTGTGACAGGTAGGACATCACATCTGATATCCTGGTAGATAGGTTAGGGGCTATTTGCCTAAGGGATGTAGATGTTGATACTCCTTAAACTGTGTGACAGTGTCATAGGGTTGTGTTTGCATATAAGCATTAGAGTAGGTTGGGAAGTTGTCTATGGAATTAGTATTGGTGTTTTAAGAAGGGTAGGTAAGGATTTGTGAATCACCTATTATGTGGATATAGGTATACCATAGTATATATGTTATGATTATATACTAGTGAGTAATGTATATATATGGGTTATGGCCTTAGCCATTTGGACTAAGTAAAGTGTACATGAGTTATGAAATGGTGTGAGGGTGAATTAGAGTAGAGTTATGAGTTTTACTAATGATATTGCGTTTAGGTCAGGGTATCATATATGATGAATGAGTGTCAGTTAGCTTGAGTTAGTAAGGATAGAGATGGCATGTAGCATATATACTTATCTTAGTATACCTTAGCCTATACTTGTGTTAACCTATAGTTTGACCTAGAAATAGACTCACTGGGCCTATTTGGACTTGTAGACTAAAGTTGACTAGTACCCTAAATAGTTGACCTAGTATGACAAAAGATTGACCAATGTTGACTATTGACCTTGATTGACCCTAGATAAGTTGACTAGTTTGACTAAAATGTTTGATTAGAGTTGACTTTAATCTAGATTAGACTTGTTTAACCTAGTTTGACCTTGTATGACTTAGTTTAACTTCTTGTGACTTAATATGACTTAGATTGACTTGTTGACTATAGTTTGACCAACCCATAAATGCTAGTTGACTAGTTGACTTAGATAGATGATCAGGTTTGACTTAGAGTTGACTTCGACCTAGATTGGCTTAGAAATCATGTAGATGCATCATAAATTTCATTTGTCTTGTTTTAAACATATTATAACCTGTATTCCTCTATTTAGGACATTGTGACTCAGTTGCAGACATCTGATATTACACTACTCTTTTCAGAGTAGCAGGCGAGTACATTCTCTGATAGTTCTCTTATTTACTTGTCAATTACTGTACTTCAGTTCTAGTTAGTTGTATGCGATTCTCTGTTACAACACGTGTGGATATTTCTGGATTCATGTATACGACACACTTTTATTTTCTGGCCTCTATTACTGGTATCATCTCTATTACTGGAATCACCTACTGGAATCATTTAACTGGAATCATTTTACTGGAATCATTTATTGGTATCATTATATTTTGGCTGGACTCATCTTGAATCATTGTGTCGGAATTCTAGATTCACTTACTGGGCGGGGAAATATTGGAATAGGCATGTGAACATACCCAAATACTGGAACTACTCCCTTGGAATTATACTGGAATGATAGCCATCTCACACCCGGCCAGGTGTGTGATGTGCCGTATTACCTACAGTCGTTCACATGTCGATCCCGATATTTTAAAACACACTGCTAGAGTATAGGCTGGACTCACCCTGGAATCATTGATCACTATAACTGGAATCGTCCCTTACTGGATTCATCTTGTATTAGATTCATCATGTACTGGACTTACACTGGAGTTACACCGGTCTACATTTTCTGTCTGGACTTTATTTCATATTACCCTAGTTCAGCTAGTTCTATTTTTACAGTCTTCATTGCTATGATTCTTCTCTTGTTTAGTATTTACTTTCCTTGCACTTTATCTCTCCTTCTTACCATCACCTGAATATAAACTGTCATTTTCATCAATATAACTGTCTATAACTGCTGTATAGTTCTCTGTCATTTACTTGGGTTTTCTAGATGAGATGTGCTCGTTCCTGTCCTGACTGGACCTGTTGAAAATTTTACAGATGATTGCCCTGAGGACACATGCCCTACATTTTACTGAGGAGATGGCTTAGCTACCTATGGCCCCGATACTCAGGAGTGATCGGGAGTTCAGTTAGTCTATCTTGTTTTAGTTTTCCTGTTTAGATCTGGAGTTGTATATAGAGATTTGAGACTTGAGATGTATTTGAGATTGTTTGAGTTTGTTATTTTTATTAGTAGTTTCATTGTCTTCAATTTCTTAGTTATATTTCGGTGTTATCTTATCGTGCTTAGACTGTGATTGAGTTACACCATATCTTATACTTGTCCTCCGTTCGGAGTTGATCATGATGAGTACACTATATACTGCTTGAGTTGATGGTTAGTTAGAGACTTAGAACAGCGTTCTACCGCCGACACTACGGCGTAGGCTCGGCGCTGTTACGTACTCGTACCCTCACAGTGGGCACGGGTCGTGACAACTCTTCCGCCGCATGGTTCCTCCAGAGTATGCGAACAAGAGGGATCACTCGACTTCGCAGCAGCTTATCCTTGCATTCTAAGATTTGAACTGGCTCTTCAAATAGGATAAGTCGGACTTTAGCTCCATCTGGCCAAAATCCACCACGTGGCTAGGGTCGTGCACGTACTTTTGCAATTAGGAGATGTAAAAGACATTGTGTACACCTTCAAGCACTGGCGGTAGGGCAATTCTATAGGCTACTGGGGCGACCCGCTCGAGTATTTCGAACGGTCCAACGAATCTTGGACTCAGCTTTCCCTTCACGCCGAACCGAGTAACTCCTCGCATGGGCGACACCTTCAGGAACACGTGATCGCCCACCTGGAACTCAAGCGGTCTTCGATGGGTGTCGACGTAGCTCTTTTGCCGACTCTATGCAATCTTCAGTCTTTTCCGAATTAGCTTGACCTTTTCTACAGTCTGTTCCACCAGCTTCGGGTCGAGTATCTGCCGTTCTCCGACTTCATCGCAGCAAATGGACGATCTGCACTTTCGGCCGTACAAAGCTTCATATGGCACCATTTGGATACTGGACTGGTAGCTATTGTTATATGCAAATTCTGCCAGCGGTAAATGGACGTCCCAGCTTGATTTGAAGTAAATTGCGCAAAGTCGTAGCATGTCTTCGAGAATCTGATTAACGCGCTCCGTTTAACCGTCGGTCTAAGGATGGTAAGCTGAGCTGAACTGCAACTTGGTACCCAGCGCCGACTGAGGGCTACTCCAGAATCGCGACATAAACCGTGAATCCCGTT
Organism: Iris pallida; assembly: GCA_029216955.1. Classification (NCBI taxonomy): domain Eukaryota; kingdom Viridiplantae; phylum Streptophyta; class Magnoliopsida; order Asparagales; family Iridaceae; genus Iris; species Iris pallida. Next base: position 1,624 of record JANAVB010008330.1, on the reverse strand, counting down.
GAGAGACGATGGATACAAGAACTCCGTGCAGCCGTACTATCTCGTCAAGATAAATCTGCGCCAGGCGATCAACGCTCCAAGTAACTTGATGGCAATGAAGTACGCTGACTTGGTTAGTCGATCGACGATGACCTAGATGGTGTCGCTCCCCCGTGGTGTCTTTGGCAGGCCAACAATAAAGTCCATAGTGACATGATCCCATTTCCACTCGGGAATAGCAAGGTTCTGTATCTCCCCGCCCGGTCTCTGATGCTCAGCTTTCACCTGCTGACAGGCTATGCATTGTGACACGAAGAGCGCCACATCTCTCTTCATCCCGTGCCACCAGAAGGTCGTGCGGAGGTCCTTGTACATCTTGGTACTACCTGGATGCAAGGTATATTTCGCATAATGTGTCTCCGACAATATCTCCTTTCGTAGTTCTGAATCATTCGGAACACATAGTCGGCCATTCAATCTCAGCATGCCAGTTTTATCTTCCGTAAAGTCGGTCGCACTACCTGTCGAAATTTGCTCGCACATTTTCTTCATGTATGGATCATTCTTCTGAGCGATCTTGATCTTTTCTAGCAAACTCGGCTCTAACTGCACTTACGCCAACCGTACATCCCTGAATCAAATTCGGAGGTCGATACCCATTTCTTCTAGATCCCGTAGTAGTCTGCGGTTGATGGATAGCGAGGCAAGATACTTTTGACTCAGAGCGTCCTCTACGACATTTCCCTTGCCCGGAGTGTAGTCGATCGTCAAGTCATAGTCTTTGATTAGTTCGAGCCAGCGTCTTGTAGCTCCCCTTCCCGGAATTTTTTTAAAAAATATTTTATTATTATTTATTTTATTTAAATGGTGATTTTAGAAGGTTAGAATTAATTATTTAGTTAATTATTACGGTAAATAATTTTTAGCCATGGTTGAGTTTTGAAACACCAGACGACTAGGAATCATGGCACGAATAGTGCAGTAGCGTGCTTTGACTAGTGTTTAGCCATGGTAGGGGAAGGCCGAGTCATAGGATTGTTCTAACTAGGAAAACCAGACCAAGTTGCGACTTAACCCATATCGATATTTTATTTATTATTTAATTATACTATTGAGTTTTCGGGAACCCGATTGTACCGAATCTGTCTAGATTAGACCCAAGTCAAATCCAAGCCCATGTAGGCATGTAGAAGGGTCAAAGACGGCCATGTAGACATTTCAGGTGTGTACAAATATTTCTTATCTATTTTAGGACTTGACAAATAATTTCTAAATAGTTAATAGTTCAGTATTAACATTTGAATGGTGTTTTCGAATAACAGTACAGAATTCTAGGGCCAAATAAAGATGGGGTATGTTATGTTCACCAAGGACTCTTAGTGGACATTTTAGTTGGTTATGATTACTCTTATCAATATTATCATTATTGTTATTATTATATTATTCTTATTCTAATCCTTATTATTATTATTATTGTTATTATTATATTATTCTTATTATACTATTATTATTATTATTATTATTTATTATTATTATTATTATTATTATTATTCTTATTATTTATTCTATTATTTTGTTATTATATATATTTATGTGTGTATACATATATACACATATAAATGTACATATCATATATATATATATA
>JANAVB010008329.1:0-44449 GCA_029216955.1 Iris pallida | reverse complement strand
ATATAATATATATATATATATATATATATACTATATAATCTATTTACTTGCCGTAAAAGTAAAACCAATATAAATATTTTATATATACCATATACATATACATGGTCGTTTTTGGGCGTACGATATGTCTACATGAGTTTGGACTGGCTTGAGTCAAGTCCGGGCCAGAATAGTACAGTCGGGTCTCGTAAAAGTCAAGAATCTAATTATAATAATTAAATTATTTAAAGGGGCATGTCACAACTTAGCCTGGTTTTCTAAGTTGGACATCACTATGGCTCGCCGCCTTCCCTACCAGGACTAATACACTAGTCAAAGCCCGCCACTGTACTATCCGTACAATGATTTCTAGTCACCTTGTACTCCAAATTTAATCATGATTAAAATCATCTACCGTAATAATTAACTAATTAATTATTCATAAAAACTAAAAATCATTATTGTTAAAATAAATAATAAAATATATTTTAAAATTTTCGAAAAGGGGAGCTACAAATCTATCCACCTTAAAATAATTTCATCCTCGAAATTCTAACTCATGAACATGCCAAAAATTCAATATAAAAATAAGAATAAATCTACTATTACCACAATATCTTCAATTTTTAATTTTCCAGAAATATTTATATCCTCCTCCTAGCCATTTCGTAACTACAGATCATCGAGGACTTCTACCCACCTTTGGTCACACTACCCACTTCAAACGCCTGACGTCATAACATTGTACCCTCCCGCTAATTGTAAAAGTAACTACCGACAGATATCTATAGCATAAGGCATCTACAACCCTCTCCTATCTATCAAGCGATCCAAAATTTAACAGCAACAAATTTACACAAGTAGCTTAAAATGTTGGTAATTTCTAGTAAGCATGGCTATTCGTCGCTCCGAAGTAGGACGACAGGAAGATAAGGCAGAATAATCGGAGCAACTATGAAGTTTCAAGAGCAGTAGAGAGTATCCAATGTTGGAGATGGAAAGAAAGTCTATGAACCATTGACTTATTTGCTAGATTGGGCTACTCTAGTTCAGTCACTTGCTACGTCGAAGACCTTTCGTTACTTAGAGTGGCCTGCAATCTGTGCAATGAGAATCCCGTCCTCAAATTCTAATTCAACAAGGTTCCGTAATAGAACAGAATTTGAGAAATCAAGATTGGTCTTAATGGGTTCTCTATTTAGGCATCATCGTTGGTTGGATAAACATTGGGTTTCAATCTATATGGACTAGACAAGATCCCAATGATAAAACTATTCTTACTAGACTAGGGTATCCTAGAATAGGTTTCTACCCAAGGGATTGAGCTAATTGCTAGTCAGTTGGTTAGCTAGGTCCCTAAAGCTCAAAATGTGTCTTCAGACTTTGTGTTTAAGGAGCACATGAGACCTCAATTGGGTGGTACACTAGTGGCATGTGCAAGTAGGCTTCGAGTAGATCACAACCATATATTGGGTCGAAGGATTAAGTCGAAGTTGAGGCTCTAATGGGAGTCGAAAAGCTACGGTTACTATGGTAAGGGTTATAGCTAGTCCTTTTTGACCTAAAAGTTGTACTATAAAATAGAGTACAAGGGGACGTGTTTGAGTGGGACATGATACCTAGTTGAAGGTGAACTCGTCTAGATTTTACATATAAAATTTGTTGGAAGGTAACAGCTGGTCTCGTGCTCCGAATATTGATGACACGGCCGGGGACACAAAATGATCTAAATGGGAAGTGGGAGTTCATAGGTATTAATTATCATCCTGATGGAAATCATTCTAATCAATCGTAATTCTCGTATATCCTAAAATTTTAGAAAGCTTACAGTCTACCCACCTTAGAAGCTAGGACATGGTTTTAATAATGAGGTTCCAGTTCTAAAGTCCGGATATTGTGCCCCGACTCTTTTAATAAAGGATAAGGCACGACGTATCGGGATACGGTAGGTATAAGTCAGGTCAAGAGTCATTCCTCAATAAATAGAAAATGATGCGTATACAATGACACATGGTCGGTAAGATAGAGAGATATACACGTCCATGGTATACAAGAGTTTTCGACGGGGTAACCAACTCTAAGGCGCATCATATGAAAATATTTCTAACAACTGAGTCGTAAATTTCTATTGGGGTCAAACCTGCCGGACTATTGTCACAAGGGTTCTAGTTGAAGCAAGCTTCAAACAAATGATTAGAGGCTCACAATATTTGGTCTCTGGGAATAGGTAGTCTCCTAGTTGGCATTTGGTCAAGGGGAAAGATCCTAATCATTCTCGGACTCCGATGACCAAAAACCATGATAGTAGGTTTAGGGTCGCAAGAGGACGAGTAACTTAAGGCAAGGTTCTAGTCACCTGGCTGGCCGATGGTAGTTACCCTTGTGTATACAACTATCATAGCCATGGGGATACTCTATATCTATCTATCAATTACGAGATTTCGTTCTTCCAATCAGTGAAAGACAAAAACGATAAGAGTTCAAGATGATGTCACTGAATACAATCGTGATTCAAAGGCGAATGTATAATTCGAAGAATTATCAAAGCAGTCGCGGATAAGATCCTAGAGACATCTACATCTCAATCCACGTAGGGTAATTAGATGAAGGACGAACAAAATGCATCGTGGTTGATCAGACCGTAATATAATGATTCTGATTAGACAATATGTTAGCGGACGTCCCCAATAAACATATGTCTTGGATCAAGCTCGATAAAGAGTAAGCTTGCAAAAACTAAGCTGTAATAGCAGCATTGGTCAAGAGTCAAATATAAATATGCGAGATTTTTGAAAGGAGACACAAGTGGTTCGAGTTTTGGAAGAATCAAAACCTTACCGGTGTTCTTGCTTATACGGTCAACCTTCTATCTTCTTATTCCTAAGGCCTTGGTCGACTAATGAGTTATGGACCTCTAAATTCTATATTCTAGGTAACTTATTAGTGTCGGTCAATTACCTTGTTAATATATCACAAGGATCACATAATGCTAAATTGAGAGACATGCTACCGACTTATAGTGCTTCCACTAGTATTGGCTTTGGGTCTTATGGACATACCGACATTTCTATTCCTATAGTATCCTAAACTGGTAATCACGTCTGAAGTCATTTCACCAGGAATTATGCCTCGCCCATATCTCTTTGGGTAAACCCTCGGTTCCGTGATTCAGAGGTGGCAAGCTATCAGGTGCTCTACCTTATATTGACACAAGAGTATCTAAGATCTAAAGGGTCAACTAGGACATAGTTTAGCAATGATCCATAACCTACAATTCTTCGAAAGGATTTTAATTCTATGGTTTGCCTCGCCAATGCGCTGGCTGCAGTGAACCCATACTCTCCGCTCTCAGGTAATTGGCGACAGTGCGCTGCTGTCTAGTCATCGCAGTCGTTTAATTACTCTAACTATATTCCTAAGAACGTCAAGAGATGCTAGGGATTCGACTTAGTTGACTATGGTAGAAAGCGTAAACGCCTGCCTATAATCTCAATCCTTAAAGTAAAAGGTTGACCGTGGGAATTAACTTCAACAAGGAAAATAAGGACATCCTAACATTTATCTCAAGGGTGTCGAGTTGGTTAGGTTAGTAACATACCTGAGAAATCGAATCGCCAAACGACTGTACGACGATGGAGTTTTCCCCTCGAATTTGAGGCGACAGGCTGTTGTCGTGCTCTGTTTCCGGTGCGCGCGCTCGGCCACGCGTCTGCCGGCGGCCGGCGGTGGCCCAGGGCGGCACGCGCGCGCGTGGGGTGCGCCCGTGTTGGTGGGGTCGTGGGGGTGGCGAGAGGTTAGGTTTTTGCTAGTTTTTCCTTCTCTCTCTCTCTCTCGTATATAAACACTAACGGGGGTCGGCCTGGGAGTTCGGGTCTGCGGGGGGTGTTCGCAGCTCTTGTGGGCTGTGATTGGTATGTGGGCCGGCCCATGGGTAGTTTCGGTTTTATTGGCTCATTAATTTTATTATTAGCTATATACATAGGTATATATACATATCGTATATATTTCTTATACATATTTCATGTAATTATATAATATATATATATATATATATTATATATTATATATATATATATATATATAACCATGTGATGATACATACCTACATACATAATTAAATATTTCATAGCCAAAAAAATATATATAATTCATTTGAATAAACGAATACTAACGATATTATTTTAATATAATAATATATAATAATAATAATAATAATAATAATAATAATAATAATATAATAATAATAATAATCATATTTCTTACATAACTTAAATCCTTATATAATAAGGTAAATACATATATCTATATTTGCTACAGGCATAGTCACACTTAATATATATTTAAATAATATTTGCAATACAGGTCTACTAAAGTAATATATTTATAACTTACAGATAAAAATAAGCTTATATAATATAAATACTAACATTAATTATAGTCAATAATAAATAACTATTATAGTGTATACATTGGTAATTAATTAAATAAATGAATGTACCTAAAATCAAACACATGCAAGATCGTATTTAACCTACTGGTCCCAAAAGAATACAAGGACATTATTTATAAAATATATTATCCGTTTATGATAATAAAAAAAATATATATATATAATATATAATTATCACCCGTAAAAGTAAAATACCAATAAATATTTTATATATACCATACATATACATGGTCGTTTTTGGGCGTACGATATGTCTACATGAGTTTGGACTGGCTTGAGTCAAGTCCGGGCCAGAATAGTACAGTCGGGTCTCCTAAAAGTCAGAATCTAATATAATAATTAAATTATTTAAAGAGGCATGTCACAACTTAGCCGGGTTTTCTTAGTTAGGACATCACTATGGCTCGGCCTTCCCTACCAGGACTAATACACTCAAAGCCCGCCACTGCACTATCCGTACCATGATTTTTAGTCACCTTGTACTCCAAATTTAATCATGATTAAAATCCTACCGTAATAATTAACTAATTAATTATTCATAAAATCTAAAAATCATTATTTAGTTAAATAAATAATAAAAATATATTTTAAAATTTTCGGGAAGGGGAGCTACATTGGCTTCCCTCGAGCTTCGATCATCAATACTACGATCCTATTGTCCGCTCCTCCACGTCCGACATCACTCGGACTTGAATATCAGTACCACTACCCTATATCCTGGCTATCACGCCTGACTTGGTTGGGATTCTTACAAACTCAAATTTTTTCTCCCCTTAAATTAAGTGCTTAACATCCCAAGAAAAATAAAACCTCTACTAGGTGACCAATATGGATTCTTAAACATGATCAACCGATCATGTATATTTCTTAACGTGTGTACCCTGGAGATCTCGTGGACGGTTTGAAAGAATCTTCAGTCTAGCATGTATTTGGTCCATCATGATTTCTTCATTGAATATATCCAGAATTCATCTTACTTATTACTTTTCTGCAAATACATTTAGGCGAACAAATCAATACACATAGTAACAAGTATGATATCATTAATGCATATTAGGACTATGCCAAGTTCAAGTATAATATTATAGTGATTGCATGATCATTAGTGATTTTATAATATTGAACTTAATCAATTAACCATAATAAACTAATTTAATTATTGTTAACAATAAGTCTTCTCCTCTTCCCTCCTTAAATCACGATATGTTAATCTTTATGTTTTAAAAGTAAAAAAAATAAAGAAATAAAAATTCCTAATTATATATAGACTAGGCAAGCAATCACTCATGACCAAACAAGTCGTATAGTTTGCTATTATTAACTAACTAAGATTATCACAAAATTAATTGTGAGACCCGTCTCCTGATATTCTATTTTCATATGATTATCAATATGCATATCCTGTATTTTGTAGTTTATATTTTACTATTGATAATGTTCATGTGGTCACGTGCCATATGTGTCACGCCCCGATTTTCCAGAATCGATAGTCGTCTTCCAGGCGTGATGTCGTGTGAACCTCATTTGTGCTCGCACAAGGCAATTTTACGAGGTTATTCAAAACACAACATCTAATAGATTACGCAGAGAAATTGAACAACACATTGAAACAGAAAAAAACTTTCTTTCATTAATAATAACTTACAAGACTCGACTACAAAAGGTGCCGTGTGGGCTTACAAACTGACTCAGATGGATAGTCGTTCCATACATTTACATCCCTTTATGCATAAGCAACAAAACACCATCTTGGACCTGGAATCGGAGAGAGTTGATGAGACATGGCACGGTCTTGATTGGAGTCTTCAAATATAAAGATCAACTTTGTACGCTAGCAAGGCTTCAAAATGTTCCAAGCGTCGTCTTCAGTTCCTTGGTTCGGAGCACATGTGAGAATGAGGATCAGTACATTGTCATGTACTGGTGGGTGGCTAATTAAATTTTATGCTCTCATTTGGTTCAAAAAGTTATGTGAAAAAAATACATGTATAATTGGTGATCTTTCTAGCCATCCTAATCAATTCATGCAAGCATTGGATAGGCACAAATAACTAGGGGTGGGCAATACCGACCGATACCGAAAAACCGACCAAATACCGATTAAAATATACCGAAAAATCGAACCGAAATTATGTACCGATATCGAATTGCCGAACCGACTAAATTACGGTATAATGGTAATGGTAACGGTTTGAGTGTAATACCATACCGAAATACCGAACCGAACCGATTCACACACAAACACACACAAATATATACCCACACGCGCGCGCGCACATTTTTTAATATTGTTCATGATTAATTTTACACTACTCATTTTTAATTTTATCTTTGTTTTGGTTGGTTTCCTAGAACTTGGAATGGATTTTAGTGGACTTGAATTTATGTTAAGAATGCTAAGAATTGAGTTTTTGATCTTTTGCTTATGTTTTTGTGTTCTCATAGAATTTAAAGTGAATTTTGGTTACTTAAACTTATACTAAAGATTAAACTTAGTGACCGCGTTTGATATTTTAAGCTCATTTTTAGGTGTTTGCGACTTGTTACATATTGTTCTAATAATTTTGATTATTGTTTGGTTGGTAGAGGCTTAGCTTTAAAATTAATGCTTCCAAAAAAGTTAAAAAATAATATTATAGGTTAAGAGGTTCTACAATTTTAAGTGTGTTAATTGATCAAATATTAATTGGTAAAATATCGATACCGAACAAAACCGACCGAATACCGATTTAACCGAAACCGAAAAAATCGATTCTAAATGGTACGATATTGGTATTGATTTTTCAAATACCGATTTAAAAAAATACCGAAAAAATCGACCAAATACCGACCGATTATACCGACGCTCACCCCTACAAATAACGTAACTACGAGAAATCATACACACGGCAGAGCATGCCGCTGTAGTATAAATCTTACCATGTTCTTCCATGTCATATTAATAACAACAATCCATTAGTATGTATTTGTGGAGGTCACTGGCTTGACAAGCCATCCTGGACGTATAGTTTGGTAAGACAAAGGTCCTTTAGCGCAGGTAGCAAGCTCCGTTGAAAGCCCCTACGTACCATGGCAATGCATGCATCCAGTATAGCTATTTGTGTTTCCTCCTAAGCCGAATCGTCCAGTATCCCCCGGATACTGTCCGAAGAAATATCGCCCTTGTGCATAAGTTGTCCATGATAGTGCTAAGCTAAACTGGTTATTCAAGGCACGTTTCATGGTATCGTTGCAACATTCATTTAACCGATTCGATCTTTGCTTAGCACATGCTATATAACAATACTATAATAAACATGTAATAGTTTTATGATAAAGTAGTACTATAGCCCGGTGTACGTAAGAAATCATATAACAATTTATTTAACATAAGCATTTGTGTCGTGGTGGCTACATCTAGCACATTTGATTCATATTGATGTTATCGATTGATTGGATAGAAAATGGTCAAGGGTAGAAGGGTCAGCCACTCACCTATATTTACTTGAGACGAGAGAAAAGAGGACGATTGCAGTATACGGTGCCTGTGCGATCACCTAAAATCCCATAAGCAACGAATCATCACTTTTACCCTTTCTATTCCGAGTTTGATATGAAATACGAAGTTCGAAGAACGTAAGCAATAAAATCTATCGAAAATATTCACAAAAATGCATTCATAAAATCAAAGCCAAAGAAGCAAAGAGCGGCATAAACAGAGCAACGGGAGGTCTCTCCCGATTCAGCCGTAGAGTTCATCCTCGAGGCGCAACCCGCTGAAAATGAGACTTGACTCTGAAAGGTATTTCATAACGAAAAAATAATCTAATTCAATCGGTCCCAATCAATCGATAGCAATAGTATTTCTTAACCGTGTAGTGCACCGTCCCGCTCAGTAAATCGAAGGAATCGAAACGTCGACGGCGTTCGGACTTAGCATGCAACGACGACTTGAAGGCCCGCTCGGTCGAGGCGACTCCTCGCTCAGGTAGGGTAGTTTCGGTTAACTTGCCTCATCTTAGCCTTCACATAATAAATTGCATGTTTTCAACTTGCACAAGTAGGCTTGATAATAAAAGAGACGAATCCACATAGATAAGGGATAATCCCGACGGGGCGAATTGAGTTAGAATATGGAAGGGGCCAACTGTCGTCTTAGAGTTGGTGCACGGCGTGCTTTGAAAATGACACTCGATCCTTCGTCCCGTGGCTTGGGAGAAGGAAAGTTTGTATTCGCTACAAAGCTAAGAGTTAGCCTAAGTCATAGGCGTCCCCCGCATGAATGCTTGATAAAGCATACACGATCCATTGCCCAAGACTTGGCATAGCCTTTACCCATCCCATTGGTTAAGCTGCGTTGCACAGCTTGTGGCATAAGTCTAGGCAACCAAATAACTTGTTTGTTCAAGCCGGACACGTGCACAACACGTTCCATCAAGACAAAGCTTGACGCAGCCCTTGCTCGTCAAGTTGTTGCAATGTTAAGTTAGGCAAGTTATGTTAGGCCATCGGAGTAGTAGCAAGCACGGTCTTACGAGTTCTACGGCTGGGTATAACAACATAGTCTTACGGTCTCAAGGCCCGCCATATAGAATATGACTTGGACGGTAGTGTCGCATAGAGTTCAAGTTGGATTAAGGCACGATGTCATAGACTTAATATTTTAAGACATGGGCCACGGTTGATTCATTGAGTTTGGAAAAAGGGCTTCAAATAGTTGTTCCTGAGTTGAAGGAAATAATAGGGCAAGAAAGAAGAATGCTCGCGACTATGGGTCATCGAGGCGGTCTCAGATTTGAGAAATATTGAACTTGGCCCTGAAAGAGATGGTAACACTAGAGGTAGAATGACTATGTGAGACGTCAGTTTGAGTGGAGTCTTGCATGGTCATGTACAACTTGTCGACAAGGTAGAGTTTTCTCGAACGGTGACCCAGGCGGACGAGACCGGTTCTTGAGAAACATGATTAGCCGTGCCGGATGACCGCACAGGTTAGCACAAAGTTTTGCACCGGAGCTCGCTACTCGAGCTGGCAAGGGTGGCCGCCTAACAAGCTAAAGGGAGTCCAAGATGGATTTGGGAGTCAGTGACCAATTCATATAGATGAGTCGGCATGGCGGCAACCCGCATGTGTGCCTTTGGATTGAGTTGAGTTGGATGTGTGTGTACAGTTAGAACACAATATTGGGCCTAAGATTTGGTTTCAACGTAGGCGACGTACTTCAACACGATGTAGCGTCAAGTCTTAAGTTGTCGGCATATAAGTTGCATAAGTTGGATTTGAGTCACCTTGAGTTTAAGTCAGAAAAATACCGTAAGGCAAAGTCGGTCGAGTACTTAGCCCACAAGTCTTGATTGGGACAGTTGGTGATTAAGTAGCAAGGGCTGCGAGGCAAAAATGCGGTTAAGTCTCACTGAGTTACGAGACACGGTACGATGGACTTGTAGCACGGTCACATGGAAATGAAGTCTTACCGAGTAGTTGCGTCTTTGATTTTGGAACGTAAGGCAAACACGACTTGATAGGTTAACGTTGTTGTTGCAGGCACGGGATGGTCTAGAGACACAAATAGGCCAAGGCGTCGGTCCTAAAATAATCCTAAGGCAAGAGTAGAAAGACAATCAAAAGGGTTATGTTGCACAAATTAACTGAACGTGTCGGTTTTGTATAGGTGGGCGAGGAGCTCATTCCACCAGTACAGTCGAGTACTGATACCCACATAGTTTTCATGTGCAGGCACAGGTAGAAGCTCGTGGCACGGAGCTCGCTTGGATGCGTCGAGGCACAGAGTTTCTTGGAGATTCGAACGTGCAGCTGGATGGAGTCAAGACTTATACGAGACATAATGTATGGACGTCGCCTTTTGAAGCATCTGCTGGCTCAAGACTTGTATTGAGAGATGAAAAAGAGCTGAGTGACTTGTAATGTGAGAAGAGTGAGCTTGAGTGACTTATAATCTTGGCCTTACGTCCCATTGTAACCTTTGTTTTAATATCAATAAAGAGCTTCTTTTGAATAACTTGTGTTTTGTTCTAAATTTTTACTGCTATTATTCAATATCTCTGCTTGGGACTTCTGTGCGACGACCCCGTCGCAGCCGCTGTAATTGGCCGTTATGGAACCCGCCTTGTACGAGCGCAATCTAGGCTCGTGCGGCATCACGCCTTAGTGAGGATGATCGCTCCTACGAGAGCGGGACGTGACATAATGGTATCAGAGCACGGCTTTACATCTTTGGACTATCGATTGAATTCTTTAACTTCGATGTTTCCGCAAACTCTGAAGTCTTGCTTCCGTAAAGTTGATATCGTTGGTGCACTCTCTCTCAAATGTCCCATGGATGTCCTTACAATAAGTCTATCTATTTTACAAAACATAAAAGAACAGTTTTTGACAAAACAAAAGATGGTCCGCGTAAGCACGGTTGGCTAAGTCGGGCTGGGCATACACCAAAGTTGCGTCGACCTTAGAAAAGTCGAGTATGGAAATTAAATAGTGTCAAGCAAGAATGAGTTGAACTCGATTGAGTAAAGTGAGATGACTATAAGATAGGGGTGCTATCGAGCGACGATAACGTCGTGCGATATAGATGCGCACACTTGGAATTAGATGAATGGTTCAAATGGGATTCAAAGGAGTCAATTTTGATTCGAATGATAGTTTATGGATTTGTTGAATGACTTCATTCCTGAGTGGTGTATGCGATGGCCTCAGGAATGTCGATCGATCGATTGAGGATGCGGGGGTGTCGATGAGTCTGTTAGCAAGCGTCGCGTTATGCAAAGTTGTAGATTGAGTATCGTTGAATAAGTTGTCTTGAAATATGACGAGTTGATTCGAACAACCTAGAAATTGATGTGTACGGAACGTACACGGGATTGAGGATGGCGCGAGTATGAAATGCGAAAAGGATTGAGTAGGTGAAACTGAATCGAAGAAAAGTTAGGGTATACGAATGGATGACTTGATCGAGAAAAATTGATACGGATCGTATACAAAAATTAGCACGACCGAATGATAGCGTGCATGGGAATGATTCGAATATAATTAAGAAGGACTCTAAGGATTGGAATGAATGTTGCTCGATGACTTAAGATAGACGAATGAACATTACGTGAATTTGGGTTTGAGGAAATTGATGTTGTGAATGATTCGAGGGATAATGATCAAAATTGATTTTGAATGTCAAAGATTATCCAGTCGGACGATAGCATCATTCGTACGACTCGAAACTTGTTGCAAAGGAAGATCGTCAGGTTACGCATGTCATCGATGGTATTGAGGCATATCAAAGATCAATATACGATAACTCGGGGGTACTCTGACTCGACGAATGACGGTCGTGCAAGTGTTATCATTCTGACGGATAATATACTTAGGATTTTGATTGAGATGAATGTTGGATAAAAATGATCGTGTCTTGATGGTTACGTTGATAACCACAACATCGACGATCTTGTCTTGCGCGAGCACAACTCTAGCCTCGCACATGCGTCATATCGGATTTGGGGCGATCGTTCTGCGTGAGCGCTAACATGGTGATTCATGTCGCGGGAATGATCGAACTCGAAAAATCAAGATGCGATAACTTTGATTGTCTCAACTTGTTGGTTTGATGCGAAGGAAAATTCGAGGATGTTTGGACTTACGATTGATGAACGAAATAAACTTGAGGATTGAGTAGGTCCAATCCGCGCATCGAGAATGAATTAGTCTAGACTCGAACAAGAGTTACGTCCCGATGAGAATGATTACTCGACGGGAGCGTGGCATGGTGATTCATGTCCACCGTGGATAATCGGACTCACGTGAGATTGGGGTGCAACATATTGTCAAGCTAGGCGACCTTGTGATCGATTGCCTGAATTGGGATAAATGACTTAATAGCTCTAAATTAGTACTCTATTCACAGCACCTCCTATGTTCTGTATACATTGATTATAAATCGCTCAAACTCTTAGGAACCATATGAAATGAGTTATTTCTGTAGGACCGATTGTAGGAACGAGTTGTAAAGCGCAATACTCTAGAAGGGGGGTGAATAGAGTAGGCAGCAGAAATTAACTATTTAAAAATGTTAGTAACAAGATCACAGATGATATATCACAGATATATAAATAAAAGTAGAGAGTAAAAAGCAAACACAAACACAAGGATGTATACTGGTTTTCCTCTTGTGAGGACTAGTCCAGTCGGAAGAACTCTAGCTTCCAGTTAAATCCATTATAGAAAAATACCATAAGTTTTCATCCAAAGTTCTTGCAACTTCTACAACGCGAGCTTTGATCTGAAGTACTCGACCAATTTCAATTGTGAAGAGTCTTTCTTCAATCAAGTCTCTGATTACAATCACTCTGAAACTTCTAGACCGTACCGTACTGGCAAATCGACTAGAGGATTGTAACTGGCTGGGATTTGAAAATAAAAGCTCAGAACACTTTGGAAGAAGTAGTAGGCTTTTAGAGAAGAGATATGAAAGTGAATAGTGTACGAGTGAATTGAAATGATCAAAATCCTTCTCTATTTATAGTTTTTCCAAAGGCAGAATTCTGACAGAATTCGGGCAGAATTCGGACAGAACTCTATGAGAAAATCTCGTTGGAATCCGTAACTGCAGGAAGACCAAGTTCAAAAAGCAATGTTCACTAACCGAACTCTGGCCGAACTCTGGCCGAATTCGGGCCGAGTTCTGCTAGGGTTCTGTTAGGGTTTTTGTAAATTAGTTTTTAGGCTTTTTGAAAGTCAAACAGTTAGGAAGTAGTTTAGGATTTTGTAAGTGGGCTTGTTTCCAAAATGAAAGGGTATTTTGAAAACGTTTCTTGGGTAGCCTATTTGTCAGTACGATGCAGTGTACATCGTATTCCTAGACTCAATAAATATAAAAAATACATTAATAAAATAGGAAAACCAAGAGCCATTTGATAACGCCTTTCTTCAAATATTTGAGCAAACTTGAAGATGCCTTTTCCTTGACAGCGGTCGTCCAAAGATAAACAGATCTGGAAATCTGAATACGAGGCCCCGGTTAGGTCGTTAGGCAGTTCAGAGAAATCTTCTTGTATGACGCCATCTTTGGCCCATCAATAATTCTCTATTGTATATGTCCTGGTGTAATCATGTTTGATCATGCTTACTGCATGTCTGTAATACATGTTAGAAGAACAAAGTAGTAATATAATATAGAACATTAGGATAATGCTAACATGAGGACAATGCTAAGTTTAAGTAGCAACATGATAGTAATTACATGAATATTAGTGATGTCATTATAGTAAACTTAATTGATTAGCCATATTCAAAAACATGAAATAATCATTGGGCTAACAATCTTCCCCTTTTTGATTATGGCAAATCCTTTAAGTTTAATATATATACAATAGATGCATGTATCACTAATAAACACATAATACTAGAATATTGTGTGCTAACTTAAACTTATTTCTCCCCCTTTGATATGATAAAAAATAAGCTCCTCCATAATTAGAGCTAAAAATGAACTCAAGCATATGATCAAAAATAAGCTCCTCCCCAGTTTTCAGAAATAGGAGTATTTTTGTCATTTTTTATTTTAGAATTATTTTGGAATTATTTATGATATTATTTTGGGTTATTTGAGTCGGGTTCGAATTTCGGCTCAATCCGACTTGAAACGGGGACCCGGGGTAGTTTTGACTCTAGTGGACCCACACATTAGTTAGCCATGGCCCACATAATAATATTTTTAGTTAGTGTGTTAAAGTAATTTTTCATGGATAGGTTTAGTTAATTAGAGACTTAAAACTAGACTAATTTAGCCTCAACCGAAAGCCTTTTCCTAATTTAATTCATATGAGTTAGTGGGGGTATTTTAGACATTCACCAATAGGGACACCTAGCCCACACATGGCTGGCCATAGAGGAGGGGATAGACTCATCCATTTATTTCATTATTTCTCCAAACTTTCTCTCTCTTGTTCTTCCCCAAATTAATTTCTAGAGAGCAATCCCATTGATTTCTCCACCAAATCAACCTCTTCTTCTACCAAATCTTCTTCATTTCTCCTCTACTCCATAGTTAGAGGGTGCTAGCCAAGTTTGGGAGGATTCGGAGCTCGTTCGTGTCCATTTGGAATCTCTACGTGTCGGTGTCGGGTCGGAAGGCTTTTTTTTCCTTTGAATCTCTCTCCCGGAAGGTATAATCTCTCCTCTAATCCACCCCAACATGCATATATGAATATTTTGAACCCGTAGGAATGACCCCATGGTTGTATCTCCATTTGTGTCCATTTCGTGTCCATTTGGAGGTCATAGGAGTGTCCTTGTGTGTAGGTTTGTGTCCTAGTGGGAAGAAACTATTTGGACACTTGTTTTATTATAAATATATTTTGGATGATTATTTGGAGGTTAAATCTCAGATTTCTAATAGTTTAGAGGTGTTTTTCAATGTACATATTGTAATCATATTATTAAATCTATATATGTATATATATGGTTGTATATATATATCATTCTCTCTCTATATATATATATGGATATATATTATGGCTCATATATATATATATATATATATATATATATATATATATATATTTTTTTTTATATATATATATATATATATGTATATGTACTATGGTATATAATATGGTGTGTGTGATTTGTGTTTGGTTTGGAGGCATGAGGGTTCGGCCAAGGGGAGAGAAGTTAGAGTGTTTGTTGTGTTAGAGTTGATGTGTATGTGTGGTGTTTGAGAGAATTTTAGTGAGAGTTTGAGTGTAGAGAGTTTGAGAGGAGTGTGAGAGAGTGGGAGGTTAGAGAGTGGTTTATGAGATGAGGGGGAGAGGACTAGCTGCTGCCTGTTGACTGTCCCAAAACAGTCCAATTGCAGCCCCCAACTGTCCTCTTGCTGTCCAGATTTTTCAGCCCATGTACACCCCAAAGAGCCTCCCATATTCCAGTCCAAATAGCCCCATAGCAGTCCCCTTTAAACTATCCTTTTGGCTGTCCTTAAAACCCCTGAATCCTGTCCATTCACACCCCCTAAATGACAGTCCTAGTGAGCCATTTGCTGCCCCATAGCAGTCCATATAACCACCCTTGCACAGGCCAAACAGTCGCCATGGCTGTCCCATTTTCAGCCCATGGATTAGCCTCTAAATGGCAGCCTAAAACCTGTCATTAACAGTCCATACCTGTCCACAAATCAGCCACTAAATGCCCCTCCAATTCAGTCCAAATAGCAGTCCAAAATCAGTCCAATACAGTCCAGATTTCAGTCCTATATGCTGTCCATAGCTGCCATTGAATTGTCCTAAAATTCAGTGCTAAAACCCATACATGTTGTCCATATTTTAGCCCATTGGCAACTCCCCAAAACCTGTCCTAACATGCTCTACATATCAGTCCAAATCTGCCCTTAAACACCCCTTTAAACATAGCCTATATGGCTGTCCTTTACATCCCCTAAATCAGTCCATTTATGTCCCATATAGCTACTCTAAAACCAGTCCACTAAACCACTTGTTGGCTGTCCTAATTCAGCCATGGTATGCCCCATCAAACAATCCCAAAACAGTCCAATATTGGCCCCTTAACATCAGCCCAATTATCCTCTATATAACTGTCCATAACTTGTCAAATAGATGCCCCACAAATCAGTCCTAACATGTACAAATCAGTCCACTTTAGTGCCTTATGTGTGTGTGTGTGTGTGTTTTATGCGTTTGTGTGTGTGTGTATGAGAGCCTAGTGAGTATAGCTAGTAGCTTATAGGTTAGCCTATGTGTAAACCTATAGGAAAGCTTATAGGTGAGTGATATATGTGAGTATTGTATGTGAGTGAGTTGTGTGGGTGAATGTTAGGATGATGTGAGAATGGGGTAGAATATCATTGTAGCTTCCCTTCCTGGATTTTTTTAAAATATTTTTTATTTATTTGATTTAAATGTTGATTTTTAGATTTCTAGAATTAATTATTTAGTTAATTATTACGGTAGATGACTTTAGCCATGATGGAGTTTCTGAGTACAAGACGGTTAGGAATTATGGCACGGATAGTGCAGTAGCGTGCTTTAACTAGTGTTTAGCCATGGTAGGAAATATCGAGCCATAGTGACGTCCTAACTAGGAAAACCAGGATAAGTTGCGAGTTAATCCCTATAAATGATTTAATTAGTCATTTATTAATATCTTGACTTTTAGAAAATTTGGTTATATCAAACTAGTCTGAACCAAGCCCAAAGCCCATGAGGTGTTGCAGTGTGATCAAAGACGTCAGTGTAGACGCATATTGTATTGGTATTTTACCTTGGTAATTTTGGAGACAATTCTAGGAACAATTGCTATATATATATATATATATATTTTATATATATATATATATATATATATATATATATATATATATATATAAAATATACTATATGTGCTTGATATTAGAAATAATATTATATTTAATAATATAGTAAATATTTCTCCTTAACAAATATGTTAGATTTTATGGAAATTATCTAGGTTATATATAAATATAGAAGCGTATTTACGGTATATGGAAATTAGGCTTTTTATATATAAAATATCAATGTATTTTATTGTGAATTTTCGGTATATAAAATTAATGATCGGATTTCAAATATCGATTATACGTAATATTTATTATTCGTGTTTGTATTTATGGTATATAGGTATATATAATTATATATATAAATTACATTATTGTAGCTTGTATTAATAAGAATATATATATACTAATATACGATATATAATTGTGTATTGGAATTATAAATATATAATATTATAAATGTGTACGTGTACGTATATATAAATATATAGATTATATATATATGTGAATGTGTATATATAAATACATGTAGTATATATATATATATATATATATATATATATATATATATATATATATATATATATATATATATATATATATATATATATTATTTTGCTATATATAGAAAAAGGAATAAAAGAAAAAGAATGAAAGAAGAAGCAGCAGTAGCAATCGGCCCAGCCCAAACCGGGCTACAGTGATCTCAGCCAGCTTTACTTTTCCCCCACAAGCACCCGAGCCCACAGGCTCAGGCCGAACAAGCCTAGCCCTATTTATAGATATAGGCGAAGAAACCTAAACCTAATCCTAACCTCTCGCATCGGCTCCGTTCTTCTCATGCGAGCGTAGCAGACAAATGCACGGCCCGCCGAAATCCAACTTTGGACATACGGTTGGGTTCATATCGGAAAACCGGAATATGTTGACATGTAGTTTGACGACTTTAGAGACCATTGACTCTGGCATGCATTTCGGTGCAAAGCGGGTCCAACGGCAGACATCGTTTTTGCCCGAAATTACCGTTTTGCCCCTGTGTCCAGAATTGGACTTAAGGACAGGCAATCCTAGCTAATTTGACTATTCTGAGAATGTTGGTAACGTTTATTTCAGCTTTCGAAGACAGTTGTGATGACTTGGACTTTCTGACTTGTTGATTGGCGATACATTGTTGGTTCTCCGTGCAACCTTCAGGCAAGTATACCTTGCCGAACATATACAGTATTTACATGGTAACTCTCCCTTTATTGTATTCCTTTTCATATTGTCACATGATTCTATATTGTGATTGATTCGTCCTTGATTGCCTTATTTGTCCTAGATTACGTGCACGTATAGGGTATTTGATATTGCTAGATTATTGGTCTTATCATGTTACCTTGCTTTGCGATTGAGTTGTCAGTTTCTGTATCTATTCTTGACTTGACTAATCTTGACTGGAAGTATCTTACATTGTACTACAGTTGAGACATACTATAGATTGGGAGTATCTTATATTGTACTACGACCTATAGCCGATTCTTCTACCTTGATATCACCTGATTGACTTGACTTGAGACATGCCATAGATTGGAAGTATCTTACATTGTACTACTACCTATAGCATATATTGCTTGATTGATTGACTTGAACTTGCGATACTATAAACTGGGAGTATCTTGCATTGTACTACGATTTATAGGAGTCTACTTGACTTTGTATCCTTTAGGAGAGGAGATCGATACTAGAATTGGCTAATCTTGACTGGGATTATCTTGCATTGTATTACAGTCAAAATCTACTATAGATTGGGAGTATCTTGCATTGTACTACAAGCTATAGAGGTTAATCGATTGATTGGTAGCCAAGTCTAGTATTACATTTCCTCATGACTCGTCGTCCTTAGATGTTCTTCTTGCTAGTATTCTTATCCTCCATACATGTTATTTACTGCCATATTAGTAGGCATATTTTATGTATCTTGCTAGTCCTCTGAGGACCTGATGATCTCTTCAGGTAGCTGATTGCACGGAGTTAGTTAGCTGAGCATGTGGTAGTTGACTTCATCTGCATGATTCAGGTATTTTGTTAAGTGATATTGATTTACTATCTTTCTCGCGCTTTATGATATATCCTGCTTATCAGCTTAGCTTTATAGACTCATATTATTCTTAGAGTCTAATCGGACATATATGCTAGTGGGCTGCAGACCACGACCCATACTTGTTCATTCTTGCTTTATATGATTCTTGTGGATTGAGATATAGTTTAGATTAGACATGATACCATGACCTTGACAGCTTATACGTACTCGAGTTGGGCTGGAGTCCTGCTCGATACGTAGCTGGCTTGCTCACTGAGCTCGCGTCCGAAAAGCGGGTGCGGGTCGTGACAAGTTTTTGTGGTGGCCCATGCAGGTCAGAGCATATCGTACCGGTTACGTAACTTTACTGGTACGAGCCTGCGACTTTGACTGAAACTTAGAAATCTCAATCCACTCTGCCTTGAAAATTCTCCTATAAATTTCTCTATATCCTTGAAATTTCATATTTGCTCTCGATTATACTTCCTTGCTTTCCGTACCATTGATTCTCGTCCCTTCCTATTTCGGGGTGACGAAAAATCGTGATGTCTAGAATTCATTAGAAACCCTTAAATTATAGTATATATTGATTGACTATTGAATATTGGTGGTTTATAGATATGAGGATTATAGTTGCCGTATGCCTAGATATCTGACGGTAGAATTATTAGTCACTAGTTAGAGGATTATAAGATTTTAGTGACCTGTGTTTCAAGGGAGTAGTGTGACCTAAGGTGGGTAGGAGTCCTCGAGATTTCGTAAATACCAAATGACTAGAGAAGCCATAAATATTTTTGAAAAATTAAATTTGAGGAGATTAAGGGAATACTAAACTTTAATTTTTAAGGCATAGTTATGGATTAGAATTTCGAGGACGAAATTATTTTTAAGGTGGGTAGATTTGTAGCTTCCCTTCCTGGATTTTTTTTTAAAATTATTTTTTTATTTATTTGATTTAAATGTTGATTTTTAGATTTTTAGAATTAATTATTTAGTTAATTATTACGGTAGATGACTTTAGCCATGATGGAGTTTCTGAGTACAAGACGGTTAGGAATTATGGCACGGATAGTGCAGTAGCGTGCTTTGACTAGTGTTTAGCCATGGTAGGAGAATGTCGAGCCATAGTGACGTCCTAACTAGGAAAACCAGGATAAGTTACGAGTTAATCCCTATAAATGATTTAATTAGTCATTTATTAATATCTTGACTTTTAGAAAATTCGGTTATATCAAACTAGTCCGAACCAAGCCCAAAGCCCATGAGGTGTTGCAGTGTGACCAAAGACGTCAGTGTAGACGCATATTGTATTGGTATTTTACCTTGGTAATTTTGGAGACAATTCTAGGAACAATTGCTATATATATATATATATATATATATATATATATATATATATATATATATATATATATATATATATATATATATTTATATATATATATATATATATATATATATATATATATATTTTATATATATATATATATATTATATATATACATATATATATATTATATATTATATATATATATATATATATATATATATATATATATATATATATATATATATATATATATATATATATATATATATATATTTTTTATATATATATATATATATATATATATATATATATATATATTTATATATATATATATATATATATATATATATATATATATATATATATATATATATATATATATATATATATATATATATATATATATATATACTATATGTGCTTGTTATTAGAAATAATATTATATTTAATAATATAGTAAATATTTCTCCTTAACAAATATGTTAGATTTTATGGAAATTATCTAGGTTATATATAAATATAGAAGCGTATTTACAGTATATGGAAATTAGGCTTTTTATATATAAAATATCAATGTATTTTATTTGTGAATTTTCGGTATATAAAATTAATGATCAGATTTCAAATATCGATTATACGTAATATTTATTATTCGTGTTTGTATTTATGGTATATAGGTATATATAATTATATATAAAAATTACATTATTGTAGCTTGTATTAATAAGAATATATATACTAATATACGATATATAATTGTGTATTGGAATTATAAATATATAATATTATAAATGTGTACGTGTACGTATATATAAATATATAGATTATATATATATATATGTGAATGTGTATATATAAATACATGTAGTAGTATATATACAAATATGTGTATATATATATATGAATATATATATATATATATATATATATATATATATATATATATATATATATATATATATATATATATAGATATTATTTTGCTATATATAGAAAAAGGAATAAAAGAAAAAGAATGAAAGAAGAAGCAGCAGTAGCAGTCGGCCCAGCCCAAACCGGGCTACAGTGATCTCAGCCAACTTTGCTTTTCCCCCACAAGCACCCGAGCCCACAGGCTCAGGCCGAACAAGCCTAGCCCTATTTATAGATATAGGCGAAGAAACCTAAACCTAATCCTAACCTCTTGCATCGGCTTCGTTCTTCTCATGCGAGCGCAACAGACAAATCCCTATTACTGTTCTCGACTGGCCGGAGATTTTATTTCCCTTCCCGCGATTGCGTAAATCTAGGCGAGTCACCCCGAACTTGCAAGAGAGCGATCCCGTCGGCCACGTCGAACGACACCAATCTGCACGGATCGAACTCAGGTTATGGCCACGACCAACCTGGCCGTCACCCCCAAGACCTCTTTCTGGACATACCATCACTGCAACCACCACGCGTCTATCGAGCCAACCTCATCGACCACATGCCCATGAGAAACGGGTGGAGCCTCCACTTGTTTGCAAAAATAAAAGTTGATCTTTATTTCATAAACTTTGTAAGAAGATTACAAGAATTCTGGAAAAGTACAACTATAGGAATCCGATCTGAATGACGATCGCTTTATCCCTTGGACGATGTGAACTTTGAAGATGATAGCCTCTGAAGTTGAAGGCGGTAGCCTCTGAAGAATGCAGCAGCACTTGAGCAAGAACTCCTGAACTCTCTGCTCTTGATTCTGATTTTTCTCAGATCTCTCTGTGATCCCCACTAGGAAGGACTTGAAACTCTATTTATAGAGTTCTGGAAATAACTAATTTTTAGTTATTCTGGATTGCACAAGATGGATTGCGTATGCATTGGACCGCGCAGACATCAGACTGCGCTGGCAGTTATTTGATCATGGGCCAACTGTATTGGACACATGGCATCATTTGATTGAAATGCGCATGATCGTGTACAGACGGTTGCCACGTGGTGAGTAATTGATGGCATGCATGCCACGTACAGAATTTAGTTGTCCTGATGGAGTGCACCACATGAATTGCGCTGTCTTCAGATTGTGCTGGGATGGATCGCGCTGCAGAGAGTCTGGCAGATTGTGCTGCATGTACAGTTATCCTCGAGCGCTGTGCTGCACGATAAACGAATAGTTTCCTCGTTCTCCGTACTGTCAGTTGTCAGAAGATCTGATTCTCCGTCAGATAATGATGACGAGGCCACGTCAGCTTGCGCACTTGAATGAGTGCGCAGTTCAGCCTGCGTACTTGAGTTGCTGCACAATCTGTTTCCTGCACAGTTCACTTGAAGGATGCACCATTTGATTTTCATGACTTTTTGATGGGTGCAACTTGATTTTTAGGACCTACAAGACCCTCTTCAAAGTTTTCGAAGTTTGAAAATATTCAAAGTTTCGAAATACTTTGAATTTTGATTTAAAATCAAGTTGCGCAAGTAATGCCCTGTCTGCGCAATTGGAGGAATTAGTTCCTATTTCTTCGGCGCAATCTGACGCGTCTGTTTGCTTTTTGAAAAACTACAAATAGTTCTCCTTCTTCCTTCTGTCATTCTTTACTTGTTTCCACTTTATTCAAGAGAGAAAAATTCCCAAGCCCACTCCGACTCTTTTCCTTCTTCTCCGTCGACTTCAATGGCTCCGAAGCGTTCCGCCGCCGACAAGGGCAAAGCCCCCGTCGAGTCTTCGACTCGGGCTGCGCCGCGCATTTCACGACACGAAGTCGGTCATCTCGCACTACAAGGTAGTCGCTCGATCAAAAACCCTTTTTAGGGTTCTTCGACATGATTGAATCTTCAAACCTATCTCTTTTTAGAGATTTGGTTATATTGCGCCGCCCTGTTTAGGGTTTCGGTTGCACAAATCCAATAGTTTTTATTTTTATGAAGACTATTTTCTTGCACAATCGGTTGGAAAGCGCTGGCAAAAGTCAGCACATTCTATCGGTTTGCGCAAGTCTGTCCAACGCAAACTGTTGCCTTGCGCAAGCTTGTTAGCACAATCTGATGGCTTGTGCAAGTGAATATGTTGGCGCAACTGGACAGTTTGCGCATAGAAGTTGTTGTTGCGTAATCTGATGTTTTACAGACAGCACAATCTGATGCTTGCGCAATTTGTTAATTTTTTGGACAGAATCTTTGATTTTGCATATACTGAATTCTGTCTTTCTGTTTGATGCAGTTAACATCAGAGAAGACCCAGATTATAAAATCTTTGCAGGGACCCTTGCTGAACCAGAGTTTAAGGAAGATTTGTCACATGTAATATTTCCCCAATATGCTCTGCCATCTTTCCGTCAAGCCATCTTAGTAGCACAGGACAACGAAACTTGATTGAGTTTGATGAACGGATATGCTCTGCCATCTTCCCGTCACTCATAAGAAGCCTATATTTCTGTTCGGTGAGGCTCTTGATAAGAGTTCTCAGCCGAGGCCTCGAGTCGAAAAAAGACTCTTTCAGAGAGGTGAGCAGAGGATATTGTTACCAGACATTGCCAGGTGCCTCCCTCTATCCCGCTATGCTCATGCGAGTTATCCCAGGAGGATGGACTGGGATATTACTCCTCTCCAGCAAGCTAGAATAGGAAATATTTGTGTAAAGAAAGGACCGAATCACAGGGATATGTTCTATAGCTCCTCTGAGCGTCATAGCTCCTTGCTCAGAGGATTGAAGCCCGGCTGTATTCCACCAGAGAACTCCTCCTTGCTGCTGCCGGTTAGAACACCGATCTTTGCAAATGAATTTGCAGAGGTTGAGGGAAGATACCCAGATTAGGACATCCGGTTGACAGGTCTGGTGAACCCAGACAACAAAAGATGGAACTGCATAACCAATTGGATATTGGTTCAGTTTGAAGAGAAGCTCAAAGAGATTGAGCTGTACCAGGCGGTATACTCTACCGTATATGGATTCCACCCCAAACCTCATCTGTTTCTCGCTTTGGCAGAGGTACAATTTTTGGACAGGGACTTTCATGACACCCTGTGGAGAGATTGGACTAGCTCTTCATGAGATGAAGTATATCTCAAGCTTACCAATGGGAGACTTCCCTTACGAAGAATTTGTTCCCACAAATGACGAGTTGGACCGACTTCATCGGGAGAATGCTGAGATGGTGGCCGTTTTTGAAGAATTACTGTGCCACTATAAGATCTGCTCCATGTATTATAAAAGTGGTTCTTCTGGTACTTGCTACTCGTCAAAGTGGTTGCCCTATCTCTTCCTTAACCATATCAAAGAGAAGAAGACTAAGGAGCACGATACGTACAACACTAACTTCTTTAGACCACTCAGCCATAGTGAGGTGATAGGACTAATGGAGGAAAACAAGGAAATGGACATCAAGGTTGATGATGAACTTCAATACCCTCGTTTCAAGACAGGAGATTTTATTGAAAGTTTCGTGAGAATGGGATATAGGCCCATGTCAAAGGAAGCCCAACTGGCGGGTTTCCTCACATATTGGCTCCGACGATTCATTATACCCGGAGCGAGCGCCGTAGATCGATTCCATCGCAGCGTGCTCTTTGCTGCTGTCCGGTTAGTCTTTGGCTACCGGATGGATCTGCTATCGGCGATGACCTGCAGAGTGAACGCGGGTCTTCGTCTTTATGCTGAATCTATGCTCAAAGGGAAAGGAGAGAAGGGGAACTTCCCTCGGCTGGAGCTTCCCTACACTTATTTATTCGGATGGTTGCTTCTGCACCATCCGTCATTGATGAACCCTGATATGGGAGCAGTCGACGGAAGCTTCTTGCGGAGATTCTCAAGGAGCAAATGGACATATACTAGTCTGAAAGATTGCAGACGTGCTTTGAATCTTGGAAAGGGGTAGAATTTCTACTGTGTGGCCCCTCCAACTGGCTATGAACATATGTCAACAAATCTAGTTGATCTTGGGAGACAGCCTTTGGGTCGTGCAGCATTTGATTGGCTGAAGATGATTAGGCCATCGTACTTGGTTTATAGATTTAAAGATGAATGTTACTTGGAACCATATCTGCAAGCCGCTTTGCTCGTCAATTCGGCTACGACCAGTTCCACGTAGGCAATGCTATAACTTGTCTGCAAGGACAAGGCTATCTGATTGATGGCGCCAGGGCCTGGGCTTATTATAACGCTAGAGACACAAGAACAGTATTCTCGATGCCGACCAAGAGTGATCACGGCCCCCGGATGTTATACACATATTTGTTTTTTACACCGCAGCGAATACATTTACCGAGAACTTCAGCCTTGTAGATAGCTTCGCGACAGCGACGCGATTGAAGAAGGGAGCAACTGTTATATCAGCTCCAGGTAATGACGAGGAGCATGAGCCAGTGGATGACCCGTTGGAAGCCTCAAGGGAAGCTAACTTCCCTGAGGAGGTCAACGAACCACTGCAAATTTCCTTAAAAGTTGTCAAATCTCCAACCAAGGAGAGAAAGAGAAGGATTGATGAACCTTCTTCTCCGGTTGCAAAGAAGAAACTTATCCTAGATCCATCAGAGAAGGTCACCACCAGATCACAATCTCGGCAACTGGTCGAGTCGACCCAAAGAGAAGAAGCGACTACGCCGACCTCTCTTCCAAGGCAGGTCGATGTAGTAGATGTAGAGAGTCCAGAGAGACCTCTACATAGAAAGAAACTGGCCTCCAGAAGAAGAAAGAGGGTGATCACTCCTCCGAGACAAATCTTGTCCTCGGTGGTGGCCAGTGCTGTTGCTGGAATCACCATGTCATCCCCTACACCTGCCCCCGAGCCTAAGCAGGAGACTCCTACTCTAGAGCAGAGGGATGAAGCTGAGCAGAGGGATGAAGCTGAGCAGAGGGATGATGAAGTTTTGCGATCTCCTTCTCTTGCGGTGGAAACTACCAAGCTTTCTGCTACACCAGGAACACTCCGTGAAGAAGAAGATCGTTTAATGATTGAAGCTCTAAATGATTGCGACTTCGATCTGCAGGATGATGTTGATCAAGCTGCCGTCGCAACTGCCAGCGAGGAAGCTCCAGAAGATAGTATAAGCAATAAAAATACATCAACATAAGCTGTTGATGATACTTTAAATCCAGAAGAGGACACTGATGTCCATATATCTCCCGAAGCTATAGATGATACGTTGAATCCTGAAGAGGATGTTGAGGTGCACGTGTCTCCGGAAAAGAATACATGTGTAGAAGTAGCACCTGCTGAAACTACTCCTGCTGATCCAAAAGGTATTAAATGTTTTTATCAACCTTCTTTTCATAGATTCAAATAGCTGACATCTATATTTTTTATCCATACAGAACTTGAATCTTCCCCAGTTCCTCCCGTATGCACAGACATAGTACCAATAACGGCTATAGCCAGTAGTAGCTGACATTTTTCGGGTGGCTCTGAGGCCGGTAGTAGCCAGGCAGTAATGTCTGAGGCTACTTCTGCCATATTGGAATCTGTGCTAACAGATGACAGACTTGTTGCTGGGGCAAGTCATGGTAAGATTGCCTTTTACTTTTGATCATTTTTTGATTAGTTGCTAATGACAACAATAAACAATGATAAGGTTCATTTGATTGTGCAGAAGAACATCTAGGAGGGGCAGCTAGCTCTACGATGGCTCCTCTGTCTAAAGAGCCCTCTACTCAAAGGGAAGAAGCTGAACGTCTATCTTCACAGACACCTGCTGCTGCTTCGACGTCTATGGGAGTAGCAGCTACTCCTGGTGCTCTGGCTACTAACAGATTTATCATTAGCTCCTTCAGCAACCTTTTCTTTAATTCGTTGAAACCCTTAGTAGATAGGGTGATAGAGAAAGAAGATGCTGGTTTCTCCACAGTTAGAGGTCCAACCTCCTATTTGATCAATGCCATCCGCAGTCAAGGCAACGAAGCTTAGGCTATTTTTTTTTTGAACATGTACTAGATGAGCTGGAGGCATCGGTTAAGATTTATAAAGAGCTTAATAGGGGGAGATGGAGCTCTTGGTACAAGCTGAATTCGAGAAGATGTCACAAGAAGTCACAATTGTGAAGGTTGACCTCCAAGTTCTCTTGGACACTTTCTCTACTAAGTCTGCTGAGTATAATTCCAAAGTGGAAACAATAGCAACTGTTGCTGAAGAGAAAGAGAGAAAAGTTGCCGAGCTGCAATCAGAATCTGTCCGTCTTAAAGAAGAGCTGAGACTTGTTCAGCTTGCTCTGGAGGATGAGGCCACATAACACCAGGCTGCAGTTCAACAACTGAACGCTCTGACTCAGGAGAGAGATGAGTATGTCGCAACTCATCAGGATGAAATCCCTCGCAGAATAGTAACCATGCCATCTTTCGACGATAAGTCTGGGATGGAGGAAGCTAGGAAACGAGTGATGGAATCTCGTGAGGAGCGGCTGCAATCTTTAAAGCAGCAAATGACCAGCTTAATGACTCCGCCAGCAGAATGAGAAAGACTTTTTGTATCTTCAATTTTTTGTGATATGTAATGTTGTAATGTCTTTCAATTTTGATCAATCAATAAAAAGACATTTTCTTGGTGGCTCTATTATTTATTGCATATCTTATTCAGATATAAATAATAGCGATAGAAAATATATTCAGAGGTGCAGGACATGATATATTTTTTGATTTTAAAAAATAATTATATTCAATTATATCTGCTCAGAGGTAATGGGGACGTGACAAATATAATTTATTGAATATCATTATTTCAATAGACAACTTAATCAAAGATGATAAGTTGCTGAGATGAACGAAATGGATGATTCGTCAAAATGTGTGAATGAAATGAATGAACGAAATGAATCATCGGGATGAACGGATGGACCGTCAAACGAATTAAATGAATGGGTGGACTGTCAGATGAATAGAATGAACGGATGAACCGTCAGATGATGAACGGGCGAACCGTCAGATGGATGTGTGAACGGATGAACCGTCGGATGAATGAATATGATGAACGGGCGAACCGTCAGATGGATGTGATGAACGGGCGAACCGTCGGATGAATGTGATGAACGGACAAACCGTCGGATGAATGTGATGAACGGGCGAACCGTCAGATGAATGTAATGAACGGGCGAACCGTCAGATGATTGAGTTGCTTCGTTGTCTTACGAATCTCTGTCTATCAATAGAACAGAAAATCAGATGGGATGATCACTTTCACTTTTCAACATAAAGATGTCGTCTGGAGATGCATCCAAGAAGGCTGAGATCACCTCAAAGGTTGAAACGGCTACTGAAGAACGTCCAGTCGAGCTGTGTCACTCTCCGATCCTGGAATACGTATTTTTATACGTATACCGACAAATTGTATTTACCTTGTATTTATACTATATTTATTATGCTGTCTTTCTTCATGCATTTCCCAAAATATTCGGCAAAATATTATTTCCTAATTTATTTTCTGCATTTGGGCCTACAGTTTTGGCTCATTTGGGTAACCTATTCTTGGTTCACCAATGGTTCATCATGAACCCATGGGTCCAAGATGTATATATATAACTCATCTCATTCTCTCTCCTCTTATTTACTTCCTCTCATTTATTTCCTCCACCAACCAAATATTTCCTCCATCAACCAAGGCAAGTACCAACTTGCTCAAGAGATGGATCCATAATTTGTCAATGATTTCTTACAAAAACTATTTGCCAAAACATGTTCTTCTCCTCAACCTATACTAGTTTAGAACTTGGAAGTTTCCATTTTGAAGCTTTGATTTTGTAGATCTAGGTTTACTTTATTTTCGGATTTTTTGGGTTTTGATCTACTTAATCTTGTTATTTCCTAGTTTTGATGGTTCCATGTTGTAGAGGATCTCGTTCTATCCTATTTTGACCTAAGGGAGTTCCGATTTGGGCTCCGGATGAAGGTTTTGTGTAGTTTGGAAGCCATGGTTGCTTGGCTCCTCTTCTCGGACACGTGGAGAAGTAGAGCAGTACTTGACCGCATGAATCCTCATACGGCAAGTCTCTGGCCGCATGGCCTTTCCAGCCGCATGAGACTCGTTCGAGCTCAGCCGCATGGAAAGTCCTTCCTAGCCGCATAAGACTTGCTTGAGTACTTGACCGCATGAATCTTCATGCGGCAAGTAATTGAGCCGCATAGCCTTGTTCAGACTCAGCCGCATGAGCCCCTGTTATCTTGAGTCGCATGGACTTCATGCGGCTAGCTTTCAGCCGCATGAGTTCTTGCACCCAGCCGCATATGCGCTACTGTTTTGGGCCGCATAAGGCCCATCCATCATCCAGCCGCATATGTATCGCCCATGCTCAGCCGCATAAGACTTCGTCTGATCATAGCCGCATATGATGTTGAACCCCGGCCGCCTGGCGATTGCTCCCTTCGCAGCCGCATAAGCTGACACCCCTTCGTCCGCATGAACCCGCCTTTCCAGCCGCATGCGCCTTGGGCTCCCTGAGCCGCATGAGCGTGCAGTCCCAGCCGCATGAACCTGCATTGACCCAGCCGCATGGACTCACTCCCCTTGTGCCGTATGGACTTTTGTACCCAATCTGGTTACCTTATTATTATTATTATTATTATATATATATTATATGCCCATTTTATATCCTTACGCCTTTTGTCCCGAGCATGATATGAGCACTAATGTGACCCCGGAGAACAAAGTGTTCCTACCTGATACATGTACCTGAATGTCCCAGTTCTTGTTCATGCTCGGCAAATGACTCATAACTCCACGTGGCGTATTTGCAATGATGCATTACACTAAGGAGGGTAGAACATGTTGACATACTGATTGACATAGATCCTCTTTGGGGTACTCGTACTAAAGTACGACTTTAGGAGGATAATCATGCAGGACACAGCATGAAAGTCCAAGATTTCACCTAGGGTTAAATTAGGCAACTAAATATACTAGATGCATGGGGAGGGCAAAATCCCGAGATCGTGTTACACCAGCCGCCTTGAGATACTGTCTTGACGCGCCGGCTGGTCTCCACGGATACTGTGTCATCTGCAACGAGTGGATGACTGTATCCGATTAATTCCTGCTATATATTATATGTTTTAGCAAGGTGGCCTTACGAGGGACCTGTGCTCAATCATACCTGTCTACGCGAACCCCTGGGTTGGCTAGCCTTGCTGGAAAGATACGATCTGAGGATTCATATTAACATGATGCGAGGATAACCTCGTCCCACTAGAAACTCGTAGACTTGATTGGCCGTGAAAACGACTTGCTTGTATCCTATTGCCTTCCGTGAATAACTGAGGGAAGCGGACTGTCATGGTACGTGATCCAACCCATGTTCTTGTTTGATTGTTGGGTTGGTTATCGTACTATGATAGGCTGTGGACCGAAGTTATGAACGGAAGACTATTTCTGGTTGTGATGTGCTTCCTCTGTGAATGACTGAGGAACATGGTCTATCATGGTACATGATCCAACCCATGTTCTTGTTTGATTGTTGGGTTGATTATTGTGCTGCGATAGGCTATCGACCGAAGTCACGATCAGGAGATCTTATTATTTATACCCTTTAACTTATGTGAAAGTTATAGAGTACGATGCGTCCCGACTCATGTGGCACCTTTTGTCCTTGTTTGGTTGTAAGGGTGCCATATGGGTTCGAGGATGTGGCGTTACCCTATAATGGTAGCATAAGTATTACTATTATCAATCATTCTATTTAACTGGGTTTTTAATCTTAACTCTTGTGCCCCTTTGGCGGTACTTGCTATTCGGGGCTGACCCCGCTGGTTTTGTTTGGCCAGATCTCGTAGCAGAGCCAGAGGACACTATCTTCCTCCCTGACATCCATGGTGCATACTAGGAGCATGGCAGTTCGGGGACTCGAGTGGGTTTCTTCTCCACCACTCTTGCTTATACTTTTGCGGCGTTTAGCCACCGGCACCTGTTAGCCGGATTACTCGATATTTTGGTGTCAGTACATAATTGTAATTAAATAGACTGCAGCTGTGTATAATTTTGTACTCCTGACTCTCTGAGATAGCTAAATTATAAGGCTAGTCTCTCATGACCATTTTGATGAAGCGTCGGGGACGCCTTACTGCTTTATCTTTAATGTTCATTTAATTGCTGATGTGATTTGATTGATTGAGACATAGAACTCTGTGGGACCATAGGAGACTTGATTGTAGCATGTACCCCCTAGTCTTTCGATAGCCACGATCGCCGTATGACGTTATGTACCTCATATGGAGTAGCTGGCCTAGTCCGTCTCCGTATTTCGGTACTGGGGCGTGACAAGGTTTTAGTGGTGGCCCATGCAGGTCTATTTTTCAGACTTGTGGTGTATTACGAATTATTAGGAGTCTCAATCAAAACTTGTTCCCTTTGAAATTCTGTTTCGAATTCTCTGTCCTTGCCTTGATCTCTAACCTGACTTGCCTCCTCGAAATCTTCCTCGTCCGGACTTGATAATCTTATATTCTTCTCTATAGGGGTGCTTCATTCTCAGTAGCGGGTGAGGTCCATGAGGAAGAGCAGCAAGATCATGGCTCGACTGGGCAGCAACAGGGGAGAGAACCTTCTCCAGTGTAGGCAGGAGCAGAAATGGAACCAGAGGCAGTACAGCCGCAGGTTATTGAAACTCCTGCAGCACCAGCAGCGACGGCAGTACCAGATGCCGTAGCACTCCTGGAGATCATCCGGGGGTTTCTTGTCACTAACCAACAGCAACAGACTCGGCAGCAGGAGCAGAACGTGTTGCTGAACCAAGGGATTCAGTTAGCTCTTGAGAGGAGTGTCGGGGCTGACCCGGGAGCATCAGGAAGGTTTCGTCGCTTGAACCAGAGGTATTTTGTTGGCACGGAGGATGCCATCACTGCGGATGCATGGATTCAAGACATCGAAGCCATTCTTGTGGCAGCCAAGGTTCCAGATGATGAGAAGGTTGATCAGGTCAAACTGGTACTTCAGGATCTTGCCCGCGACTGGTGGGCATCAGAAGAAGTTGGTACAAGACGCCCTGTTCGTTGGACCACCTTCAGTAACAGATTCAAGGCCAAGTATTTTGGCGTAGTAGCTCGATATGAGCTCCAGCAGAAGTTTATCAGTCTCAAGTAAGCAGGCAAGACCGTAGATGGGTATGCAGCAGAGTTCTGCAGATTGTGCCATTTTGCACCAGCAATGGTGGCAACGGAGCCAGAGAAAGCTATGAGGTTCCAGCAGGGACTTCATTAGAACTATTATAGCTTGTGGAAGGACACGACTACCAGACGTTTGACGTTGTCTTGACGGCAGCCCGGAGGCATGAGCTTACCCAGCAGAGGTTGGCATCGAGGGCAGGAGGTCAGAAGAGATCTCATTCCCAGGTTGGAGGAGGAGCAATACAGCGAACATCGGCACCAGCACCCGGTATACGTATCCATGATGCAGGAGCACCGCGGAGGACGGCCGTGTCAACTAATACAATGCCAGATCGGCATCAGCTGCCGAGAAACCAGCAACAGCGTCAGGGTGCACCCCAGGGCTGTATATTCTGTGGGAAGACAGGGCACACGAAGGAGGTGTGCCGGTCAGCGAATGGCTTATGCTTGAGGTGTGGTAGTTCAGACCACCGTATTTCCACTCGTCCTATGATGCAGAGGCCAGGAGGGCCAGCTCAGCAGTTTCCAGCATTGCCAGCTCCGGTGGCAACCCCGAGTGGAGGGCCAGTATTAGCAGTAAGGCCCCTAGCCCAGCGTCTACCAACGCAGGCTCAGATGTTCCGCCAGGCACAGGAAGCCGAAGGCCCTCAGAGGCAGCAACAGCATGGTCGAGGAAGGCCGCAACAAGGGGCTCCGTGGGGCCAGGCTCTCACATTGACCTTGGGAGAGGCTCTAGCGTCTAGTGACGTGGTGGAAGGTAAAATTCTCGTCACCTCATTTCCCGCTGTAGCATTATTTGATTCAGGCGCTACTCATTCATTCATCTCTGCACAATATGCTACACGGATTGGATTAGAGTTTGAGGCATTGCCGGAGAGGATGGATATACTCACCGGCAATGGGCTCGTAGAAGTTAGCAGAGTACGCTTTTCATGTCCGGTGGAGGTGTGTGGGCATTTACTGCCCGTATCATTGATTGAATTCCCTATGGGGAATTTTAATGTCGTTCTTGGCATGGACTGGTTGAGAGACAGTCATGCGACAATTGATTGTAGAGGAGGAAGGGTCATATTCAACGTTCCTGGGACGGAGCAGTTCATCTTTACTCGAACCTTGAAGAATCAGGCCGGAGGCGTCATCTCAGCAGCAGTGTCAGAGCCAGGACAGATTTCGAGAGTGGTCGAAGATTTTCTCGACGTCTTCCCTGATGAGCTCCCAGGGATACCCCCAGTCAGAGAGGTAGAATTTAGCATTGAGTTGAACCCTGGAACGAGGCCTATTGCAGACAGAGTTTACAGAATGTCGTCGTCAGAACAGGATAAGTTGTATCAACATGAAGAAGAGTTGAAGTCTAAGGGATTCATCCGAGACAGTAAATCGCCCTGGGCCGCACCAGTGATTCTAGTTCCCAAGAAGGATGGGTCAACGAGGATGTGCATCGACTACCGCAAGCTGAATGCAATAACAGTGAAGAATAAGTACCCACTACCAAGGATTGATGACCTGTTTGACCAGTTGAGCAAGGCTAGCATCTTTTTCAAGATCGATCTTCGGTCAGGATACTATCAAATAAGAGTCCGGGAGCAAGACATACCGAAGACAGCATTCAGATCTAGATATGGGCATTATGAGTTTTTAGTAATGCCCTTTGGACTAACCAACGCCCCTGCAGTATTCATGGATTTAATGAACCGCATCTTTCTGCCGTATTTGGATAAATTTGTGGTGGTGTTCATAGATGACATTCTTGTCTATTCCAGCAGTGAAGAGGAGCATGAGAAGCATCTTAGGACTGTCTTACAGACATTGAGGGAACATCAACTTTATGCGAAGCTCGACAAGTGTGAATTCTGGTTAGATCACATTTCGTTCCTGGGGCATGTAATTTCTGGGGCAGGAGTGTCAGTAGATCCGAAGAAGATTGAGGCCGTAGAGCATTGGCCAGTCCCGAGAACGGTTGCAGAAGTGCGAAGTTTCTTAGGATTAGCTGGTTACTACAGAAGGTTCATGGCGGACTTTGCCAAGATCTCTGTGCCCTTAACGCGTTTGACGCACAAGAACGTAGAGTTTGTTTGGTCAGCTAGCTGTCAGGCATCCTTTGAAGAATTGAAGAAGAGATTAATCTCAGCCCCGATCTTGACACTTCCAGTAGGAGCGGGAGGCTTTGCAGTATATTGTGACGCATCTGGGAAGGGTCTTGGATGTGTATTGATGCAGCACGGAAAGGTGATAGCATATGCGTCTCGACAGCTTCGAGACCATGAGAAGAATTACCCGACTCACGATTTGGAGTTAGCAGCTGTGGTATTTTCACTCAAGTTGTGGAGGCATTATTTATACGGAGATCGGGTAGAGATCTATACTGATCATAAGAGTTTGAAATACGTATTCACGCAACGAGATTTGAACATGAGGCAAAGAAGATGGTTAGAACTACTGAAGGATTTTGACTTAGATCTTCAGTATCATCCAGGCAAGGCGAATATAGTTGCAGATGCACTGAGTAGGAGAGACATTGCCTTTATTCTGACCTCGCAGAAGCATATTTTAGAAGACCTTCAGAGTATGGGAATCGAAGTAGTTTTGCCAAGGGATATAGGAAGAATGACCAGTATGCAGATTCAGTCAACCTTAGTAGAGAGGATAAGGGCAGCACAAGCAGAAGATCCACAGATTCAGAAGTTACGGTCGGAGTGTGAATCAGGCCGTAGGAAGGAGTTAGTGATTCATGAAGATGGTACGCTCAGGTTTGGAAACAGACTCTGTGTACCGAGTGGAGACCTTCGGCAAGAAGTTATGTCCGAAGCTCATAGTTCTATTTACTCCATTCATCCAGGAGGAACGAAGATGTATCGAGATATCAGGCAGTACTTTTGGTGGAATGGCATGAAAAGAGAGATAGCGAGATTTGTATCCAAGTGTCTGGTATGTCAGCAGGTAAAAGCCGAGCAGCAGAGACCAGCAGGGTTGCTACAGCCGCTTCCTATTCCAGAATGGAAATGGGAGCACATCACGATGGACTTTGTGACCGGTTTACCTAGATCCCCGACTGGTAAGAATGCAGTCTGGGTAATCGTAGATCGACTCACGAAGGTCGCTTATTTTCTTCCCTTTCGAGTCGGACAGACTACTGAGCAGTTAGCAGAAATGTACATGAAGCAGATAGTAAGGCAGCACGGTGTTCCAGTTAGTATAGTATCAGATCGGGATACGCGGTTTACTTCCTATTTTTGGCGGAGCTTACACCAAAGTTTGGTAACCAAGTTAAGATTCAGTACTGCTTATCATCCCCAAACTGACGGGCAATCAGAAAGAACCATTCAGACGTTAGAAGATATGCTACGGGCGTATACCTTGGATTTTGGCAGATCTTGGGAGAATCACCTTCATCTAGTGGAGTTCTCCTATAACAACAGCTATCAGGCTAGCATTCAGATGGCCCCGTTCGAAGCATTGTACGGAAGAAAGTGCAGGTCCCCTTTGGCATGGGACGACATCGGAGAACGGAAGTTGTTGGGACCAGAGATGATCACGCAGACTGTGAAAATAGTTAAGTTGGTAAGAGAACGCCTTCGAGTTGCGCAGGACCGACATCGTCATTGGGCAGATCAGCATCGTAGGCCTCTAGAGTTCAGAGTTGGCGACCAAGTGTTTCTGCGGATTTTGCCTACTCGGGGTATCATCAGATTTGGAACCCGAGGAAAGCTTAGTCCAAGATACGTTGGTCCTTTTAAGATTCTCGCTCGGGTAGGCGATGTGGCTTATCGACTTGCCCTTCCGCCTTCGTTAACTGGCATACATGATGTGTTTCATGTATCCCAATTATGTGGGTATGTCCCGGATCTGAGTCATGTCCTCGATCATTCTGAGTTAGTCGTTGGTACCGACCTAACTTACGAGGAACAACCCATGTCTATTTTAGACCGGCGGGAGAAGGTACTCAAGAATCGGACGATAAGCCTTGTCCGTGTTTCTTGGAACCATCACTCTCCGGGAGAGTCAACCTGGGAGCGCGAGGACGAGATCAGATCTCGGTATCCGCATTTGTTTGACTAATAAGGTATATTTTTGCACCTTATTGACACGATTCCATGCTTATCTGCACCTGCTTGTTTTGTACTTTGTGATGTATGATAATAACTGCGATGATAGTTAACTTATATAGGATTATGCCCTGCTTGTCCTGATTTCACTATCCTGTCTTGGCTGGAATTCCGAGGACGGAATTTTTCTAAGAAGGGTAGAGATGTCACTCCCCGATCCTGGAATACGTATTTTTATACGTATACCGACAAATTATATTTACCTTGTATTTATACTATATTTATTATGCTATCTTTCTTCATGTATTTCCCAAAATATTCGATAAAATATTATTTTCTAATTTATTTTCTGCATTTGGGCCTACAGTTTTGGCTCATTTGGGTAACCTATTTTTGGTTCACCAATGGTTCATCATGAACCCATGGGTCCAAGATCTATATATATAACTCATCTCATTCTCTCTCCTCTCATTTACTCATTTATTTCCTCCACCAACCAAATATTTCCTCCATCAACCAAGGCAAGTACCAACTTGCTCAAGAGATGGATCCATAATTTGTCAATGATTTCTTACAAAAACTATTTGCCAAAACATGTTCTTCTCCTCAACCTATACTAGTTTAGAACTTGGAAGTTTCTATTTTGAAGCTTTGATTTTGTAGAACTAGGTTTACTTTATTTTCGGATTTCTTGGGTTTTGATCTACTTAATCTTGTTATTTCTTAGTTTTGGTGGTTCCATGTTGTAGAGGATCTCGTTCTACCCCATTTTGACCTAAGGGAGTTCCGATTTGGGCTCCGAATGAAGGTTTTGTGTAGTTTGGAAGCCATAGTTGCTTGGCTCCTCTTCTCGGACACGTGGAGAAGAAGAGCAGTACTTGACCGCATGAATCCTCATGCGGCAAGTCTCTGGCCGCATGGCCTTTCCAGCTGCATGAGACTCGTTCGAGCTCAGCCGCATGGAAAGTCCTTCCTAGCCGCATAAGACTTGCTTGAGTACTTGACCGCATGAATCTTCATGCGGCAAGTAATTGAGCCGCATAGCCTTGTTCAGACTCAGCCGCATGAGCCCCTGTTATCTTGAGTCGCATAGACTTCATGCGGCTAGCTTTCAGCCGCATGAGTTCTTTCATCCAGCCGCATATGCACTACTGTTTTGGGCCGCATAAGGCCCATCCATCATCCAGCCGCATATGTATCGCCCATGGTCAGCCGCATAAGACTTCGTCTGATCATAGCCGCATATGATGTTGAACCCCGGCCGCCTGGCGATTGTTCCCTTCGCAGCCGCATAAGCTGACACCCCTTTGTCCGCATGAACCCGCCTTTCCAGCCGCATGCGCCTTGGGCTCCCTGAGCCGCATGAGCGTGCAGTCCCAGCCGCATGAACCTGTATTGACCTAGCCGCATGGACTCACTCCCCTTATGCCGCATGGACTTTTGTGCCCAATCTGGTTACCTTATTATTATTATTATTATATATATATATATATATATATATTATATGCCTATTTTATATCTTTACACCTTTTGTTCCGAGCATGATATGAGCACTAATGTGACCCCGAAGAACAAAGTGTTCCTACCTGATACATGTACCTGAATGTCCCAGTTCTTGTTCATGTTCGGCAAATGACTCGTAACTCCACGTGGTGTATTTGCAATGATGCATTACACTAAGGAGGGTAGAACATGTTGACATACTGATTGACATAGATCCTCTTTGGGGTACTCGTACTAAAGTACGACTTTAGGAGGATAATCATGCAGGCCACAGCATGAAAGTCCAAGATTTCACCTAGGGTTAAATTAGGCAACTAAATATACTAGATGCATGGGGAGGGCAAAATCCCGAGATCGTGTTACACCATCCGCCTTGAGATACTGTCTTGACGCGCCGGCTGGTCTCCACGGATACTGTGTCATCTGTAACGAGTGGATGACTGTATCCGATTAATTCCTGCTATATATTATATGTTTTAGCAAGGTGGCCTTACGAGGGACCTGTGCTCAATCATACCTGTCTACGCGAACCCCTGGGTTGGCTAGCCTTGCTGGAAAGATACGATCTGAGGATTCCTATTAACATGATGCGAGGATAACCTCGTCCCACTAGAAACTCGTAGACTTGATTGGCCGTGAAAACGACTTGCTTGTATCCTATTGTCTTCCGTGAATAACTGAGGGAAGCGGACTGTCATGGTACGTGATCCAACCCATGTTCTTGTTTGATTATTGGGTTGGTTATCGTACTATGATAGGCTGTGGACCGAAGTTATGAACGGAAGACTATTTCTGGTTGTGATGTGCTTCCTCTGTGAATGACTGAGGAACATGGTCTATCATGGTACATGATCCAACCCATGTTCTTGTTTGATTGTTGGGTTGGTTATTGTGCTGCGATAGGCTATCGACCGAAGTCACGATCAGGAGATCTTATTGTTTATACCCTTTAAATTATGTGAAAGTTATAGAGTACGATGCGTCCCGACTCCATGTGGCACCTTTTGTCCTTGTTTGGTTGTAAGGGTGCCATATGGGTTCGAGGATGTGGCGTTACCCTATAATGGTAGCATAAGTATTACTATTATCAATCATTCTATTTAACTGGGTTTTTAATCTTAACTCTTGTGCCCCTTTGGCGGTACTTGCTATTCGGGGCTGACCCCGCTGGTTTTGTTTGGCCAGATCTCGTAGCAGAGCCAGAGGACACTATCTTCCTCCCTGACATCCATGGTGCATACTAGGAGCATGGCAGTTCGGGGACTCGAGTGGGTTTCTTCTCCACCACTCCTGCTTATACTTTTGCGGCGTTTAGCCACCGGCACCTGTTAGCCGGATTACTCGATATTTTGGTGTCAGTACATAATTGTAATTAAACAGACTGCAGCTGTGTATAATTTTGTACTCCTGACTCTCTGAGATAGCTAAATTATAAGGCTAGTCTCTCATGACCATTTTGATGAAGCGTCGGGGACGCCTTACTGCTTTATCTTTAATGTTCATTTAATTGCTGATGTGATTTGATTGATTGAGACATAGAACTCTGTGGGACCATAGGAGACTTGATTGTAGCATGTACCCCCTAGTCTC
This sequence comes from Iris pallida, assembly GCA_029216955.1. Lineage (NCBI taxonomy): Eukaryota > Viridiplantae > Streptophyta > Magnoliopsida > Asparagales > Iridaceae > Iris > Iris pallida. The sequence goes on along the minus strand of JANAVB010008329.1, from coordinate 5,162 downwards.
TCGACAGCCACGATCGCCGTATGACGTTATGTACCTCATATGGAGTAGCTGGCCTAGTCCGTCTCCGTATTTCGGTACTGGGGCGTGACAAGCTGGCCCAGCCAAAGCAGACAGAGGTAGGCGAAGGTTCGTCTGCATCCAAGCCGCCAAGGGATATCTTGGATCTTCTTCTTGAACCAGGGAAGACTGAAGAAGAAGAGTCCATGAGGAGGGCTGCTTGCAAGTTCCTGGTGGGTTCGGGAAAGAATGTTCTTGGCTCTTTTGCCGACTATGTCTTCGATAAGGACGGTAGTGGCCCGCGTCCCAATTTTGAAAAGGATGATAGTGACCTTCCTTGATATTATGTACTATCATTCATGATGAAATAAAATAAACTTTTATTTATGAACTTGTCTGATGATTACAAGCAATGTCTTTTACATTTATACATAATACTTTTTGAGGAACTTGTCATTGATAGGCATCATTGCAACTCGACCGTCTAGCTCTGTGAGTTGATAGGCACCATTTGAGAAGACTTTGCTCACGATATATGGTCCTTCCCACTTCGCATCGAACTTGCCTTTGCTCATGTGAGTCATAGTCATGGGACGTCTGACTGTTAGAACAAGCTCTCCTTTTTGAAAGGCTCCGACCTTAACTTTGCGGTTGAAAGTCTTTGAGATGCGGGCTTGGTATAACTCAATATGCTGTTGAGCCATTAGCCGCTTCTCGTCAAGCGCTTCTAATTCTTGGAGTCGAAGAAGGTCGTTGTTCTCTGTAGTGAGCTCGTTGATGATAGCAATCCTCAAGGACAGAATTTGAAGTTCCAGGGGTAGAACTGCTTCACAGCCGTACACCAAAGAGAAGGGTGTACAGCCTGTAGGGTTACGGACCGTAGTACGGTAGGCCCAAAGACATTCTCCAAGCTTTTCACTCCAGTTTCTTTTGTTAGTAGACACAAACTTTTTGAGGAGCTTGATGATAGTCTTGTTGAAAGCTTCAGCTAAGCCATTAGCAGCAGGATTGTAAGCTGTCGAAGCGACATTGTCAATCCGATGATCATCGCAGAACCTTGTAAATTTTTGGCTGATGAACTGAGGTCCATTGTCATGAATGATTCGTCGAGGTACACCAAATCTATAGATGACATGGTATTTGACGAAGTTGATGACGCTGCTGGTTTTGACTTCAGCCAATGGTATAGCTTCGGCCCATTTGGAGAAGTAGTCGGTTATTGCCAGTATGAACCGATATCCCCTAGAAGAAGAAGGATTGATGGGACCTATAATGTCCATACCCCAAGCTTCAAAAGGCCAGGAAGCAGCGGTCGGATGAAGAAATTCCGATGGTTGATGAATAAAATTTGCATGGATTTGACAAGCTCGACATTTCCTCGCATATTTGATGGCATCAGATACCATAGAGGGCCAGTAGTAACCCATGCGTCGGATACGGTCTTATAGTTTAGGACCGGGTTGATATTTTCTGCAGACACCATCGTGAGCTTCACGCAATACTTGCTTCGCTTCATCACCAGCAAGACAGCGTAAGAGTAGGCCGTCATAAGTCCGCCGGTAAAGAGTTTTGGTGGTCTGATTGTAGTAGAATCGCAGAGACCGCTGACGAATACTCGTAGCTTCCTTGGGATCTTCCGGGAGTATGTCATAAACTACGAAGTCGTTGAAGGGAGCTCTCCAATCTTCATTGATAGTATTAATTTCAGTAAGATTACTGAACTCAATATTACGATTGTTTTCGACACAGAACAATTCTCGATTAGAGATAACCACCACCTGCTGTCTTTTGATAGGGATGGCTAAGACTGCTGCAAGATTGGCCAAAGCGTCAGCTTCAGTATTGCAAGCTCGATGGACATATTCGATGAAGAAGGCTTTGAATGATGTAGCCATGTTGATTGCCGCTTCAAAGTAAGGCACTAGATCTTGATGGCGAACTTCATAAGTTCCTCTAACCTGGTTAACAACCAGCTTGGAGTCACCATAGACTTCAAGATATTCGACATCCAGTTGTTTTGCTAACTGAAGACTGATGAGTAGAGCATTGTATTCTGCTACGTTGTTGGAGCAAGGCTCATCTAGGGAGTAGGCTCTTTGAATAGTTGACCCGTCTAGAGAAACAAGGACAACTCCAACTCCTGTGACAATGGCACCGTTGGGTCCAATCCTGGATGCACCGTCAAAGAATAGACGCCAAGTAGGAAGTTCTTCGGAGATTGTATTAGTTTCCAATATCTCGTCTGGAATTTCATCATAGAGTTTAGATGTCTCTGGAACAGGATGAGCCGCTAAGAAATCCGCCAGTGCTTGACCTTTGACAGACTTTTGAGGAACATATACCATGTCATATTGGGCTAGCAGAATGGCCCATGTTGTCAGCTGGGAATTGAGTGTGCTAGGCTTTTTCATCAGTACCCGAAGAGGATTAACTCGGGATATGACATAAATAGTTTGGCCAATGATGTAATGCCTCGTCTTTTGAACAGCAAACATAAGAGCTAGGCATTCTTTTTCAACCGGACTATAACGGTTTTCGGCACCAATCATAGTACGACTGAGGTAGTAGATAGCTTGTTCATGACCTTCTTTGTTCTTTTGGGCAAGTAAAGCACCCAATGAATGATCCATAGCACGAACATACATTAAGAATGGTATGCCCGAGATCGGTGGCACCAAGACTGGTGGGTTCATGAGATATCGCTTTATGTCGTCGAATGCTCGTTGACATTCTTCAGTCCAAATGAAAGAAACACCCTTCTTCATTAGTTGAGTAAATGGTCTGCAGCGTCCAGACAGATTCGAAATGAATCTCCTAATATACGCAAGTCGACCTTAGAATCCTCGTAGCTCTTTTAAGTTGCGTGGAGGACACATCTCTTGAATGGCTTTGATCTTCTCGGGATCCACGTGTATACCCTTAGAGGTAATGACGAAGCCAAGAAATTTGCCACTAGAGACACCTAAGAATAACTTGGTGGGATTCATTTTGAGTTGATGTTGGCGCATGAGATTGAAGATAGTTCTCAAGTCTTGGATGTGATCTTCCTTTTGATGACTTTTGACAGCAATATCGTCGACGTAGCATTCGACAGTCTTGTGCAGATGATCTCGAAAGATGGTACTCATGGCTCGCTGGTAAGTTATACCAGCGTTCTTGAGACCAAATGGCATTACAGTATAGCAGTAACCGCGAGGAGTGCGGAAAGAAGTATGTTTTTCATCTTCAGGAATCATCCGAATCTGATTGTATCCGGAGAATCCATCCATGAAAGATATTCGCTCGAACCCACAGGTGTTGTCAATCATGACGTCCGTGATAGGGAGAGAAAATTCATCTTTTGGACAGGCTTCATTAAGATCCCGAAAGTCGATGCAGACTCGAATTTTTTCGATTTTCTTTAGAACTAGGACGACATTAGCTACCCAATCAGGATGCTGCTCTTCTCGGATAAAGCCACAAGCGATTAGCTTCTTGACTTCATCGTCGATTGCATCCATCATTTCTGGCTTGAAGCGTCGTTGTTGCTGTTTGACCGGTTTTGCATTTGATAGGATGTTCAATTTGTGAGTAGCAACTTTAGGATCTAGACCTGGCATGTCTTCATAGCTCCAGGCAAAGACGTCAATGTATTCTTGAATAAGAAGAATTAATTCTTGCTTATCTGCCTCTGGGAGGTTCTTGCTGATGAATATTGGACGAGGTGACCCGCTCTCTCCTACATCAATTTGAACCAATTGATCTTTGGTAGGAGGTTCCCATTGTTCGAATCGGAGTTTCCATTGGGTATCCATTCATTGAGCCCAGGGATCTGTTTCAGGATTTTCTTCAATATCCTCGTCATAGCCTTCTGGAAGTTCGACGGAGACCATGTTAGAAGATACGATCAATCGATGAATTTGACCGATGCTAGTGTCAGAATCCCATGATCTGGAATCAGAAGAGTTAGAGCGCTCCTCACTATCAGATTCAGAGGCTGCTGGGGATAATACCGGAGGTAAAGCATATCCGAGACCTCTTTTGGTCCTGCTATAATACATCTCTGACTTTTCTTTCGGAACATCCGTACGGATAGGAGTTCTTCTACCCTTACCGTAGTTGAGACCATTCTTGAAGTCATAACCCATCTTTCAGATGATGTCTTTTGATTGTTGATTGTAACGACGAAGTTGAAGATGCCCCGTGTCGTTACTTTTGCTATCATCCGTATAGCTGAATTGTTGTTCCGGTCCTTTACTAAAAAGTATTGGACTCTCGCCTTTCTTTCGAGAAGGGACGATAAAGTATGATTCATCTGGGTGTTCGAGTAAAACTTCTGTTTGAAGAGACTGTACAACTCCTATTGTAAATGACCGAAAGCTATCTAACATATCCAAATAGCACTTAGCATGATACATGACATCAGTATACTGGAAAGTATATGCTTTTTCATTGATTTGTATATTTGTATTTACAGCAGGACCTTTAGCCTTAGCATGCTTGGTCAAATTGATTACAAGAGGGGGAGAAGAAGAACGTGGAGGAGGATTGGCCTTGTTACGACGGAGGTCGATAACAAGAGGCTCAGAGGAGGTGAGCTCCTTTTTATCCTTGTTATGAGACAAATCAATAACAAGTGGCTCAGAAGAGGTGAGCTGCCTTTTTTCCTTGTTATGACGTAGATCGATAACAAGTGGCTCAGAAGAGGTGAGCTCCCTTTGATCCTGACCATCATCAGTTGGCTGCTTCTGGACTAGCAAGTGAATAGCCAGTGGTTTGGAGGATTGAGGACGAAAAATACGCCCTTTGACAGGTATGATGAGAGTGTCATTAGGCACTGCTTCTTGTTCTTCTTCAGTGTCCAGAGCCAGTACGACTTTCATGAACTCATCTTTGTACATACGAGCATCGTTGCAGTATGCTTCGACACCTTTGAACGGATAGAGATCAGCAACCTCCTTTTGAACCTCTCCATTGTCATCGACATATTTGAAACATTGATGGAGAGTTGAAGGAACAATGTTATGCTCATGCAAGAATGGTCTCCCCAATAGAGCATTGTAAGAACAACCATGGTTGTCTATGATGTAAAAGGTCACCTTTGTACGGAGATTGTCTATTTGGAGTTTTAGGCAAATCTTGCCCAGAGGCTCACTCCTTCCCAGATTGAACCTAAGAATGGTGGT
>JANAVB010008328.1:0-36877 GCA_029216955.1 Iris pallida | reverse complement strand
CGGCGGCGGCGGCGGTGGTGGTGGTGGTCGTGGGCGTGGTGGGCGTGGTGGTAGCGGTCGTGGTCGCCAGCCGCATTCCCCGAATGTGACCTCCGATCCCGACTTGGAGAGCCCGGACACAGGCTCTTCCCGCCGTCATTCTTCCTCGTGCCACCGACACGTCGTCGAGGCCTGTGACTCCATCCGCTAGCGGATCCGTTCCGCCACCGAATGTACCAGCGGATGCAGCAGCAGATGCAGCAGGGGGCCCAGCAGTTACTGCAGGGTGGGCCTCAGAGTACCCCGGGATTCAGTTTCATCCTGTTACCGGGGAGTACATGTGCGGACCCGCGGATCCCCGACGCCACCAGAGAGGCTGTGGGCGAGTTCTGACGAGAGCTATGGCCCGCTGGTGAATCGTAAGTAAATTTAAGTTAATTATTAAATTTGTTTCATTTATTCAAGTTAATAATCCAGTCGTTGCTTCTTTATAGGTTTTTTTCGTAGGATGCTGCCCGGATTCTAGGGCGCATTATCCGGATAACTACCATGGCCCCTACCTCATTTTTCTGAGGTGCCTCAGGACATGAAGTACGTCTGGCTCGACGAGATGAGGGTTATAAATCCTCGTTGAATTATTATTATCTTTAAATTATTAAATTTTTTATTACGTGATATTTGAATTTGTATGTCAGAGGACGTTCTGGTGGCCCCCCCATCGCGAGGAGGCGATCCGCAGGACCTACAAAGCCGTCGCCGGAAGAAGATACGGGGGGTGCGTGTACGACCTTCGTCGGCGCATACGAGGAGGACTGGATCCGGGCGGAGTACTATGAGCAGATGTTGGAGAAGATGGATACTCCGCAGTTCAAGCTGAAATCGAGAAAGCTAAGGCTAATCGACAGGCCGCGGTCTGCATACGGGGGGATCAGGCCCCAGCATCGACGCGTGCAGATTTGGTGAGATAGCGCAAATTCAAATTCATTCTATTATTTAATTTCGTACTGTTAATATACGAAGTTAATTAAATTCTACGTATGCAGGCCCAACGGGCGGTGAAGCAGAGGAAAGAGGCGGAGACGGTCACCGCTCACGATGTATTCGTGCATACGCACAAGAGGCGGAAGGACGGGAGCTTCATCGACGCGAGGGCCGAGGAGACTGATGTAAGTACTTATGTTTATGAGATTATGTTAGAAATATATTATTGTTAAGTTAATTAGATAAACTTAGGATTCAGACTATACTTAGGAAAACATAGGATTTAGATTATAACTTAGGAAAACTTATAGTATAACACATTCATTGGATAGGCTGCGTATCGTGAGGCACTTAGTCGGCTTGAGATCGAGCCCCCTTCCGAAATGTCGGCGAAACGACACCCACCCACGCACTCTTCTATGGCCGCTCGCTACGATGACGTGTTCGTAGAATCCGTCGGCGGCGTTAGGAAAGGGCGCGTCTACGGCTTAGGTTCCATGGCGCCCTCGTTGCAGCCGTCCCCGAGATATCCACCGCCTCCTCCTCCCCCAGCGCCCCCGTTGACGATGTGACGGCGCAGCTTGCGACTCTGACCTCCGGTGTCAGATTTGCGGGCGATAGTGTTGGGGCGCTATCCGTCTGCTCCCGGTCCGTCTGCTCCCGGTCCGTCTGCTGGTGCTCCCGGTTCATCTGGTGGTGCTCCCGGTCCGTCTACTGCTGCTGTGCCGGTGCTTCGGATCGACCTGGTCCTTTTCCCCGGACGGCTTTCGTTTAACCGCTCTGCGGACGCCGCATCGTATCGGATAACACCATCTTGACGCTCCTTGACATGTTGTCGCCAGAGCAGCTACGCACGCTTCCAGACCATGTCTTGTCCCAAGTGTCGGCACACACGGTGGAGGAGTACATACGCAAAGCGGATGCGGCGGCACGAGCACGAGCGATCCGACGGACGGGGTTTGATTTTGTTTATGTTGTTGGTTTTGTAGACATTTGGATACATTGTATGTTCGGATATTTTTTTATGTTTGGATAATTTAATGTTGGATATTGGATATATTGTGTGGTAATATTTTGTGGATATTGGATACGTTGGATATTGGTGTCGGATATGGATATATGGTGTTGGATATTGGATACGTTGGATATTCGTGTTGGATATGGATATATGGTTTGTATATGGATATTTTGCATGTTTGATATTGTGTTGGAGTGTTGTATAAACAGGAAGAGTCTGTTTGCAGTAATTTTTTTTCAAAATTAGAAGTTAGCGACGGGCTGGCGACCACTCAGCGACGGATAGTCCGTCGCTAACTGGAGAACTGAGGTTAGCGACGGAGTGGCGACGTAAAAACCGTCGCTACCTGGAGCATTTCAATAAAGCGACGGATTGGCGACGGACGATCCGTCGACCTGGTGCTGTTGATGTCCATAAATTTAGCTTTCGCGACGGATTGGCGACTAACTTACGGCGCTGGCGACAAAGTCCCGACGACTATCCGTCGCTAACTGTAGGAATTTAATGTATCGACGGATTGGCGACGTAATCCGTTGCTACCTGGAGAATTTTACATTGAGCGACGATTTAGCGACGGAATGTCCGTCGACCTGGTTCTTGTTTGATGTCCATAAATTTTGCAGTTAGCGACGGATGTTTTGTCGCTAATACGACGCTAATCCGTCGTACACCTCGTCGGATTAGCGACGGCATAACGACGACCTGCCGTATGGGAAAATCTCTGATACGCTTTTACCGACAAATTTACGACGGATTAGCGACGGATATTGCGTATCAGAAAATCACTGATACGGTTTTGCGATTCTTTAGCGACGGAGTTTTCCGTCGCTAACCCTATATCCTGATACATGTTTTGACGAAAGCTAGTCGTAATCCTCGCTATATATATTTAATGCGCCGCGGTATTCCGTCGCTAAGGTCTGCTGAGCGCTGAGTAGCGACGGATATGTTTTAGCGACGAGGTTATTCTCGACGGCTGTTTTACCAAAAATATCCGTCGGTAATTCCGTCGTATTTATTTTTTGGCTACGGACTACCGACGGATAAGGCCGTCGGTAAATCCATGTATTTTGGTAGTGTACTTATATAAATATAGGTTTTTGATGTTTAAGATGTACTAAAAATACTTACTTTAGTTGGATATATTTGTGGTTGGACGTATGTTGAATGTTTGTGGTTGGATGTGTTGGAAGTTTGCGGTGTATGAACAATACATTTTGTTAATATAAAAATTGAATATTATAGTTATTTGATATTTTCTGGATTATTGATATTATGTGTGTGTTCGATTCATAGTATATAATTATAAATAAAATTTTGGCTATAACAAATTTAGCCTTTCTTGACGGTTACAAAACGTCAACAATTAATGCTATCCTGCTGCAAAAGGATTTTTCATTTACGGTTTCTTGACGGCTAATAACCGTCATCTAGGCCAAAGTTAAGAAAAGTTTTCACCTACATTGACGGTTTCTCAAAACTGCTATCTTGACAGCTAAAAACGGTCAAGAAAACTATTTCATATGACGGCCAAAAACCGTCAAGAAAAGGCCCGCCAGCGACCGTCAAGAAAAGGCCCGCCAGCGACAGTCAAGAAAAGGCCCGCCAGCGACCGTCAAGAAAAGGAGGGGACTTTCTTAACTCTGGCCTACTTGACGGATCTGCAACCGTCAAGATACCCCTTTCTTGACCGAAAAAACTGTCAAGAAAAGCCTTTTTAATTTCTTGTAGTGCCACAAACATTGCAGCGGGTTCCTGATGATCTATCCCCAAGGTACGACGAATCCCTTAGATCCATAACACTGTACATCTGGTGGTGAATTCTACGAACGATCACAGCCTTTGTCCGGATAAGGAGTTGAACGGCGGAGGAGAATGTTCTGGTTGCTTTTTCTCTCATGTGCGGAAAAAAAAACTTATGTAGTTTTCACAAATTAAGCCATTGAGTTCGAACCTGTTCTCCACATTGCTAGACAAGTTAGAGTGATCAACATATACTCCAACTTGAGGGGGATATTGAAGTATAAGTCCTAAAATTATGGGAAAATATGATGATACTAACTGTATTAATGTATATGGTATTAACATATATGGTTACTACAGATGTGGTATTAACATATATGGTTGATACACTTTAGACAGTATTGTTGTATTTTCCTATAATTATATATCTACACTGATTATATATATATATATATATATATATATATATATATATATATATATATATATATATATATATATATATATATATATATATATATATAAAGGATATTACTTTGATAATAAAAAAAGGTATATTACATTTCTCTTCAGAACTCGATCTTGATAATCAGAGTGTTAAAAATAACCCAGTCGAACTGGTATTTCTTCTAATAGATATATCTAGGAGGCTAGATTCTTCGAACTCAATTTTGATGATAATGGAGTTAAAAAAAATAACTCAATTTTGATAATCAGGGAGTTTAAAAAAAAAATACGAGTCAAACTCAATTTTGGTGATCATAGGTTAAAAATATAAGGCAACGCTAGAGGAAAGGTTTGAACTTCCGACCTTGCGGTTAACAGCCACACGCTCTAGCCAACTGAGCTACTCCAGCTTAGATGTATGCTTATATTTTGACATGGCTTTTAATATTTAAATACCGTTATGTGTTTTATCTGATAATTCTTGCCATTATTTGCTGTTTTGTGACTATAACTCCGTGTTTTGCTTTCTTAATGCAGGCATGACAATGGCTCTGCAAGCACCAACTCCAGCTTATATGTAATACTTATATTGCATGCATTGGCTAACGTCACCATCGTATCTCTCTCTCTCTCTCTCTCTCTCTCTCTCTCTCTCTGTACATCACCAGTTTGGTGACACTAAATTGCATGTTACTGTTAGTTGTATGTGTGTTGTCTTCACACACACATGAGCTAGCAAAGCTCACTCCCTTATAATAATTGTGACCGTTATGAACCCATTAACTTGTAACATCAACTCATGTCCAGGTACAATGTACCACATGGTTTTTCATTTGAATTTTGTAACGTTCAGTATTTATCGGCTGGATTAAATTGTCTTCATTCTCCTTTATCCCCTAACCTTAGAGAAAAGCCTATATATTGAGGCCAATCTCAATACTTTGAACATACTAAAAATTACTACAAGACTCTCTCTCGCTCTCTCGAATTCTTGTCACTCCGAAACTCTTTGGTTCTTGGTTTGTTGCTCTGGGCAGAGCTAAGTCAGGGTCAATCTCCCCTATTTATGTGCGACGACGGGATACCGGTAGAGCAGAGATTTTACCACTAGGAGCATCCGAAAAAGTCTGCACATAGACCCGGATTAACTCTTAGGGCAGTGCTTCGTGCGCGACTTCCCCGGAGGCGGTAACTTTAACTTCTTTTATTTTGTTTGCAGATTATTGGAGGAGAAGAGCAATATTTTCTAACAATCTAAGAGTTAATCCCATGTGATTATTTTTAAATAGTTTGGCCTTAAAGTATGTGTTTTAGAATTATGTGATATCTTTAAAAATAATTTTTCTAACTTTTTTTTTTGAAAATTTTAGTGCTCTCTATTTGGCATATAATTGTTGTTCATCCTTTTGCTATTATTTTTGTCGAACCAGTTAAAATAGCTTAATGCAAGAATCTATGACATCTTTTTTTGTATAATATTGCAAGTTCATGTAAAACTTCACTTCGGCATTTTTTTGGCTAATATTGCAAAGATGGCATCTTCTCCATAGTCTGAGTTATGCTACTAGTTTTTCTCTTTGCATAGTTTCACATTTTCATCCTCCAAAACACTTGGATGTATTATACATTTTTGAGATAAATATTAATGATTTGATCTCTTAACCAGCATCATCATTCTAGAGTTTTATTGTAGCCTCTATGAATTTGAATATAGATTTAGAATGTTACTTCAATAGATTTGAGGGTTGACTTTATGATTGTATTAGATTAGCTACGCTAAAATGTAGAGTTCAGTATGATTATTGGTTCTAGAATTTTACTGTATTTTTATGACATGTTTATCTTTATTTTTCTTTGACTTTAATTTTGGATCAACGATTATTGAAGTATGCAATATATAGTTGGTGTCAGGATATAGCACATGAAGCTTGTGTCTTGTACTCTTCCAATTATGTTGATAGAATCTCCGAATCAAAGTGAGGTATGAATATATATATAAAATTTAAAGACAAGAATCGTAGTTCTGGAAAGAACAAAAAAAATTGGCAATAAGATTCACTTGGTACACATTTTTTTCTCTGGATACTAGTTTCCTCTCAATAGTACCTATGTCAACATATGTATTCTTTCGTGAGTACGGATATGGACACGGAGACAGAAACAATACCGATATGTATCTCATTTTGATGTGTCCTTGCAACATACGGACTGAGTAGAGTTGTAGTTGCCTTATTGTTTTATTTTTTATTATGAAAATATTCATGAAAATATTGTTAAATTATTTTACTGTTAAAATCCATAGCAAAATTGTATTATTTGTTAAAAGGTATATTATAAGTGTTAAAACCAGTTATTCTTATACCAATAATTTCATTATTAAAATGTGTTTATATTCTAGAGGACAATTGTCTCTGAGAAGGAATTATTGTATTTTTTTTAACATGACATTAGATAATTTTACAAAATAGTTGTACTCTAGTAAATTTGGATGAACCTATGTGGACATTAGTACAATACTAATGTTATTATCTTATTCTAGAACATTAATATGATACTAAAATGGCCAATGATCTACGACCTAGTTCACTATAAATCACGCCTCTTATGATCTTTTATTGTAAGACAATAAGTCATTATCTATTCCTAGACATGATTTGTATTTAAACTTAAAAGATTCGGTAACTGGAATCAATGAGATGTTTTATTAGACAACATGTTTATTACATACAACAACATTGTAGTGCATAGTTGAAAAATAGGACCTTTATAATTCATCTCTTTTTTGTTCTCTTCCTCCAATGGGTACTCATCAAATACAACATTGTATAATACAGTTTGTTGGCATATTATATATATTACTATTATGCATGGATGAAAGATGTGTTTTCTGTTGGAAACATATCTGTTCAAATAGAAATGTGCACTACACAACACAATTATGTTGTTCCAAATTGTATTAGTAGTTAAAGAATATGAAGATTGAAATTGTTCATTTCATAGTAAATCATTTACCATGTCGTCTTATAAGCTTTGCTTATTTTTATTTTCAATACTGTTGATGTCATTTTTTTAAAAAAAGATCAACCGAGATAACTAATAAAATATTTATTTATTTTTTAGAAGAACAATATTAGTCATGATATTTGATTCATTATAATTCTATAGAAGCTCAAGTATTTATAGTCTTTAAAGCACTTCAATGTCGTGTGCATATAATGTACATTAGTCAATTTTTATCTCTTGAATCCTTTGGATTCTTTAAACGGACGTAACGTTTTTCAATTAAATTCTCCATTTATTTGGGCATTCAATGGTTTAAATTTAATAACCATGAATTCATCTTTATGTCCGAATATAAGCATGTCATTGTGGAGTCTTACATTTGTAAGATAGTATAGTCTCTTATGTTGTTGTAAGACCCACATAATCTTGGATATGACACTTCTAATACATTTTCAAGGATACCAACAACTCATGATGATCTCATAATTTTATATTTATGTTACTTTTAAAGAAACAAATATACAAGATCTAAATTTTGTGTTAAATTATTTCATAAAATGTTGTCTTCCTTAGCATTTACATCTTTCATCCTCGCATCAAAGGTGTAGCATACGGATCGTACGTAAATATTTATAGATCATTGCTTTTGTCAGAGACTCAGACGTATGCTTTGTTATGTTTTTACTTGCCTAAAACTAATAATTTTCTCTTTAGATAATTATTTGATAAACTTATTTCAGTCTACAGAAACTTTACATAATTGTATATGCTAGCTCATATAGTTTCAGTTGTTGTAAAGGACCTTAACATGATCAACCATTGCTTCCCATTAACTAATGTCATTGAATCAATGAACACTATTCAAGTATTTTTCGTTAATTAGTTTTTGCCATGTGTTACATGAATTATGCTCACTCCATTGGACATTAGTCCATTTTTTTCATATTGATAATTATTCCACAAGTATATTTTTGGAGCTTTAATCAGAATAAACTAGTTGCGCACTGTTTCATTTATATTAATATACAAACTTCAATTTTTTGAAGACGTAATCATTAGAAATATTTTAAATGTTTAGGAAATAAGAGACATGTTAACAGTGACAATAATATAAATTATTTTTGTACTTTTACTCTTAACATGATATTTATAATATCTTTAAGCCAGAAGCATCAGAGATTGTGACTTGAATAGGAAAAGAGCAAATATACTAAAGGTGAAGGTATATAAAACAAAAGTTCTTTGCTCTATCTTTCTGAATGTGTTGTTTTGTAAATCTTATTTTCCAAAGTATTGGATACTAATGATTATTTAGTGAGAATAATGGAACTACTTAAAATGATACACAAAATCATATTTCTTTTGAAGTGTTATTACTAAGATAAAAATCAAGAAGACAACGGGCTCCGATCAATTGAAAAGGTAATTTTCATATGTACAACCTACATTTTGTAATTATTTTTTATTCCTAAATTTAATTGGAGAAATATATTGTTGAAATATGAGCCAATCTTATTGGTTTATATATATATATATGGTTCTATATATTGTTGTACTAAAGGGATATCCTTCGCATGTTAGTTTTGCATGTTTGAATCTTATCGATTATATTATCATGATATTAGAATTTCTAATCAGACAAAGAAATCACAACATTGCTCTATCACAATACTTATAATATGTTAGGCAAACATTGGTTTGCATATAACCCGTGACATTATAATTTTTTGACACATTCAAACAATTTAGTCACAAGAAAATAGTTAGTGAAATTGTAAATTCCTTTATAGTTAAAGTTTTAAAAGTTGAGATTATTTTGGGTACAAACCGAAAGGGTCCTTCTGTCAACCGGGTATAAATAGCCCTAAGCGACACGGTACTTAATCGTCCCCCTGTGGACCACCGCTAGCTGGGAACTGGCCCCTACAGCTAACCCAAGTTAATCAACACTTGATAAACTAAAATTTTCTTAAGGTTGATTAGCAAAATCACTTAAACTATTATTCTAGTACTTTAAACTGTCATTTTTGCAAACATAACTAGTAAAGATAAATCTTTAGAGCCATGGATACTGTGACAGAGTCAAATAATTTTTGACTCACTATTCTAAGACTTATATCAGTAATTAGTAAAATCACATGAGTCTGATGTCACTAACTCTGATTTCTAAATCAGCCAAACCAGTTATTCTATTCTATATAGTAATAGAAAAAATATTTTAAGGATATTCTAGGCTATAAATTGTATCATATTAGATACTCTTATGTCAGAGAAATGTCATTTTAAATACAAACTGAGGAACTGATTTATATGACATCTAATCCATTTATGGATATATATATATTTATTTACTCTATGAAAAGTTGCCATCTCTTGAGGTTTGTGTAACAAATCTAATCATAGCTAAGACTATTATATAGTCTGAAATGTTATCTTCAGCCACATGCATCTTATACTGAAGCTAGCTGTATGGCTCAATATTTTATACTACATATTTTTGTACGTGTCATTTTTTTAAAAATTATGCTAAAACCATTATCTTGTGAACTCTAAGATGAACAGGTACATGCAACTGCGTGTCAAGACATGTAAAGAGCCTTAAAAAAACAAAATTATAGTTTTTGACTATAAAGTCATAAAAGAACTTTACAGATCTCTTGACGAAGAGTCTGTTTACTCTTGACGAAGAGTTTGTCTAGGACATTGATCCTAGAATCATCGAGGGGGATGGGGTTAAGTCCATAGTATAGTCACCAACAGTGACAACCCAACCGAGTCTGACTGGAGATCCCAAGAAGCCGATTCAATGGATAGAAATAAGATGGACTAGGTGACTATTATGGAACACTGACCTGAGATTAAATTCTCTTTAAAATAAAAGCCCGGGAGGCTGTACATGTGTACATTCATACCCCATCCCTATAGTGACAGTGTTCCTTTTGTGATATGGATAGGTTGAGTTTAAACTCTTAATAAGTCCAAACATGATATGCAGGGTTGATTCCTATCACAACCCTTAAGGACTTACCTATATGAGAGGTCGTGAGGGTCGCGACTATAGGAAAGGGCGATCCTAGACAACTCTCATGAATGTGTAAAAGTGCGCATGGCCAACCAAACGTGCCACCCGATAGACCCAAGTACCTCTAGCGTATTATGTGTGTTATTTTCGAGTCTGGTTCAAGAATACTGATTCAAGGCATATTCCATCAAGCTCTTCTTCAGACAAAGACAATAGTCACTACGTGAGATTCAAGGCTGTTGTCACCCCCATTTCCTGTATTTTCGTATTTATGCTCGTATTTGATTTTGGCACGTATTTTAATTTTCTCGACTTGCGGATTTTGGTTTCTCGTAAATGGGTTTTGGACCATGGCTTGGTTTTATTTTGTGGAAGTTGGTTTGGTTTGGTTCATCATAAGTGGAACACTTTAACCTACACTCTACCCTCAACACAACCACCCTCATTATATCTCCACCAAACTTTCTCTCTCTGTCATACTCAAATAATTATTATTACTTTTATTTTTATCATATTGTAATTAGGATTTTTTTTCTCATGACCATGTGTCCATAACCCTAACCCTAACCCTAGCCCTACACCCTACCCATAACCCTAGCCCTAGGGGGGGGGTGCTAGGTGTCCCTACAAGGGATGGGGGGGGGACACCTCACCCCCCTACACTCTTCTATCTATATATATATATATATACATATTCACTCTCTTCATAACAAAAAAAAAAAAAAAGAAGAAGAAGAAACAAACACACACACCCACACTACCCGACCCCCCCTCCTAGCCTTGCTGCTGCTGCTGCCGCTCCTTGCTGCCGCCGCCAGCGCCGCCCGCCGCCGCCGCCAGCGCCGCCCGCCGCCGGCCAGCCTCCAGCCCCCTCTTCTCCACTTCCTCCTCCTCCACTTCATCCCCTCCATCATCATCTTCTTCCTCCTCTTCAAGAAAAACCTAGGTAAGGTTCTAATTTCAATTTCTCCTCTTTTCCTTCCAAATTTATCTAGGTTAAATTCTAATTTAGGTTTATTCTTGGATTCATGACCTAGGTTTAGAAATTGGGAGAATTGAATCCTAGAAATACTTCAAAGAACCCAAGGCAAGTCCTCTCCCTTTTCCTCTTGTAAATCGCTTTGAAAATTGTTCTCTTAATTTTCTTGAATTAATTTAGGTATATATTAATTCTGGAACTTTTGGAAATCTTAGCCAAAAATTCCAATTTTGTTGAGTATAAGTGAAAGTTTAGGTTGTTATACTACATATATATGTGTATGTATACACTGGATACATGAATGAAGGTATTGGACACGTTACAAATGAGTTATATGAATTAGGGCACAACCTTGATGGATACGGAGATACATATATATATATATATATTCATTTATACAAATTATGGACACGACATCCGGCTACGTGGACACTTGTAAATCTTGGTGGCATTTAGAAAATTAACCAACAAGCAATGGTTTTCCCGCATCTATTTAGAGTTTGCCTGTCTCAATGTGAATTTCATAATTTCGGGAGAATTTTGGTAAATCCAAGATTTAGAATTTATTAATTAATCCATTCCTTAAATCTGTCCAAAATCTTAAATATCACTAAATTAATATGTTTAGACTCCATTTTTTTTTTTTACAAATAGATACCTTAAATGAAAATACAAAGTGGACACTTTAAATCATTTGGACACGACATGGACACTTCTATATTATATATATCATTGGAAGTTATAGTATGTAAGAATATGTTGAAATTGATCTTATTATGTAAAATATATGGACTTTTAAGGTAATTAGTCTTAAATTAATTTTGTTAGTCTAATCCGGAGGTTCTTCTAATAAATTATACTTTATATAGGTATTGGTAAACTTTGTTTTGATTATTAGAATTTAAAAATTTGTATGAGATCATGTTTAAAATCTTGGAATTAAATTGTTTATAATTAGTAATGGAACAATATAGTCAACTATGTCTTCTTGCATCTACAAATTTGAGTTTTCACACTTAATGAGGTATTATAAATTCTTATATTTATACTTGCGTGGCCGGTGTTGAGTTGTTCCGCCGAAGGGGTCGGCGTACCCATTTATTAACTGCGTGGTTCCGGTGTTGAGGGTTGCTCCACCGAAGGGGCCGGCGAGCCCGTATATACTTTTATCATGTTTTGTAACATTGTCGGAGCTCCTAAATACAAAGGAGACTCTGCCGAAATTTTTGGAAAATTTAGGAGATAGACAAATTTTTGACTTTCGAAAATTTTAGAAATTTTCCTTTTCTAGGAAGCATTGGGCGGGGAGAACAACTGAATATCCCTAGATATCCCGTAACATAATAACCATAAAAAGCTGATCAGCGATTCCTGAATTTCCTGAAGAGTACTTCTATATAAGTACTAGCCCAAGAAAGGCTCCTGAATTTCCTGAAGAGTACTTCTATATAAGTACTAGCCCAAGAGAGGCTCCTGCCTGTTGCTTCTATCCCGACAGTAACATCGGATAGTTGGTTTTAGCCCAAGGGAGGCTCCGAAATTACAGCCTGATCCCAGGTTAACGGGATTGTTCACGGGAATTATTTAGGGAATTAATTCAGAGTTTTGTTCTCAAAATTGCATTGCATTTAGTCTACTAAATTTTATTTTACTCCAGAAACAACCCCACCTATCAAAGGTAGGTAGTTCTTGATTGCTCAAGGGAAGCAAATCCTGTTAAGAGCTCAAGGGAAGCTCAGAGAAATTCTTCCAAATTTATGGATGTCATTTACATTTCCTTGATTTTAGTAAAGTCAACTTATATGATAATGCTAGTCGGCATATTTCCTTCTTTTAGAAAACTGTACCTTTCTTTTGTATGCTTTACCGTCCTTGACCGAGGACTTGCTTGTCGTTTTCTAAAACGACCTAGTATTGTTCGCTAGGTGAAGAAGAAGACAACCCCGCCGAGGTACTACCACAGTACGACGAGGAATAGCCGCCTGGGTAATTGCAGTTAGGACCAGTACTACCATAGCTATCTTGCTAGTTATTTTTGTAATAAATTTGTAACTTGTAAAGTATTGTTGAAGAAGTCTTGTATAATAATTACCATATGTATAATAAGACGAAATCTCTGGCATTTTCCATTTTTGCTGATGTTTACGGGCGACAATCGCGGATTTCGGCGCGTAGCCTGGGGATGTGTATGACGTCACCGTTCCAGTTGGGAAGCGGGACGTGACACGTCCTTTTAGTGGTGGCCCATGCAGGTCAGCGAAAATGGAAAATCCAGAACGGACCTTAGGCCTAGACGTAGGTTTTATACTCAGATAGAAAGCTTTGATTTCCAATCATATCTTAGAAATCCTTAAGTAAGGTAGATAAATAGTTGGTAGCTTTTCCTTACAAATTCCTCTTTCCTGTCTAGATCTTAAATCCTACTAAGGAGTTACTAACCTAAGGAAGAAATACTTTTATTTTCTTTTCAATCTAGGTCATGCCTCGGTTTGCACCCTTCGCAAGACTGGGAAATGATAGTCACAGCCTAGACGAGTATTATGCATTTGTAAAGAAGATGTGGCACGTAGCCCGTAAAGGAATGATCGAAGCCTATGGAGTACACTACGAATTGAAATATCCAGTAGTGTCAGACATAGATGATGAAAGGAAGGAGTATTACAACTCGGTACATTATTATGTCCTGATAAAGGCAGAACCCACCAAAGGCCCAAAGACTGATCGCAATGGTACCTTGGAAGAATGGCTGCAGACTCATCCAAACGCAATAGTGCACAACATCAGGAAGATGTGGATTTAGATCCTCAAGCATATATGTATATGGAATGTATGTAATATATGTAGTAAGAATGCAAGTAAGTAGGGAATATGGACTTAGATCCCTAGTATCTATAGATGATAAGTATGTGTGTGTAGCTAGAATGAATGGAATATAAGATATATCTGCATGTAGGTAGAATATGACCAAGTATGTATGTAAGCCAAGGGCATATTGATCTATAAATAAATAAAATATGCTTTTCTCCTTATGTTCCTTATAAGAAATTCTTACATAGGATATCCAGGATATGGACCTGTTTATACCCAGTTTGGAATGGGATGGAAGCGAGTACACCTTGTACCTGTACCAACGCTATGCCAGGATGCTATGGAACGCACCCGACTGGTATGACATTCATGTCTACCAAGTATTCTATGGAGTCAGGCGTCCTATGGTACGAGACGTGGAGGATGGTGCTGAAGTATACTTTGAGTACATCACCTACTGTCTTTATGTCCGAGACCCGAACCGCATCTATGTCGGATTGCACGGCTACGAAGGCACCATGGATGACTTTGAGAGGATGTATACAGAAGTGGAGATCCTTGCTGAAGGGAGGGAGCTTATTGAAGCCGTAGCATAAGATGTCTTAACCCTGTACATAGTGAAGAAGGAGCCCTTTCCTTGTATTTTGGCATCTGCAGATATGTACTTGTATGTAGTAGAATAGTTTACCATGTCGCGTTTTGGAATGATGGGTGACATGAGTAACTAAGTAGCAAGAATGTATGTAAATGAAAAAAGAGAGTAAGGAGCACCATTTTGTAATTACTCTCATCTTAATGAATGAATATATATATATATGTACGAAGTTTCATGATACACTCTTGTTGGAGATTATGAGTTAAATACTTCCCTAAGAATTGCGTTTTTCCAAATCTCAGGATATGGACAACCACGGCCAGTCAAGTACTCCGCCCCCTCAAGACCCAACTGTGGCCGATATGTTTCGATTATTCCAGCAATTATTGGAATCCCATAATCAGCAGGCCAATGCAGCCCATGTTGCCAATACAACCATATTGGAACAAATGCAGAACCCCAAGAAAACAGAAGAGAGAAACCTAAAAGATTTTCGAGATCTTAAGCCACCTAAGTTCAAGGGAACTGAAAATGCAATGGAAGCGGGTCAATGGTTGAAAACCATTGAAGGCTTAATGAAGGCCGCAAAGCTCAAAACCGAAGATATGGTGCCAGCAATCCGTATCCAGCTAGAAGATATCGCTGGATACTGGTGGAGTGCTGAGTACCCTGAAGATTCCGATGAGGTCATGACATGGGCAGAATTCAAGAAGAAGTTTGAGGAAAGATTCTATCCTAAATCAGCACGAATAGAGTTAGAGCGGCAATTCAACTATCTTAAACAAGGAAGACGCACCGTCGATGAATATGCTGTAGAGTTTTCCAGACTCAGTCGCTTTGCTCCTAACATGATAGCCGACGAAGAAACAAAAATTTCTAGGTTCCTGGAAGGGCTCGGGACCCAATTGAAAAGCAGGGTCGCGTCCTACCGGTGCCAGACCTTTTCTGAGGTAACAGAAGCTGCTCGAGACCAGGAGAGAATTCTGAAAGAGGAGCAACCTTTCCGGTCATCACAACCCAAGAGAACTTTTGAGGAAGGATCATCCTCTAACAAGAATCACTGGCAAGGACCACCTAAGCGTCCTCAGAATGGCAACTCGGACAAATTCCTTATCTGTGATTTCTGCCAGAAGTCAGGACATAAGAAGAGTGTATGTAGGAGAAGATTGGGGCTTTGCTTGAGGTGTGGAGCAAATCATCCAATCAGTCAATGTCCTCAGCCGCCTGCGAATGGAGCAAGGATACAAGGCTTCACTCAAGGATACCGACCTCCAGTTCAAGGGAACCAACCTCGACCAATGATACAGGCACCAACAGCGCAAGCGGGAATGGCTTATGGAAATCAGCAAAGGCCGCCCTATGCCCCTCAGGCTTATCAGTTTCAACAAGCACAACGAGCAGCTCAAGCTCAAAATAATAACAAGAAAAGGAATAGGCAAGGGCGAGCATTCATAATGGGAACTGAAGATGCGAATATCCCTGGAGAAGTAGTTTCAGGTACTATTTTAGTTTCTTCATACCCAGCCTCAGTATTATTTGATTCCGGGGCTACCCATTCATTTATAGCATCTTCTTTTATATCACAACGTGAAATAGAATCACAACCTCTACCTAAATCATTGAAAGTACTCACCGGTAATGGAATAGTAGAAGTCAGTCGAGTATGTCATAGATGTCCCATTAAATTGGGTGGAGGAGCTTTTCGTACCCGATTGCTTGTCTTTCCAACAAGCAATTATGATATAATATTGGGTATGGATTGGCTAACTGCAACATTAGCCAATATAGACTGCGGTCAGGGGAAAATTTCATTCCAACTCCCTGACGGCGAGTCTTATGAATTTGCAAGAGACCAAAATGAGTTCAATGCAGAGGAGCTAGAGAGATTTGAATTACCAGTACTGCTGCAAGGAGTAGTAGAGCAATCATTTCCAAGGGTAGTAGAAGAATTCAAGGATGTGTTCCCAGAAGAATTACCAGGGCTACCCCCAGACAGAGCCGTAGAATTTTCTATAGATCTAATACCGGGAGCTGCACCCATAGCCAAGAAGATATACCCAATGAACAAAGAAGAGCTAGTTGAGTTAAATAAACAGATAAAGGAGTTATTGTCAAAAGGGTTTATTCAGCCTAGCGCTTCACCATGGGGTGCACCAGTATTATTTGTGAAAAAGAAAGATGGTACCCTACGCCTGGTGATTGACTATAGGGCTTTGAATGAGGTTACCATCAAGAATAAATATCCCTTACCTAGGATCGATCAACTGTTTGATCAGTTAGGAGAGGCAAGGGTATTTTCGAAAATTGATTTGAGATCCGGATATCATCAGGTAAAGGTGAAAAAGGAAGACATCCCAAAGACTGTATTTAGAACTCGGTATGGGCATTACGAATTCTTAGTTATGCCATTCGGGTTGACAAATGCACCCGCTATCTTTATGGACCTGATGAATCGAGTATTCTATCAATATCTGGATAAATTTATGATTGTATTTATTGATGACATCCTTGTATACTCCAAAAGTGAAGAGGAGCATGAAAGACATTTGAGGATAGTATTGCAAACTCTGCGAGAAGAACAATTGTATGCTAAGCTTAGTAAATGTGAGTTTTGGTTGGACCAAATACCATTCCTAGGACATATTGTCAGTGGAGAAGGCATCTCGGTAGATCCAAAGAAAGTAGAAGCAGTAAAGTCTTGGCCAACACCTAAGTCAGTAGCAGAAATCAGAAGCTTCTTAGGATTGGCTGGCTATTATCGGAGATTTGTAGAGAACTTTTCAAGAATTGCAGAACCTTTAACCCGTCTTACTCGGAAGGAAGAGAAATTTAACTGGACGGAGAAATGTCAAGCAGCATTTGACGAGCTGAAGGAAAGATTAATTACAGCTCCAATACTAGCATTACCCTCTGGTTCAGGTGGATATGAGATATATAGTGATGCATCAGGTAAAGGTTTAGGATGTGTACTGATGCAGCACGGGAGAGTCATAGCCTATGCATCCCGACAATTAAAGCCACATGAAAGGAATTATCCAACTCATGATCTCGAACTTGCAGCGGTAGTATTCGCACTCAAGTTGTGGAGACACTATTTATATGGAGAAAGAATCAAAATATACACAGACCACAAGAGCTTAAAATATGTCTTCACACAAAAGGAGATTAATATGAGACAGAGAAGATGGTTGGAGTTACTGAAGGATTTTGACATGGAGTTGACCTATCATCCGGGCAAAGCTAATAAGGTGGCTGATGCCTTAAGTAGAAGACCCGAAGCTTTCTTTATGAATACACCCAAAGAAATCCTTGAGGATTTGAGGAAAATGGGAATTGAAGTGATACGCCCGCTAACCGAAGGAATGTGGCAAAACTTGCAAGTACAGTCCTCCTTAATAGATAGAATTAAGGAAGCCCAACAGAATGATTCAAAACTTCAGAAAATATGGAAACAAACAGAAGAGGGACTCCAGACCGGGATAAGGAAGCATCCGGACGGATCATTAAGATTCGGAGACCGATTATGTGTGCCCAGTGGAGACTTAAGAACAGAGGTTATGTCAGAAGCCCACAACTCACAATATTCCATTCATCCGGGCAGCACTAAAATGTACAAAGATTTGAGACAAACATTTTGGTGGCACGGGATGAAGAGAGAAGTCGCCAGATTTGTATCAAGATGTCTTGTCTGTCAGCAAGTAAAAGCGGAGCATCAAAGGACAGCAGGACTTCTCCAGCCGTTACCCATACCCGAATGGAAATGGGAGCACCTCACCATGGATTTCGTGACAGGATTGCCTAGGACCCAAAGGGGTAATAATGCTATTTGGGTCATAATAGACAGACTTACCAAGTCCGCTCGTTTTCTGCCCTTTCGAGTTGGACAGTCAACGGAGGTCCTGGCCGAAATGTACATGAGACAGATTGTTAGCCAGCATGGAGTGCCAGTGAGTATAGTATCGGATAGAGATACCAGATTTACTTCACATTTCTGGAAAAGCTTGCAAGAAAGTCTTGGCACTAAATTAAAATTTAGCTCTGCCTACCATCCCCAAACGGACGGCCAGTCTGAAAGAACCATTCAGACCTTAGAAGACATGCTGAGAGCGTGTACTTTAGATTTTGGAGGAGCATGGGATGATCATCTACATTTGGTAGAATTTTCATATAACAACAGTTATCATGATAGTATCAAGATGGCTCCTTTTGAAGCACTATATGGTAGGAAGTGCAGATCGCCGGTATGCTGGACCGACGTAGGAGAAAGACAATTGTTGGGGCCAGAATTAGTAACACAAACAGTGGATATCATCAAAGCAATAAGAAGTCACCTGCAAGCAGCTCAGGACAGGCAGAAGATGTGGGCGGATAAGCATCGAAGAATATTGGAGTTTCAACCCGGAGAACACGTATTTCTGAAAATTTCACCAAGTAAGGGAACCATCAGATTCGGGACCAGAGGAAAGCTAAGTCCCAGATATATTGGACCATTTGACATCCTGGAGAAAGTTGGGAATGTGTCATATCGACTCGCCTTGCCGCCAGCACTAGAAGGAGTTCACAATGTATTCCATGTTTCCCAGCTACGAAGATATGTACCGGACACGAGCCATATACTCGATCACTCAGAAATCACCATCGGGCCTACACTCCGGATAGAACAGAGACCCGTTGGGATCTTGGATCGAAGAGATAAGATACTCCGCAACCGGGTCATTCCGTTAGTACGAGTTGCGTGGAGCAGGGATTCTCCTGGAGATTCAACTTGGGAGAAGGAAGAAGACATGCGGAGGCAATACCCGTATTTATTTCCCTAAGACAGGTCAGTAACCATATTGCTAGTCTAATTATTTCAAATTCCGAGGACGGAATTTTTCTAAGGAGGGTAGACTTGTCATACTCAAATAATTATTATTACTTTTATTTTTATCATATTGTAATTAGGATTTTTTTTCTCATGACCATGTGTCCATAACCCTAACCCTAACCCTAGCCCTACACCCTACCCATAACCCTAGCCCTAGGGGGGGGGGTGCTAGGTGTCCCTACAAGGGATGGGGGGGGGGACACCTCACCCCCCTACACTCTTCTATCTATATATATATATATACATATTCACTCTCTTCATAACAAAAAAAAAAAAAAAAAAAGAAGAAGAAGAAACAAACACACACACCCACACTACCCGACCCCCCCTCCTAGCCTTGCTGCTGCTGCTGCCGCTCCTTGCTGCCGCCGCCAGCGCCGCCCGCCGCCGCCGCCAGCGCCGCCCGCCGCCGGCCAGCCTCCAGCCCCCTCTTCTCCACTTCCTCCTCCTCCACTTCATCCCCTCCATCATCATCTTCTTCCTCCTCTTCAAGAAAAACCTAGGTAAGGTTCTAATTTCAATTTCTCCTCTTTTCCTTCCAAATTTATCTAGGTTAAATTCTAATTTAGGTTTATTCTTGGATTCATGACCTAGGTTTAGAAATTGGGAGAATTGAATCCTAGAAATACTTCAAAGAACCCAAGGCAAGTCCTCTCCCTTTTCCTCTTGTAAATCGCTTTGAAAATTGTTCTCTTAATTTTCTTGAATTAATTTAGGTATATATTAATTCTGGAACTTTTGGAAATCTTAGCCAAAAATTCCAATTTTGTTGAGTATAAGTGAAAGTTTAGGTTGTTATACTACATATATATGTGTATGTATACACTGGATACATGAATGAAGGTATTGGACACGTTACAAATGAGTTATATGAATTAGGGCACAACCTTGATGGATACGGAGATACATATATATATATATATATTCATTTATACAAATTATGGACACGACATCCGGCTACGTGGACACTTGTAAATCTTGGTGGCATTTAGAAAATTAACCAACAAGCAATGGTTTTCCCGCATCTATTTAGAGTTTGCCTGTCTCAATGTGAATTTCATAATTTCGGGAGAATTTTGGTAAATCCAAGATTTAGAATTTATTAATTAATCCATTCCTTAAATCTGTCCAAAATCTTAAATATCACTAAATTAATATGTTTAGACTCCATTTTTTTTTTTTTACAAATAGATACCTTAAATGAAAATACAAAGTGGACACTTTAAATCATTTGGACACGACATGGACACTTCTATATTATATATATCATTGGAAGTTATAGTATGTAAGAATATGTTGAAATTGATCTTATTATGTAAAATATATGGACTTTTAAAGTAATTAGTCTTAAATTAATTTTGTTAGTCTAATCCGGAGGTTCTTCTAATAAATTATACTTTATATAGGTATTGGTAAACTTTGTTTTGATTATTAGAATTTAAAAATTTGTATGAGATCATGTTTAAAATCTTGGAATTAAATTGTTTATAATTAGTAATGGAACAATATAGTCAACTATGTCTTCTTGCATCTACAAATTTGAGTTTTCACACTTAATGAGGTATTATAAATTCTTATATTTATACTTGCGTGGCCGGTGTTGAGTTGTTCCGCCGAAGGGGTCGGCGTACCCATTTATTAACTGCGTGGTTCCGGTGTTGAGGGTTGCTCCACCGAAGGGGCCGGCGAGCCCGTATATACTTTTATCATGTTTTGTAACATTGTCGGAGCTCCTAAATACAAAGGAGACTCTGCCGAAATTTTTGGAAAATTTAGGAGATAGACAAATTTCTGACTTTCGAAAATTTTAGAAATTTTCCTTTTCTAGGAAGCATTGGGCGGGGAGAACAACTGAATATCCCTAGATATCCCGTAACATAATAACCATAAAAAGCTGATCAGCGATTCCTGAATTTCCTGAAGAGTACTTCTATATAAGTACTAGCCCAAGAAAGGCTCCTGAATTTCCTGAAGAGTACTTCTATATAAGTACTAGCCCAAGAGAGGCTCCTGCCTGTTGCTTCTATCCCGACAGTAACATCGGATAGTTGGTTTTAGCCCAAGGGAGGCTCCGAAATTACAGCCTGATCCCAGGTTAACGGGATTGTTCACGGGAATTATTTAGGGAATTAATTCAGAGTTTTGTTCTCAAAATTGCATTGCATTTAGTCTACTAAATTTTATTTTACTCCAGAAACAACCCCACCTATCAAAGGTAGGTAGTTCTTGATTGCTCAAGGGAAGCAAATTCTGTTAAGAGCTCAAGGGAAGCTCAGAGAAATTCTTCCAAATTTATGGATGTCATTTACATTTCCTTGATTTTAGTAAAGTCAACTTATATGATAATGCTAGTCGGCATATTTCCTTCTTTTAGAAAACTGTACCTTTCTTTTGTATGCTTTACCGTCCTTGACCGAGGACTTGCTTGTCGTTTTCTAAAACGACCTAGTATTGTTCGCTAGGTGAAGAAGAAGACAACCCCGCCGAGGTACTACCACAGTACGACGAGGAATAGCCGCCTGGGTAATTGCAGTTAGGACCAGTACTACCATAGCTATCTTGCTAGTTATTTTTGTAATAAATTTGTAACTTGTAAAGTATTGTTGAAGAAGTCTTGTATAATAATTACCATATGTATAATAAGACGAAATCTCTGGCATTTTCTATTTTTGCTGATGTTTACGGGCGATAATCGCGGATTTCGGCGCGTAGCCTGGGGATGTGTATGACGTCACCGTTCCAGTTGGGAAGCGGGACGTGACACTCTCCTCTTTACTCTCTATTAATTTTCTTCTTCTTCTTCCTTCTTCCACACAACTCCCCAACCCATAGGCAAGTGCACCTTGCCATCAAATAAGCACCACTTTTTATTTGTCCATTAACTAGATTTGGCCATGGAGAACAACTTTAGAACTTAACATTTTGTGATTTGGAGCTTTCCATTTTCTAGATCTAGGTTTAACCATTTTCAAAAATCCTTGGTTTTGATCTATTAAACTTCAATTTTTGCATGTTTTGATGCTTCCATGTGGAAGAGAATTCGATTTTACTCAAGTTAGAACTTTGGAAATCTAGATTTGGTTTTGATTTGATCAAGTTATGAAGAATTGAAGTTTTAAAGTTCTTGGAGTTCTTCTCGGGTTGGAGAAGCAGCCCTTTCGGCCTGCGCTCTTTAGCGCAAGGCCGATTGCGCAGCTCACCCTTTGGTGAACTGCGCACCTTCCTTCTCGGCCAGCGCCTTCATTGCGCATAGCCGATTGCGCCCGGCCTCTTGGGCTGGACCGCGCATCTTCCTTGGCGCACTAACCCCTGCGCAGTTAGCCTCGCACAATCCACCCTCGCGCAATCCAGCCATGCGCAATCCACCCTCGCGCAATCCACCCCTGCGCAATCCTCTTGTGCGCAATCCATTTGCTGCGCCATCCACTCCTGCGCAGTTGGTACCCTGCGCAGCTCACTCCTGCGCAGTTGGTACCCTGCGCAGCTCACCCTGCGCAGTTGGCCTCCTGGCGCACTTGACTCCTGCGCAATCTAACCCCCTGACCCCTTACGCAAACCATTGGCTCTTGGAGATTTGGTTTTATTTTCTTTAAGCCTGGCTCTTCTATAGTCCTATATATATTGTTATTGTATTAGATATTTTACGCCCATTTTATATCCTTATGCCTTTTGTCATAAACTTGATTTTACTTAATATGTTTGGAATGTCTATTGTACATGGCATGGTATGCCAAGGAACTAGCATAACACGACAGTGACCCGTAGTGGTGCACTCCTGATATGACCAACCTGACATGATAGTGGTCCGTCGTGGCGCACTCCTGACAAGTACCCTGACATGAATTATCTTGATAACTTGATAGTGGCCCGTGGCGGCGCACTCCTGACTTGACTTGACTTGTAACTTGTAACTTGACTCGTATAATCAACTTGACACCGTGGGTGTTCCTGCTTGCTTGCTTGTACAATCCACTTGTCTTGTCTTGCATCATGTCTAGGACGTGACTTCCTGGGTACCACGGCCAGGGACTCGCGCTAAATTGGATTAGGCTAATGATTAGATCAAACTAGAACATGGAGAATTCCCAGTCACAGGCAATCTCGTTATCTGGGCGCTTTAATGGACTTGTAGCTTGCCGACGAGTAGAGCACATTTCCAGCACACTGTCATGTGTTGCACCCTCTAAGTCACCTAAGGGTATATCGTTTCATGGGCGATGTACCCAACCATACTCTCAACCCGCGGAAGGATAATTGGATGGTCTGCAGGGCTTGGGACTGGAGTTTCTCACTTGCATCTTGTTAGTAATTAGGCTTGTGATAACCCTAGTTAGTTAAAGTAGTAAGCCGTAGTACTTGCTTGGCCGATTGTGAATGGATGGTGTCCAGCCTTGTCTAAGTCTTGTCTAGCTCCAGTACCTGCTATCTCCTGAGCATGTTTGTTTTACTTATCTTAACGATAAATGAATAGAGGCAGTGAGCTATTCAGGCGAAGGGTTACAACCCCGGTCCTTGTCTGGTTTAAGGATTGTAACCTGGCTCCCGGAATGGTTCCGCATCCCTAGTCGTTTATCGCCCTGTGTACCTTACTACTTGTACTTTCTTTTATTCTTTATGTTCTGATATGCTGGCTTTTGTTCTTATTTGTGGCCTCCTTTGTGGCACTTGCTCTTTCTGGGGTTTGACCCAGCTGGTTTTGTGTGGCCAGATTTCGGAGCAGCTCCCGAGGATCTACCGAGCTTCCAGCCCAATGGTGACAACTAGACGGAACCCGGGCCAAGAGTGGGTTTTCCTTTTTGTTTCACCCACTTATATGTAAATTTATTCTTTTGAGGCGTTTAGCCGACGAGCACCTGTTAGCTCGATGCACATTTACTTACTGTCTGCCTACGGGCTGTAAGCATGATTAACAAATCCTAGGGTTGATCATGTATGACTAAACTCTTGCTAGTCCCATCATTTTGTACGACTAGCTTCATGATCATCCAATATGTAATATTTGGGGCGCCTTATATATATATTTGATGCTCTAACATCTTGTAACTCTGTTAATTGCTTGAGATTGAGACAATAGGCTTGACCTTAAGAGACTGCTGGCTTGTAGTAAACCCTCATATCTAGACAGCCGTGACCGTATAGTTGAGATGTATTCTATTTCAATATACGTAGCTGGCTATGTCTGCCCCCGCTCTCCAGTATTCTGGTTCTGGGGCGTGACATGGTTTAAGTGGTGGCCCATACAGGTCTTGGCATTCAAGAAATATGAGGGTTTACCGAATAGATGTCTCAATCAATATTCGTCCTTGATCTCTGCTCGTATCTTCAAATCCCTGAGAATCTCGACCTGATCATATTGCTTGTATCATTGATCTGTCCTGGTCCTTTCCTTATTGTTCCCTATGTCGTCTTCTTCAGCGGCATTACTTCCAGACCTGCCAACCAGCCAGAGGAAGCTCGACAAGCACCCCAGCGCCAGGAAGATCAAGCTCAGCACTCTGGAGTAGCCTTCCGAGTTATGCTTCCCGGAGGCTCGGAACCTCCAGTTCAGGCAGCTCCGCCCGCTCAACCAGCTAGACAGGATGAGGGACCTTTGGTAGGGCTTATCAGAGAACTACTTGCATCCCAAGATCGTCGAGGCGACGCCTTGCACCAGGAAGTTCATGATGCACTAAACCGAGGAGGTCCCCAAGGGAATCAGGCGGCCAACAATTTCAAGTGCTTGAACCCTCCCTTCTTTGACGGCAGTGAAGATACGATTGCCGCAGACGTTTGGCTTCAGGATACCGAGGTGGTTCTAGAAGCAGCTAGGACACCTGAGAATGAGAAGGTGGCGGTGGTACGCCTACAGTTGTTAGACTTGGCTCGCGATTGGTGGGCGGCTCAGGCCATGGGGTTAGCGGCACCAGTCACTTGGGCGACGTTCAGAGGGAGGTTCCAGACAAAGTACTTCGATGCGGTGGCACGGTATGACCTGCAGACCCGGTTCACCAACTTGAAGCAAGGAGGCAGGACGGTCGATGGCTATGCGACCGAGTTTTCTAGGCTGAGTAGGTTCGCCCCCACCTTGGTGGCAACCGAGTTCGATAGGGCTCAGCGATTCCAGCAGGGGTTGCACTTAGAGATATTATTGGCTGTGGAGCAGTTCGAGCACCAGACGTTCGATGCAGTGTTGAAGGCAGCAAGGAGGCATGAGTATACCTTCCAGAGAATTGTAGACAGGACCGGAGGCAGGAAGCGGTCCCACAACCAGATACACCAATCTTCAGCTCCAGCCCCGGCAGCTAGGGATATAACCATTGGAACTCCGAGGCGGGCGGCCTCAGTGACGTCGGTTCAGCATTCGACCCCGACGTACCCGTAGCAGCAGAAGCAGAAGCAGTCTTCCGCGGTGGGATGTTCTCATTGCGGGAAGCCGGGCCATGTAGTGGCAGAGTGTCGTAGGGCACAGGGATTATGCCTGGCTTGTGGAGGAGCAGACCACCAGATAGGGACCTACCCGAATAGGGGAGGTCCATCATCATCCAACCTTTCTAGTTCTTCGGTGAGAGGACCAGCCCCAGCTCCAGTTCAGCAGCAGCAGCAGTACCCGAGGCCATTGTTGCCTCAGGCCCAGGCATTTCAGCAGCAGAACCAGCAGCAGTTCACCCAGGCTCCAGCACAGAACCGACAGAGGGGTTTCTAGCAGAGGGAACCCGCAGCTAGAGGTCAGGCTATGATGATGACCATGGAAGAAGAAGTTGCACCAGGTGAGGTAGTGGCAGGTACTATTCTCGTCAACACCTTTCCAGCATCTGTATTATTTGATTCTGGTACATCGCATTCATTCATGTCTGCACGATTCGCGATACGGATAGGGTTGGAGCCCGAGTCATTATCAGTGAGGCTCAATATACTTACTGGTAATGGTCTTGTGGGAGTAGATCGAGTGTTTTCCTCGTGTCGGATCGTAGTTAGCGGTAGAGAGTTCCCCGCTAGGCTCATAGAGTTCCCTATGGCAGACTATGATATAGTCCTAGGTATGGATTGGTTGAGGAACCATTATGCTAGGATAGACTACCATGTTGGCAGAGTTGTCTTTAGTATTCCCGGAGAGCCAGAGTTTTCATTTTCCAGAGGCGCCGTAGAGCCATCTCCTCCAGTATTGCGGATGACAGTAGCAGCAGTGCAGTTGCCCCGGATAGTTGAAGAGTTTCCAGATGTCTTTCCAGAGGAACTTCCAGGGATGCCACCAGAGCGGGAAATCGAGTTCACTATCGACTTGATTCTCGGGACAGCACCAGTATCAGAGCGAGTCTACAGAATGGCGCCTTCAGAGTTGGAGATTTTGTACAAGATGATTGAAGAACTCAGGACCAAGGGATTCATTCGTGCAAGTGGATCGCCTTGGAAAGCCCCGATGCTTCTTGTGAAAAAGAAGGATGGTACGTCTAGGCTATGTGTTGATTATCGTACCTTGAACTCAGTGACAATCAAGAACAGATACCCTCTCCCGAGGATAGATGACTTGTTTGATCAACTCAAGGGGGCTTCAGTTTTTTCGAAGATAGACTTGCGGTCAGGATACCACCAGATCAGAGTCAGAGAGCAGGACATCCCGAAGACGGCATTCAGATCGAGGTACGGGCATTGGGAGTTTCTAGTTATGCCCTTTGGAGCGACCAATGCGCCGACAGTGTTTATGGACCTCATGAACCGTATTTTCATGCCTTACTTGGATCAGTTTGTGATAGTGTTCCTTGATGACATCCTGGTCTACAGCAAGAGTGAAGCAGAGCACGAGTAGCATCTCAGAATTGTCCTCCAGATTCTCAGAGAGCACAAGTTGTACGCCAAGTTCAGTAAATGCGAGTTCTGGTTCGATCGTATTTCTTACTTAGGTCACATCATTACCAGAGGAGGAGTGGAAGTGGATCCCCAGAAGATTGTGGCTATCGAGGCATGGCCAGTACCCATCTCAGTGGCAGAAGTTCGCAGCTTTCTTGGATTGGCCGGCTACTACCGACGGTTCGTCTCTGATTTTGTAAGGATTTCAGCGCCGATGACCCAGTTGACCCGCAAGGATGTGCCGTTCGTTTGGACAGCAGAATGTCAAGAATCATTTGAGAAGTTGAAGCGAGGTTTGATAACGGCTCCCATTCTCACCCTTCCAGATGGGACCGGAGGATTCACAGTTTATTGCGACGCTTCAGGCAGAGGATTGGGATGTGTTTTGATGCAGCATGGGAAGGTAATTGCTTATGCGTTACGTCAACTCCATGATCATGAGAAGAATTACCCGACCCACGACTTGGAGCTAGCAGCAGTAGTGTTTGCACTTAAGTTGTGGTGGCACTACTTGTACGGAGATAGAGTGGAGATCTTTACTGATCATAAGAGCCTGAAGTATGTTTTCACCCAGAAGGATCTTAATATGCGGCATAGAAGATGGCTCGAGCTACTGGTGGACTACGATGTGGATTTGCAGTATCATCCAGGAAAGGCCAACGTTGTAGCAGATGCGTTGAGCCGGAGAGCCGGAGTTTATTTCCTGATGGCGCAACCAGAGCTATTGGCAGATCTTCAGAAGATAGGTATAGAAGTTGTCCTCCCTTCCAATGTGGCCTTAATGGCCAGCCTACAGATTCAGTCCACCATAGTTGAGAGGATCCGGACAGCACAGTTAACAGATTCTAAGATTCAGCGGCTCAGAGCAGAGTGCGAGGCAGGGAGAAGGCCAGAGTTATGTATTCATGAGGATGGTACACTTCGACATGGCACGCGTCTTTGTGTACCCAGTGAAGATATCAGACAGGAAGTCATGGCAGAGGCTCACAGTTCGCAGTACTCCATTCACCCAGGCGGCACAAAGATGTACAGAGATATTCGTCAACACTTTTGGTGAAATGGTATGAAGAGGGAGATAGCCCGGTATGTCTCTCGATGTTTGGTTTGCCAACAGGTCAAGGCTGAACATCAGAGGCCAGCTGGACTTCTTCAACCTTTACCGATCCCAGAATGGAAATGGGAGCACATAACCATGGATTTCGTGACTGGGTTACCCAGATCTCCGACAGGCAGAGATACTATTTGGGTCATTGTGGACAGGCTTACCAAGGTGGCACACTTTCTTCCATTTAGAGTTGGACAGTCAACGGCACAGCTAGCAGAGATGTATCTCAGGCAGATCGTCAGACTTCACGGAGTGCCAGTCAGCATAGTATCAGACAGGGATACGAGATTCACATCGCACTTCTGGCGCAGTCTTCATCAAAGTTTGGGGACTCATCTCAAGTTCAGCTCAGCGTATCATCCGCAGACAGATGGGCAGTCAGAGCGTACTATATAAACTCTCGAAGATATGTTGCGGTCATGTACCCTTGACTTCGGTGGTTCGTGGGAGGATCACCTGCACCTGGTGGAATTCTCGTACAATAATAGTTTCCAGGCCAGTATCCAGATGGCACCCTTCGAGGCTCTGTATGGTAGGAAGTGCAGATCTCCGTTAGCATGGGACGATGTCGGAGAGAGGCAGATGCTCGGTCCAGAACTGATTTCTCAGACGGTTGAAGTGGTCAGGAGAGTCAGAGATCACCTCCGAGTTGCTCAGGATCGCCAGCGCCATTGGGCCGATGCTCATCGGCGTCCCTTAGAATTTGTCGTCGGCGACCATGTATTCCTCAGGATCTCGCCTACCCGTGGTGTCATTCGTTTTGGCGTGCGGGGAAAGCTTAGTCCTAGGTATATAGGGCCGTTCGATATTCTAGAGCGAGTAGGCGATGTGTCCTATCGTCTCGCTCTTCCGCTGTCGCTAAGTGAGGTACATGATGTATTCCATGTGTCCCAATTACGACGGTACATCCCAGACCCGAGCCATATCCTAGATCATTCGGAATTGGTTGTTGGTACCAACCTTTCGTATGAGGAGAGGCCCGTGTCTATTTTGGACCGGAGGAAAAAGACGCTCAAGAACAAGAATATTAACTTAGTTCGTGTTGCTTGGGGTCATCACTCTCTAGGTGAGTCAACGTGGGAGCGTGAGGACGACATCCGATCGCGATATCCCTACCTGTTTGACTCGTGAGGTATAATGTCTTTCTTATGCCTTACGCTTTCCCTTCCTTGCTTGCATTGTATGATTGTATGATTGAACTGCTTAACGTAGCTTGCTTGTGCTTAGTATAGCTTGTCGTGGCAATCTCTAGCTCCTTGATTAAATTCCGAGGACGGAATTCTTTGAAGGTGGGTAGAGTTGTCACCCCCATTTCCTGTATTTTCGTATTTATGCTCGTATTTGATTTTGGCACATATTTTAATTTTCTCGACTTGCGGATTTTGGTTTCTCGTAAATAGGTTTTGGACCATGGCTTGGTTTTATTTTGTGGAAGTTGGTTTGGTTTGGTTCATCATGAGTGAAACACTTTAACCTACACTCTACCCTCAACACAATACAACCACCCTCATTATATCTCCACCAAACTTTCTCTCTCCTCTTTACTCTCCATTAATTTTCTTCTTCTTCTTCCTTCTTCCACACAACTCCCCAACCCATAGGCAAGTGCACATTGCCATCAAATAAGCACCACTTTTTATTTGTCCATTAACTAGATTTGGCCATGGAGAACAACTTTAGAACTTAACATTTTGTGATTTGGAGCTTTCCATTTTCTAGATCTAGGTTTTAACCATTTTTGAAAATCCTTAGTTTTGATCTATTAAACTTTGATTTTTGCATGTTTTGATGCTTCCATGTGGAACAGAATTCGATTTTACTCAAGTTAGAACTTTGGAAATCTAGATTTGGTTTTGATTTGATCAAGTTATGAAGAATTGAAGTTTTGAAGTTCTTGGAGTTCTTCTCGGGTTGGAGAAGCAGCCCTCTCGGCCTGCGCTCTTTAGCGCAAGGCCGATTGCGCAGCTCACCCTTTGGTGAACTGTACACCTTCCTTCTCGGCCAGCGCCTTCATTGCGCATAGCCGATTGCGCCCGACCTCTTGGGCTGGACCGCGCATCTCCCTTGGCGTACTAACCCCTGCGCAGTTAGCCTCGCGCAATCCACCCTTGCGCAATCCAGCCATGCGCAATCCACCCTCGCGCAATCCACCCCTGCACAATCCTCCTGTGCAATCCATTTGCTGCGCCATCCACTCCTGCGCAGTTGGTACCCTGCGCAGCTCACTCCTGCGCAGTTGGTACCCTGCGCAGCTCACCCTGCGCAGTTGGCCTCCTGGCGCACTTGACTCCTGTGCAATCCAACCCCCTGACCCCTTGCGCAAACCATTGGCTCTTGGAGATTTGGTTTTATTTTCTTTAAGCCTGGCTCTTCTATAGTCCTATATATATTGATATTGTATTAGATATTTTACGCCCATTTTATATCCTTATGCCTTTTGTCATAAACTTGATTTTACTTAATATGTTTGGAATGTCTATTGTACATGGCATGGTATGCCAAGGAACTAGCATAACACGACAGTGACCCGTAGTGGTGCACTCCTGATATGACCAACCTGACATGATAGTGGTCCGTCGTGGCGCACTCCTGACAAGTACCCTGACATGAATTATCTTGATAACTTGATAGTGGCCCGTGGCGGCGCACTCCTGACTTGACTTGACTTGTAACTTGTAACTTGACTCGTATAATCAACTTGACACCGTGGGTGTTCCTGCTTGCTTGCTTGTACAATCCACTTGTCTTGTCTTGCATCATGTCTAGGACGTGACTTCCTGGGTACCACGGCCAGGGACTCGCGCTAAATTGGATTAGGCTAATGATTAGATCAAACTAGAACATGGAGAATTCCCAGTCACAGGCAATCTCGTTATCTGGGCGCTTTAATGGACTTGTAGCTTGCCGACGAGTAGAGCACATTTCCAGCACACTGTCATGTGTTGCACCCTCTAAGTCACCTAAGGGTATATCGTTTCATGGGCGATGTACCCAACCATACTCTCAACCCGCGGAAGGATAATTGGATGGTCTGCAGGGCTTGGGACTGGAGTTTCTCACTTGCATCTTGTTAGTAATTAGGCTTGTGATAACCCTAGTTAGTTAAAGTAGTAAGCCGTAGTACTTGCTTGGCCGATTATGAATGGATGGTGTCCAGCCTTGTCTAAGTCTTGTCTAGCTCCAGTACCTGCTATCTCCTGAGCATGTTTGTTTTACTTATCTTAACGATAAATGAATAGAGGCAGTGAGCTATTCAGGCGAAGGGTTACAACCCCGGTCCTTGTCTGGTTTAAGGATTGTAACCTGGCTCCCGGAATGGTTCCGCGTCCCTAGTCGTTTATCGCCCTGTGTACCTTACTACTTGTACTTTCTTTTATTCTTTATGTTCTGATATGCTGGCTTTTGTTCTTATTTGTGGCCTCCTTTGTGGCACTTGCTCTTTCTGGGGTTTGACCCAGCTGGTTTTGTGTGGCCAGATTTCGGAGCAGCTCCCGAGGATCTACCGAGCTTCCAGCCCAATGGTGACAACTAGTCCCATCATTTTGTACGACTAGCTTCATGATCATCCAATATGTAATATTTGGGGCGCCTTATATATATATTTGATGCTCTAACATCTTGTAACTCTGTTAATTGCTTAAGATTGAGACAATAGGCTTGACCTTAAAAGACTGCTGGCTTGTAGTAAACCCTCATATCTAGACAGCCGTGACCGTATAGTTGAGATGTATTCAATTTCAATATACGTAGCTGGCTATGTCTGCCCCCGCTCTCCAGTATTCTGGTTCTGGGGCGTGACAGCTGTAGTCCATCTTATTTATGCATAGTATACAACTTCCCAGACATTCTCTTATTCTTGTCTTACTTTCTTTCCTTCTATTACTTCGGGATTTGACTTTTTTTTGGGGGGGGGATTGTTAGTTGTATGTGTGTTGTGTTCACACACACATGAGCTAGCAAAAGTTCACTCCCTTACAATAATTGTGACCGTTATGAACCCATTAAACTTATAACATCAACTCATGTCCAGGTACAATGTACCACATGGTTTTTCATTTGAATTTTGTAACGTTCAGTATTTATTGGCTGGATTAAATTGTCTTCATTCTCCTTTATTCCCTAACCTTAGAGAAAAGCCTATATATTGAGGCCAATCTCAAGACTTTGAACATACTAAAAATTACTACAAGACACTCTCTCTCGCTCTCTCTAATTCTTGTCACTCCGAAACTCTTTTGTTCTTGGTTTGTTGCTCTGAGCAGAGCTAAGTCAGGGTCAATCTTTCCGAGTTATGTACGACGACGAGATACCGGTAGAGCGGAGGTTTTACCACTATGAGCATCCGAAAAAGTCTGCACATAGACCCGGATTAACTCTTAGGGCAGTGCTTCGTGCGCGACTTCCCCGGAGGTTGGTAACTTTAACTTCTTTTATTTTGTTTGCAGATTATTGGAGGAGAAGAGCAATATTTTCTAACAGTTACAAATATATTGGCCAACTAGCATCTCCACATCATCTTAAGCTAGGTTCTTTCTTCTATGAAGTCAATCTTCCTTCTGCTCATCTCATATCCCATGCAGGGGCTTTGGGCTACAAATTAACCCTACCTTAAGTGTGCTCAAGCACCACTTAGCTGTTAGCAAAACTCGTGTCTCAATCACTGAGCCCTCCCCTCTTTGCGGTATGCTAGTTGTTAGTTTCACTTTTCTTGTGTGTCTACATGCATGTGTATGTTGAAATTTGGAATAAATCCAAATATAAATGCCTTTATCCCTATCTGTAACTATCTCTATATTTTCTCCGTATACATATATTACTAATGAGAAAAGTCATGATGATTTTATTCAGCTACATTAATTTTTCTCTTTCACTCTTATTTTATTCTTATTTGTAATACGTTGTTAGCATGATTGTTCGAGAAGCTCCAGGTCGTGAACCAAGCTCCAGGTCGCGAACCAATGCATTTAGAAACTACCTTTCAAGAGGGGTTGGCACTTTGTTCGAACACGAATTATAACTGATAAGGCACATACCTACGAAAGTTTCTTTGGCCACGGATGGCCGCCCACGTCCCATAAGATAAGTATCCTTATTACATTACAAGATAGTTGTATAATACTAAAGGATTATATTTGTATAATAAAAAAGATTTTGTAGATACAATAGGTTTGTAACCTATGTAGTTCAACTCAATTTCTAGCTTATTGTAAGAGAAGTCGGTATTATTTGGAAACATAAAATCTGACCATTACTGTAGAAGCATGGAATTTCAGGACCAGAAATCCTATGCGCCAGACACTACATACGCCAGAGCTCGGACAGAGTACTTCACAGCAAAAACAACAAATATAGACATGGAAAGAGGACTTTTTTATTACATATAAAAGTATATTACATGTCTAGAAAAGATTGTACAAAGAAGAAATTCTACAAAAGAAAAGATCCTAAGTCTACAGCCAGCAGCCACCATGCGCCCTCAAATAGGTGCAGCAATCACCATGCGCCCTCAGTCAGGCGCATCCCACCATGCGCCCTCAGCAAGGCGCATCCTTTCAGCAACTCAGTCATGTGCATCCTCAGTTATGTGCATCCCTTCGACAGCTCAGTTATGTGCATCCCTTCAGCAGCCCAGTTATGTGTCGCTCTTCCAGCCAGGCTCACCGCCGTCTAAATGCTTCGACTAATGAAGCATTTATTGAGCAGAACGAGGGTGGCAATCAACCCTCTAGCTGAAGAAAGAGCTCTCCAAACCGAGGAAGAGAAGAGCACCGCAAGCCGACGTATGGCCAGGGGAGGCTTCGAAAGAGCCTCCAAAGGTGAAGGAAGACCGTGATCGAAACCACGGCTAAAGGAGCAGCTTTCAACACAACAAGAGTGGACGACACCCATTTTGAAGGAAGAAAGAGCCCCCAAAGCCGCAGCACCGCCATTCCGATCTGTGGCTCTTCCCACATGACGGAGACGAGGCTCGAGCATCCCTATCTTTGGATGCAACAGGCACCTTCCGCCTGCCTCGGAAGCCCTCGACTCCGACTTTTGGATGTAACAGTCACAACAAGGTAAACACACAAATATGGGCTTGAAGGTGACTGTTGCATCAATGAAGATATATATATAGGCATGGGGTGCATATATAGATATGACTATTGATGTACATATATATAAATATGTGTGTATATAAATATTCTTTGGTTGAATGGGGGTGAGTATGGATATGTCTATATATAAATATTCGTATATATGTATATGCCTATAAATAAATATTCGTATATATATATATATATATATATATATATATATATATATATATATATATATATATATATGTAATTGTGTATATAAATAAATATACGTATAGATGTATGGGTAAATACATAGGTGTATATGGTAATATATATATATAAATACATATATAAGGGTGTATATGTGCGTATATATATATATATATATATATATATATATATATATATATATATATATATATATATATATATATATATATAGGCGTATGTGTAGGTATATATATAAATATACATATATATATATAAATATATATATATATGTGTGTATATATATACGTACATAATTGTATGTACATATGTATTTAAAAAAAATATATACGTACATAATTGTATGTACATATGTATGCATATTGCTTGTAAATCAAAAGAAAAGGAAAGGATAGTAAAATACCAAAGCAAACCGAGCCCAGTTCCAAAATTTCCCAGCCAAGAGTCGAGCCCAAGCCCGACACACCTATTTCCCCAAGCAGCTCTGTTAAGTAACCCTCGATATATGCATATCCGAGAGAGAATATGAGAGGATCTCTCAACGAAACCGCTCATAAACCCTACACGAAATCATGGCGCACCCCTCCCAAGCCTTGGGCGACCTCCCTGACTCCTGCACAGCCGCACACGGCGCCGGGGCGCCGCCCCAGGTTCGGCCAACGCTGGTCGCGTGTACCCATACAGCAGCAAAATCGAACCCAGGTACTGAACTTCCTCTCCGTTTTTCTTCACGCATACTTGATCGTATCGCGAACCGTAAATTATTTTGGAGAGCCAATATAACGAGGTTTAAGTCCCAGAAAATAGATTTTGGTATAAACAAATATGCTGCCCAGAAAGTCGACTCGAAGTCGACGAAAAATATGTTCGTGAAACAGGGTAAAACCAAACCCCGACCCTAAATTGGAAGTCGATTCTTTGCCAATCGATGGACAGTTTCAAAATTATGTCTAAATAGAGTTTTAGACAATCTATAGGACTTAAAAACCCTTTTGGTAGTTTCTGATTTCGTCAAATGAGTCTCGAGAAAACAATTGCTAAAAATCAAGAAAAACCCGTTTTCAAAACTAGAAAGAAAAACCTTCGATACGACGTGCGTCCCGCCATTCCGGGCGATGTGGTCACGCAACGTAAGCATCGAAAGCTGCGTAACGGCTTCCTGGTCGTGTGGACTTTGACGGAATTCAAATCGGTCGCGTGTGCACGACGAATTTGATACGTATCCGTCGAAATTTACCGTATCGTGCACTTTGCAAATTTCTCAATTACTTTGTGCACACTCGTCAGATCGAGACAAAACTTATGCCAACAGAACCGTATCATTTTTTGGTCCTGTATGCCAAGTTTGGTCCAATTCTGAGACCGTTGACAAAATTACCGTTTTGCGGGCCCCACGGTTCCACTCAACGGGCGATTTTGTGCACGGTCCGCCGAAATCCAACTCTGGACATACGGTTGGGTTCGTATCAGAAAATTGGATCCGTAGACATATAGTTTGAAGACTTTAGAGACCATTGACTCTGGCACGCTTTTCGGTGCAAAGCAGGTCCAACGGCGAACATCATTTTTGCCCGAAATTACCGTTTTGCCCCTGTGTCTAGAATTGGACTTAAGGACAGACAATCCTAGCTAATTTGACTATTCTAAGACTGTTG
The DNA here is from genome assembly GCA_029216955.1 of Iris pallida. Lineage (NCBI taxonomy): Eukaryota > Viridiplantae > Streptophyta > Magnoliopsida > Asparagales > Iridaceae > Iris > Iris pallida. The sequence goes on along the minus strand of JANAVB010008328.1, from coordinate 561 downwards.
GCATTGTCTATTTCAGCTTTCGGAGACAGTTGTGATGACTTAGACTTCGTGGCTTATCAGTTTAATATTTGTTAGATTTGCGTGCAACCCCCAGGCAAGTATATCTTGCCTCCCTCTACAGTTTTATTTACATGCATTTTATTTCAGTTTCCAGCTTTTGGATTATTTATGGACATGTGCTTCTTCGTGTTATTTTCTGTGGAGTTGTTTTTATTGTTTATAGCCATGTTCATGTTTTGGTCTTGTGTTTCACATTTGGAGTTTCTCGTCAGTTCCTTGCTTGAGTCGTGTCATGGAACGAGTGCGTGTAGTGAACTGCTAAATCCTTGATATTGCTTCCTTGGCACCAGAGAGTCCACACGGGACGAGGGTGTTTTTCTTGATCTGTTTACATCCGTGAGTCCACACTAGGGACTAGGATGTCGATTATTGCACCAGAGAGTCCACATTCGGGACGAGGGTGTAGACTTGACTTGACTTGCACCAGAGAGTCCACACTCGGGACGAGGGTTAGTACCGACCAAGAGTCACACTCAGGATGAGGGTTAGTACTGACCAGAG
>JANAVB010008327.1:0-75608 GCA_029216955.1 Iris pallida | reverse complement strand
GCCGTCTAGTCATCAATATCAAGAATAATCTCATCACAGCATCTAATCATAGAATCTATACTAACCATCATAGCAATCCATTATACAATTATTACAACTTATACATGAATGTCTGGGTACAAAGTCGGTAAAAGATAAATGATACAACAACTACATGTAATCAAATACACTCAATCAATCCCTATACATGAAACTAGATATCTCAATATCAAGTGAGCTCCAATGCCATCCATGATAATCTAAGATCCATCTCACCTGTAATCAACGATCCAGTCAGAAAAGGAGCACAGTACAATGTAACTCAATAAAACTCACCATGAAGATCAATGGAACGGTATATCAATATAACTGAAAGACTGGGAAACAATGTGAATAAAATATGCACTAGCTACGTGTACATGTGCAATTTGACATTATCAACATATGGGAACTAATATATAATCAGGCATATAAAATATACTATCAGTCAATCAATAACTAGGCATGTCTGACGACAATGCTATCAGTCACGCAATAATCGGGCATGTCTGACGACAATGCTATCAGTCACGCACGAAATGGACATCAGGCATACGGAGTATGCTATCAGGCAATATTTGTCCAATATTAGTCAATCACATGTCTCTAGAACGTCCCCCACCCGACACGAGAAATAATGCAATCAATCGGGAATAAGTACAAATAATGAAACAAGACAATGTGTGTGCAATACATGCAATGATGGAATATTGAGAACATGTACTTTCCTCGATTCTGGGTTTTTCTTCGAGTCTTCTAAATCACCTATAAATAAGAAAATATAATTAGAGACTTTCTATGTGTTCCTTAATCCTAACCAACTTTGTAACATTTAACCATAACTAACTAAGTTCAACATTACCAACAAATTAGTCTAACTAATATTCTACTACCCTCTATTGTTCATGCATGTTGGGCCTAAACCAACTTCAACTCTAAACTAATAACCATTTCTAATACCTTAACTTACTGATACTCTAATACCTCAGCCTATCTATACTGGCCCATAGACTTGGGCCCATACCATGGCCAAACAATATGGATTAATGAACACAATATCAACTAAAGCCCAAACTAATTCATATCAGTGTCATATTAAACCTAACCAACAAGAACTACACAGTAATCCTAACGGCCATATCAGTGTCAACCGTTCCCTGTGTTTGACCTCCACCCGTGTTTGCTGGTATTACTCGTGTCCACAGAGCCTGGACACTCACACTTGTCCATCGTGATTGCGTAGGTATACCAGTGACACTGATCTCCTCCAACGCCAGTAGACACAACACGATCGCAGAATTCATGGCCAAGCGGGAAAGAAGGGTTATCGATGTCCAGAGTACGTCTGATCGTGTCCTTCAGTGTCCGATACTGTGACCCTTGTGTCCAGACTTGATCATGAAGTTGAGTCCAGCATTTTGTCAAACAGATGGCGTGCACGAACCGAAGGAAAGATCGTGAGTTCAATTTGAATCAAATCAACTCCAAAATTGGAGAGGGTACAAAAGAATAAATCTAGAACTCACCAATGCCAATTTCGAATCAGAACTGAACTGATCGTTCAATCACAACAATCCAATTCGAACTAAAATAGAGGATCAAAAACTTGTTCAGAATTTGAAATCAAATACTGCCAATTCATTGCACAGGAAGAGCAAGAAGACTTACCAGTCGATCAAGGAGGAAGGATTCTAGGAGATGTGATCAATTCAAGATCCGGTCACCGTCTACGAAATAGATGCCATGGCCGACTGTCAATGGATAGAGAAAACTCTATCAATACCAATAGAGAAACTGAAATCGAAGAACATAGAGGAGCGATACATACTCAACGACGCTCGGCTTGTCTTCGACACTTCGTCTTCTTCACAGAGTCGTGCTCCTGAGCTTCGATCGCCATGGCCATGCGTGAGGAAGAATATGGAAGAAAATTTGGAAGATCAGTTGGAAATTTGCCCGGGCTTCGCCGCTCTCAAGTCTGGATAAAGAGGAAGGGGACCGGGTCCTATTTATAGGCTAGGTCGAGCGGTCAGGCGGTTGGCCGGGCACTTGACCGGCGGTTGGGAGGGCAGTGGCGGTTACGATCCGACGGCTGGGAAGAATTAGGTTGTTGGGGATCAACGGTGGGGATGAGGTAGGCAGTTAGGCCATTGGGGAAGAAGCTTCTAGAGGAGACTGGATTTTTCTCGGCGTCACCGTCGCCGTCGTCGTCGTCGTCGTCGTCGTCGTCATTGGCTTACAGCAGTAGTGGAGGGAAAATGAAAGAATGAATTAGGATTTGAATGGGATATAACGGCTGGGATTGGGTTAACGGGCTGTCGGGTTGAGTTTATTAGGCTATTGGGTTAAACCCGCGCCCTAATAGAGCTAAGAGGCCGGGCTGGGCTGACATAAAGGCTGGATTGGTTGAAATAGTTTAAAAGAATTATTAATGGGTAGGCTGACCCAATACAATTGGGTGATAAGAAGCCCAAGGACATTAGATAGAAAAAATAAAATTAGGAATAAAATAAATAATTTGGAAATAGTTAAAATGGTTTAAGAATTAATTAAAAATAGAATTAATATTCAAATTATTAACTAGGAATTAATCAAGAAAAAGAAATATGGAAAATATTTATTTATTTATGAACAGTGGAGTTACAAATCTCTCCCCCTTGAAAAATTTTGTCCTCGAAATTTCAGATGGCACGATTAGGAATAATCAAAATAAATTGGCACGATTCAAGCGGTACAAAGTGACAGCCATGAAACAAGATCAAGGATAATAGCCTTAATAGATCCGGTAATCATACATATCTGGAGTCATTTTCCCTACAGTTCCTACCCCGCTAGTATGCATCTGGCTACAGTGAACCTTCGGTTCCATGTTCTTGATACTAATAGATTACCAAAATATTACATCAACTTTATCCGATATCAGGAAATATTATGAATTTTAGAACTTAGTCTTAATAATATCAGAGAGCCCATGATTACCTGTAATTATATTAACTTAAGGTTCATGCCTCGCCAGTGTGCATCTGGCTGCAATGAACTCACAGTCTCCACAATTCAGATAAATGACTGCATTGTACATCTGCCACGTCACGGTAGGTCATCGAATATTTCTCAACTTTATCCAAAAATTTCCAAGGATTATGAAGAAACAAACAGTCAAAGTCATGATAGGAAGTGAACAAGTAGTTTTATTAGGTACTAAGAGACAACAAGGATCAAACAAGCGGCTAATATGAAACAATACAGAGACTTCAGAAACAAGTCTTGAATATGAAACAACAAGGAAAGTCTAATGCTAGAAAGGATCACAAAGGAAATGATGACCCACGGTCTGCTCCAGCTATGCGAGAATGCCTCCGGTCTCTAATCCTCGTCAGGAATCGGAATAGCCTCTGCTCCTCCCCTCTGCCATAAGGTAGACTCGTCCCTCTGGTTGCGGAAGTCCCGAAGGTCCAGCTGATGTACGAGAAATGGTGCACTCCCCAGCCTGATGATCAGCTGTACCACAGATAAGGCACTGTCCAAGTCTCTTCCTACACACCTGCCAGGTATGGCCCACTTTCTGATAAAATCTATAAGGCTGCTGAACTGGTTGTTGCTGCTGCTGCGGGGCCCTCTAAGGAGGCTGGGATGTGAAGGTCTTCGTCTGCTGATTATTGGGACGTTTAGGTGGTCCCGAGTGACTACCTCCTCCACTAATGTCACGGTCTCTCTTGGATCGGAGGCTCAGATCAATCTCCAATCTCTGAGCAACGACGACCATCCTAGCATAAGAAGTCGCTCCGTTAGCCGTGACTAAGTAATGAAGCTCGTGGCTCAAATCTTGCCTGAATCTCGTGGCCCTCACGACTGGATCTCGGGCTCTACCCTCTACAAATCGACTAAGTCGCCCGAACTCTGTCGCGTACTCATCAACCGAGCGAGTCCCCTACTCAAGGGTCTGAAACTGGCGCTCCAAAGCCTCTCTAGCCAATGCCGAAAAAAACTTCTCCTTGAAGATTTCCATAAACTGCTCCCAAGTCAGTCCAGGTACTGCGAGCTGAGGCTCACTCCTAAATCAGGTATGTGCCAGATCATGCATCTGCACACCGGCTGCCTCCACCTTGAGGTCCTCCGGGAGCCTAGATAGTCTCATCACCCTTTCCATATCCTCTAGTCACTCATCGGCGTAGAGTATACCCTCGATCCCAAGGAATCTCCAGGTACCATCCTTTTAAAATCTAGGATAGAACCCTCTCTCTGATGGTGGGTGGGAGTAGTCCGAGTATAAGTAGGAGAAGCATGAGTATGGATGGGAGGCGGAATGAAAGAAATAGGCTCAAGCTGAACAAAAGTGGCGGTAGTAGGGTGTATTGGAGCCTGGGTGGGTGGTGGAGGTGGAATATGTGATGGATATGGAGTGTATGGAGGAGGTGGAATGTATGACGGGGTCAGCATGGTAGTCGATGGAGGTGGAATATGAGATGTCGGTGGAGCGGTAGTAGTAGTCTGGGGAAGTAGGGGTGGTGGTGGTAGGAGTGGGCTGACTGATCTCTCAATACCCTCCCACAAAATAGTGGTCTGCTCCCTATGAACGTCTAATAGACTCTGAGTCTGGGCTCTCTGGGCCTCCAACAGCCCATGGACTAGCTCATGCATCTGGGTGCCCCTCATAGAACTAATGGAATGTCGTGAAGAAGCTCTCGCGATGGGTGGTACGTGGGTACCGAAGCGCTCTAGGTCTACCATAGGTAGGGCAGATGATCCTCTCTCGAAATGGGCTACACTCATAGTGTGGCCTCGCGGATGAGGTTCCTTCCTTCCTTTGTCCATCTCTGGAATTGTAGGAGAACCATCAGTGACTCGTAGGTGTAATGTGTGTGTTAACAAGATATATAAAAATAGAAAATAAGCAATATGATAACGGTCCTATACTGTGATGAGTTTTCTAATTCCGCAGGCTTCCAATGGCACTCTAGTCCCAAGTACCATTAGATAGTGACCAGCATGGGCCACCACAAAAACATGTCATGTCCTGCTCCCGAATAATCGGGTACGGGCCGATGCATGCCCGGCCTACACTGTCGTTGACAGCGGTAGTGAGCCGTCTAGTCATCAATATCAAGAATAATCTCATCACGGAATCTATACTAACCATCACAGCAATCCACTATACAATTATTACAACTTATACATGAATGTCCGGGTACAAAGTCGATAAAAGATAAATAATACAACAACAACATGTAATCAAATACACTCAATCAATCCCTATACATGAAACTAGATATCTCAATATCAAGTGAGCTCCAATGCCATCCATGATAATCTAAGATCCATCTCACCTGTAATCAACGATCCAGTCAGAAAAGGAGCAAAGTACAATGTAACTCAATAAAACTCACCATGAAGATCAATGGAACGGTATATCAATATAACTGAAAGACAGGGAAACAACGTGAATAAAATATGCACTAGCTACGTGTACATGTGCAATTTGACATTATCAACATGTGGGGACTAATATATAATCAGGCATATAAAATATGCTATCAGTCAATCAATAATCAGGCATGTCTGACGACAATGCTATCAGTCACGCAATAATCAGGCATATCTGGCGACAATGCTATCAGTCATGCACGAAATGGACATCAGGCATACGGAGTATGCTATCAGGCAATATTTGTCCAATATTAGTCAATCACATGTTTCTAGAACGTCCCCCACCCGACACGAGAAACAATACAATCAATCGGAAACAAGTGCAAATAATGAAACAAGACAATGTGTGTGCAATACATGCAATGATGGTAATACCGAGTACATGTACTTGCCTCGATTCTGGAGTTTTCTTCGAGTCTTCTAAATCACCTATAAATAAGAATAATATAATTAGAGACTTTCTATTTGTTCCTTAATCCTAACCAACTTTCTAACATTTAACCATAACTAACTAAGTTCAATATTACCAACAAATTAGTCTAACTAACATACTACTACCCTCTATTGTTCATGCATGTTGGGCCTAAACCAACTTCAACTCTAAACTAATAACCATTACTAATACCTTAACTTACTGATAATCTAATACCTCAGCCTATCTATACTGGCCCATAGACTTGGGCCCATACCATGGCCAAACAATATGGATTAATGAACACAATATGAACTAAAGCCCAAACTACTTCATATCAGTGTCATATTAAACCTAACCAAGAAGAACTGCACAGTAATCCTAACGACCATATCAGTGTAAACCGTTTCCTGTGTCTGAACCCCACCCGTGTCTGCTGGTATTACTCGTGCAGAGCCTGGACACTCATACTTGTCTATCGTGATTGCGTAGGTATACCAATGACACTGATCTCCTCCAACGCCAGTAGACACAATACGATTGCAGAATTCATGGCCATGAGGGAAAGAAGGGTTATACCTATCCAGAGTACGTCTGACCGTGTCCTTCAGTGTCCGATACTGCGACCCTTGTGTCCAGAGGTGATCATGAAGTTGAGTCCAGCATTTTATCAAACAGATGGCATGCACGAACCGAAGGAACGATCGTGAGTTCAATTTAAATCAAATCAACTTTAAAATTGGAGAGAATACACAAGAACAGATCTAGAACTCACCAATACCAATTTCGAATCAGAACTAAACTGATCGATCGATCACAACAATCCGATTCGAACTAAAATAGAGGATTAAGAACTTGTTCAGAATTTGAAATCAAATACTGCCAATTCATTGGACATGAAGAGCAAGAAGACTTACCAGTCGATCAAGGAGGAAGGATTCCAGGAGATGTGATCAATTCGAGATCCGGTCATCGTCTACGAAGTAGATGCTATGGCCGACTATCAACGGATAGAGAAAACTCTATCAATACCAATGGAGAAACTGAAATCAAAGAACATAGAGGAGCGATACTTACTCAACGACGCTCGCTTGTCTTCGACACTTCGTCTTCTTCACAGAGTCATGCTCCTAAGCTTCGATCGTCATGGCCATGCGTGAGGAAGAACAGGGAAGGAAATTTTGGGGATCATTTGGGAATTTGCCAGGGCTTCGCCGCTCTCAAGTCTGGATGAAGAGGAAGGGGACTGGGTCCTATTTATAGGCTAGGTCGAGCGGTCAGGCGGTTGGCCGGGCACTTGACCGGCGGTTGGGCAGGCAGTGGCGGTTACGATCCGACGGCTGGGAAGAATTAGGCTGTTGGGGATCAACGGTGGGGATGAGGTAGACAGTTAGGCAGTTAGGGGAGAAGTTTCTAGAGGAGACTGGATTTTTCTCGGCGTCGCCGTCGTCGTCGTCGTCGTCGTCGTTGGCTCACAGCAGTGGTGGAGGGAAATGAAAGAATGAAAGAATGAATTGGGATTTGAATGGGATATAACGGTTAGAATTGGGTTAATGGGCTGTCGGGTTGAGTTTATTGGGCTATTGGGTTAAACCCGCACCCTAATAGAGCTAAGAGGCTGGACTGGGCTGACTTAAAGGCTGGGTTGGCTGAAATGGTTTAAAAGAATTATTAATGGGTAGGCATACCCAATATAATTAGGTGATAAGAAGCCCAAGGACATTGAATGGAAAAATAAAATTAGGAATAAAATTATTAATTTGGAAATAGTTAAAATGGTTTAAGAATTAATTAAAAATAGAATTAATATTCAAATTATTAACTAGGAATTAATTAAGAAAAAGAAATATGAAAAATATTCATTTATTTATGAAAAGTGGAGTTACATACGCGTATATGTATATATAATGGATTGGCTAGCCCTGCTGGAACGACACAATCTGAGGATTCCTATAATTAGCATTGCGGGGATAACTCCGCCAAATATAGAAAGTCACAGGAATGAATGGCCGCTTGAAAAATGACTTAACATTGCCTTGTACCTTCCGTTAGTAGCTGAGGGACATGGACTATCATGGTCGTGGTCCAACCCATGTCCTTGTTTGGTTGTTGGGTTGGGCTATCGTGCTACGACAGGCTGTGGATCGAGGTTACGACCGAAAGCTTTTTTTATTACGATTTATTATTATGCTTGGGTTTTATCTCATCCTTTATGTGCTCCCTTGTGGTACTTGATATTCGGGGCTTGACCCCACTGGTTTTGTTTGGACAGATCTCGTAGCAGCGCCTGAGGATCCAGTCTTCTACCCGAACAAAGGCGCACACCGGGAACATGGGCGCCAGGGACCATGAGTGGGTTACTTCTTCACCACTCTAATATCTTTCATTTTGTACTTGGCGTTTAGCCACCAACACCTGTTTAGCCGTCTGTTCTGGACATTTAGTTCCTTATATAATTGTAATTAAATTAGACTGCAGCTGAATATGATTATGTACCTATGACTCTATGGGCTAACTAAATTATAAAGCTAGTTCCCCATGATCATTTTGATGAAGCGTCGGGGACGCCTTACTGCTTTATCTATTATGCTCATTAATTGATATTTTCTTGTTTTGAGTGATTGAGACATAGATGCTTTGTGAGACCATAGGAGACTTGATTGTAGTATGCAACCCCTTGTCTCTTGACAGCCATGATCGCTGTATGACGTTTGCATACCTCATATGGAGTAGCTGGCCTAGTCCGTCTCCGTATTCTGGTACTAGGCGTGACAAGGTTTTATTGGTGGCCCATGCAGGTCTAATTTTCAGACTTATGGGGTATTGCGATTATAGGAGTCTTAATCAAAATATGTTCCCCTTGATCTCCTGATTCGTCTTCTCTTTCTTCCACCTTGATTGCTAATTTGATTATCATCCTCGATTCCTTCATGTCCTATCTTTTGATACCTTGTATCCTTTTTTTAGGGGCACGTCGTTCTCAGCTATTGGAGGAGCCGACATGGGAGAGAATCCAGTAGAACAGGGACCAGTTAGAGATCAGCAAGGGGTAGCCCCTCTACCTGGACATATTCATATCGAGAATGTTACCGAACAGGAGCCAGTTGAGCCGCAGAGGCTAGAGGTTCCCGTACCTCCAGTGATGCCGGTAGTAGCAGTAGCACTAGATGCACCGGCACTATTACAGATTATCAGAGAGTTATTGGAGACCCAGCAACACCAGAAGGCAGCCCAACAGACCCAGAACAAGAGCAGAATGTATTACTGAATCAGGGGCTACAGTTAGCTCTTGAAATAAGTGTCAAGAATTATTCGGGAGCGTCGGGAAGGTTTTGTCAACTTAATCTGAGGTACTTTGATGGCACGGAGGATGCCATTATAGCGGATGCTTGGCTTCAGGATATTGAGGCCATATTAACAGCAGCAAAGGTTCCAGCAGGAGAGAAGGTTGACCAGGTCAAACTGTTACTTCAGGATCTCGCCCGCGACTGGTGGGCATCAGAAGAGGTTGGAATGAGGCGTCATGTTCCTTGGGATAGTTTAAGTACCAGGTTCAAGGCCAAGTACTTTGGCGTGGTAGCTCGGTATGAACTTCAGCAGAGATTCATCAGCCTCAAGCAGGCTGGTACGATGGTGGATGGTTATGCAGTGGAGTTCTGCAGGTTAAGTAGGTTTGCTCAGACGATGGTGGCGATAGAGCCAGGGAGAGCAATAAGGTTCCAATAGGGACTTCACTTAGAGATTATGTAGCTGGTCGAGGGGTACGACTACCAGATATTCAATATAGTATTGACGGCGGCTCGGAGACACAAGCTTACTATTCAAAGGTATCAGCAAGGACTGAAGGCCATGAGAGGTCTCATACGCAGAGTGCGAGAGAAGGAGGAGTAGTACCTTGGACGTCAGCACCAGCGCCTGGCGTTCGTATTCGTGATACAGTACGATCGCGATAGTTGTGACAGCACCAGTTCGACAGCAGCAACAGAGGCACCAATAATGTCAGGAGGCACCACTGGATTGCACTTATTGTGGTAAGGGAGGGCACACTCAGAAAGTGTGTCGATCAGCAAATGGGCAGTGCTTGAGGTGTAGAGGTTCAGACCATCGTATAGCTACGTGCCCATAGATACAGAGGCCAGGAGGGCCAGCTCAACAGTTTCCGATGTTGCCAGCTCCAGAGGTAGCACCGTATCAAGGGCCAGCACTAGCAGTAAGGCTATTAGCCCAGTGTCCATTACTGACGCAGGCTCAGATGTACTGATAAGTACAGCATCAGGCAGAGCCGCAGAGGCCGCAGTAGCAGGTCCATGGAAGGCAGCAGCACGGGGTTCAGCAGGATCAGAGGCAGTAGAATTTGGAGTATTTTAGCAGAGGTTGGCCGAAGGTGGTCAGATTGTGGGTAAGTTTTGAGTATTATTCGTTATAATTCCTTGAGTTCTATATTCGAAGAGTGAAGGCAACTTTCTTGTCTCACTCATCGGCTCTCGTATCACGTGATACGTGATATTTATCATGTGTCCTGACTACGAGAGTACGTCCTGGACAGAGTCTCGTTATTGGTTAAGTCATTGGTACGGACTTATCTCAAGCGTCGATCCTTGTCCACTTTGAGAGTCAGCGTAGGACCGCGAGGACGAATTCCTACCCAACTGACTCGGGAGACATATTTTACTTGTATGCCTCCTATCACTTTTCTTCTAGAGTATGATTATTGTTTGTGCTTTTTCTTAATTGTTCTTTCTTTCGTAATCTGTTCATGTACCATGTGTTGTTTGATAATTGTGCTTGCTATATGTCCTGAGTATATTTTGTGAACTAAGAGTGTGCTCGACTAGCCTTATCGAAATTTTGAGGATAAAATTTTTCTAAGGAGGGTAGAGATGTCACTCCTCATTCCCGGAATACGTAAAAAAATTTATTTTTTTTGTATGTGGTATCTGGCACCTGTATCTTGATTGCATGTATCATGTATTTATAACTGGCAATGACATGGAACAGTATCTCATCGCAGATTAGTGTGCCACCCTTTGTCCTTGTCTGGTTGTAGGCTTAGCTCACTGCTTCGATGATAAGATTTCTGAACCGTGTTGTGGTTAGAATTTTATTTAATTAATTTAATTAGTTGTATCATGCACCATTTAACATGTCATTAGTCATATGGTTAGGTCATGTTAGGGATTAGTATTTTGTGGAGCCAACCATCACCCACTATATATATTCTCTTCCTCACTCTCTCTCCCCATTCACTTTTCATTTTTCCTCAAAACAACTTTTCGGCAAGTACATCTTGCACAAATGATAGACCACTTGCATTTTTTATTTTTTGTTATTTCTTTGATATTATTAGTCTAGATTGTTCATCTCTTCATTCTCTACAAGTTTAGTTCTTGGTGTTTTTGATTTTAATAGCTACTTTTGTGTAGATCTAAGTTTCTAAAAATAGGGTTTAATGGATTTTCGTGGTTTTGATCTATCAAACTTGGTTGTTTTCTAAAACTAATTGTTCTATGTTGTAGAGAATTTGATTTCATGCAGTTTTAGCTTTTATTTTGCTTGATTTCAAGTTCGGATGGGGAATTTATGGCCATGGCAAGTTTTTAGAATTTTTATGGCTGAACTTGTTGTTTGGGGATGACGACCCCTATGCGCCGAGATTGTCCTTGTGCCCAAATTTTCATGCGCTCGGGAGGCACCGAGAGGCCATACGCCATAAAATCCCGACAATGCATCCTTTTGACTCCATGTGTGTCATGCGCGTAGGTTCCCTATGTGCATGAACTGAAGACGCAACGTGAGTTTTATCCAAGCGCTGGAATTTCATGCACTGGAAATTCTCATGCGCTGGGATTTTCATGCGCTTGAATTTTCATGCGTTGGAAATCTCATACGCTAGGATTTTCGTACGCTGGAATTCTCATGCGCTGGAATTTTCATGCGCTGGAAATCTCATGCGCTAGGATTTTCGTGCACTAGAATTTTCATGCGCTGAAAAATCTCTGGATTTACTTTTTTGCCTGTTTGAGCTATTTTGTAGCTATAATCTTATAAAACTCGAAACATGAAAATTGTAGATCTTTGTCTTGGCTTCAAGAATCTTCATGTCTTACTCTAACTTGACTTTATATGCGATTGATAGTTTCAATCCCCTAATGGATATTCTTGATCTTTCTTGCATATTTTTCTGTACTGGACCTTCATTCCCGACCTAACTACCTATGCATGTGTTGGTAAATCCTACGCGTGTACTGAGGTACAATCTATGTGAGCACCGAAGTGCTATCTCATGTGCTAAGTGTTCCTACACAATATATGTCAGTACATCCAAAGCCTCCAACACTTACATAGTAAATGGTCGGTAGCAATGACGTGGTGTGTTTGTGTGTTGCATTACGCTAAGAAGGGATCCTTATGTATGACTCCTTGAGCCAGTACGGATCCTTTCTTGTGGTACTCGTACATTGTACGACATCTAGGAGAATTAGCATGTGACCACAACATGTGAACTACGAGAATAACTTAGGGATTAACTAGGCAACCAATTTGATAGATGCATTGGACGAGAAGAATCTCGAGATCGTGCCATCCCAGCCACCCCAGGTCCCGTCCTGACGTGTCAGGTTGGCCACCACGGATACAGTTTCATTCGCCCATTGTGGATGATTATATTCGACTCCTATGTGCTATGTGTTATATGTTTCAGCACGGTAGTCTTACGGAGGACCAGTGCATAATCAATGTGCTACGTGCATATGTATATATAATGATTGGCTAGTCCTGCTGAAATGACATGATCTGAGTATTCCTATAATTAGCATTGCGGGGATAACTCTGCCAAATATAGAAAGCCGCGGGAATGGATGGCCGCTTGAAAAACGACTTGACTGTGCCTTGTACCTTCCTTTAGTAGCCGAAGGACATGGACTGTCATGGTGCGTGATCCAACCCATGTCCTTATTTTGTTGTTGGGTTGGGCTATCGTGCTACGACAGGCTGCGGACCGAGGTTACGACCGGAAGCTTTTTTTATTGTTATTACGATTTATTATTATGCTTGGATTTTATCTTATCCTTTATGTGCTCCCTTGTGGTACTTGCTATTCGGGGCCTGACCCTGCTGGTTTTGTTTGGCCAGATCTCGTTGCAGCGCCTGAGGATCCAGCCTTCTACCCGAATAATGGCGTACACCAGGAGCATGGGCGCCTTTTATTTTGTACTTGACGTTTAGCCACCAGCACCTGTTTAGCCGGCTGTTCTGGACATTTAGTTTCTTACATAATTGTAATTAAATCAGACTGCAGCTGAATACGATTATGTACCTATGACTCTCTGGGCTAGCTAACTTATAGAGCTAGTTCTCCATGATCATTTTGATAAAGCGTCGGGGACGTCTTACTGCTTTATCTCATATGTTCATTAATTGCTGTTTTCTTGCTTTGAGTGATTGAGACATAGATGCTCTGTGAGACCATAGGAGACAGATTGTAGTATGCACCCCCTTGTCTCTTAACAGCCACGACCGCCGTATGACGTCTGCATACCTCATATGGAGTAGCTGGCCTAGTCCGTCTCCGTATTCCGATTCTGGGGTGTAACAACGTGACAGGCTGCCATTGGCTCCCCCACCTGGAGTGGAACCCAGGTTAGCAGGGGGGCAATGATTGCCCGCCACGTGGGTGCGGGCCAGCCCTACGGACGGGCAAAATAGCCTTTTCGTTGCAAATAACAATGGCGAACTATTACTTTTTAATTTTTACTAAATTTTATTATTTTATTTTTTATTTAATATAATATATTATCCTATATGAAAATTTCTAAATAATCAATCCTAGGTCTCAACTCCAGCCTTAGGGGTGCAACTCGTATGGGTTGGGTCGGGTTTGAGCTCAACCCGAGCCAAATTCGATGAATCATAAGCCTAGTCTATGTAAGCCCCCCGACTTCGGTTTCAACATATGAAGTCCAAAATCGAGCCCGGAGGAATAGAAAAAGTACGAAAGTTCCTCGGATTTGGGTCGGACCTATCGATTTTATCAATCTCTAATAAAATATTTGCAATAATTTTAAAAAAATAAATATTAAACACATAATAAAATAGCAATTATGTCTCAATTGTTACAAAATACAACCTAAAATGTGATTTAGGATAAGAAGTTGAAGATTTTAGGATTTAAACTTTTTATTTAAAAAGATTTTCTAGTGTATATATATATTATGTATGTTGGTTTCAGATTCTTTTAATAACTCGACACATAAATTCGAGTCCAACCCGATTTAGTAAAAAAATCAACTTACCCAAATTTCATCATTATTATTAGTGCCCATATCGCTATTGCGACTCATGTCGCAACTAATAATGACGATTTATTACTTTTTTAAATTTAGTAAAATTTATTATTTTCCTTATAATTTAATTATAGGATATTATTCTATATGAAAAATTCTGAATAATCAATCCTAGGATTCAACTCCAGCCTTAGGGGTGCAACTCGGACGGGTTGGGTTGGGTTTGAGTTCAACCAGAGCCCAACTCGATGAATAGTAAGCCTAGTTCGACCTCAAGTGCCCCATATGAAGTCCATGACCGAGCCTGGAGGAATAAAAATGTACCAAAGTTGCTCAGGTCTGGGTTAGGTCCATCGACTTGATCGTACTCTAATATGACATTGAAATAATTTTAAAGAAGATTAATATTAAACACATAACTAGATAGCAATTATGCATCAATTATAAAATACAAACTAAAATGTAATTTAGGGCAAGGAGTTGAAGATATTGGGTGAAAAATAATTAGAATTTAAACTATTTATTTAAAAAAGTATGAAATAGTGTGTGTGTGTGTGTGTTGGATTTTGAATTCTTTGGATATCTCGACACATAAATCCGACTCAATATAATTTTTTTATCGGATTTAAATATTTTAATTCTGTTTTGAGTATCTTCAATCCTAATTCTATTCATTATGGATTTAGAGCATCTCCAACCCTATTGTGACTTTGGAAAAAAGTTAATGCCACATAGGAGTGACAAAATTTTATTTAAAAGTTCTTCTCCAATGCAATTGTCAAGTCAATTGTGAAGCTTATGTGGCAAAAATTAAAGAAGACATTGTGAAGTTGATTGTCTTGTTCTAGACAATGTACTTGACAATGTCTTCTCTTCCATGTCATCAATTCTGAATAAAAAATATTAGAAAAAAGAAAGAAGATGAGTAGTTGTCTTAAAAGTTGCCTTGGAAGTTGGAAAAAATATTTTTTATTGTCTTCTTAATACTTTTGCATTAGAGAGAGTTTTTCTATCTCATTGTCTTTTAAGATATAATTTTGCCACATAAACAACACATTGTCTTGTGGCTCATGCCACATAGGAGCCACCTAAGACTCACAACACTTAACAAGACAATAGGATTGGAGATGCTCTTACCCCCACCGGACTCGAATTTAGTCGGTCCGAGTTTGCACCCTCATGGACCATGGACCAGCCGAAAGTCGACGGGAAGTTGCTTTCAAAAACTGTGGTTGCTTTTCTAAACCTTAGGGTGTGTTTGGTAGGAGGAAAAGTGGGAGGAAAGAAAATAGAGGAGGGAAAAGTGAAAGGAAAAAATTTATTTTCTCTTGTTTGGTATGGAAGGAAAATAGGAAGAATGTCACGACCCGATCCCAATAATCTGGGTCTAGTCGGATCATGCCCAGCCTGCACCGTTGTTGAGACGGCGGCAGTAAGCTGTTCAGTAGCAGGTAACCATACAACAACAGTATAATTTGTCACAACTCAACTTCGGAATTAAACTTTATTTAAACTGAAATTAAATACAATGGAAATTGTTCTGAAAGGAAATACAGAATTTTGAATTAAAATAACAATGCAGAAAATGGAAAGTCTATCTATCAGCCTCAGTTCCATCATCCTCCTGCGGGGACTCTGGTAGCACGACCGGGTACAACTCAGGGTCGTAATAGCTGTTGTAACACAGCTCAGCATCATCCCCTAAAAATATATCTCCAGTCAAGAGGGAGCAAAGTACAATTCATGCTAATTTTAAACAGTTAAATAAGAAATAGAATCATGCAGTTCTAAACAGTTTTAAAACAGGAACAGTTTGCTACAGTATAGAACAGTGATTTGAACAGGCAATGAATTATGACCGGCTTGGGATGTACAGTTGTATCCTATTGATACGATTCGGCTTATCCCCGTGTGTGTGAGGGGTAAGCTAATACAGTTCTAAGTTACAGTTGGCTTTGGTCATAATCATTACTCTATTCCCCCAGTCCCCAGTTGTTACAGTACAGTACTCTCGGAGAGAGTTTCGTGTTTGAGTCGTGGTTTAGACATGCAGTAAAACGATTAAGTAAATAACTGTAAACTAACATAAACTATACTTGCCTCAATTGGAAATGACTGGAGAGGTAGACGACTTCAAGACGGAGAGTTAGAGTCGTCCTCGAATTTCTACATTCGAGAGATAGACTCAGCTTTCAGGTTATCCAACTTAGCTATGCTAATTGTAATCTCTATTTGCGTCCTAGTCCAATTTTAGTTATTTAATTAACTAAACACAGAAAACACGTTTATTATGTGCGTTGATTTAATACGAGGGAAAATGATTATTTAACTTTGAATTTGGGAAAGCAACGTCGCCGCCAGGTTATTTATGAAAACTTGGTAATCTTTTATAAATATAAATATAAAACTAATTTTCTTGCTTAGTGAGAAATACGTGACTTTTTAATTAATAATAAACTGGTCAATTTTTAAGTGAGAAAATATTAATTAATTTTTATACGAAATTACTTTTTAAGTTAACTTAATCGTTAAATACTAAAAACTCGCAAAATCAGAAAATGACAGGAAACCTAAGCTATTACAGTCACAGACCAGCCAGCTGGGCTTATGTCCATTACAATTTATTTACATAAATTGAAATAAGAATAAACTGTCGTTAGTCCTAACTGAAAATATTAAATAAATTTAAACAAAAATAAATATTAAAATATTGATAAATCACAAGTCTCAGATATGGTCCGATCCTCATTTTTGGCTAATTGCCTCAACGTCCGGGCGGGGCCGGTATCGTTTGCACTTAGCCGGGTCCATTGACCGGTACGGTCGTCACCCAAAAATAAATATCGAATAAATTCCAAAAATCATTTTAAATTCATTTTTAAATTAATTCAGGATTTACGGAAAAATCGGACAGCATCTCCTCTGTTTTTGGTCAACCCAAAAACTGGAAAATTGGCACCGATAATTCCTGCAAGTCCCAAACCAGGGAAAAACCCACATTTTATATATATATAAATATCCACAACAATCCACAGAATAATCGGGACGACCCGAAATAGTTTCGGAAGTCCGATTCCCATTCCACAAATCACAGAACATTCCCGGAATTTCCGAAAAACTAAAACATACCGCAAATAAATTCTCGAAATATTCCGGGAATGCAAAATAATCCACGGGACCTTTCCGAAAGTCTCGAAAAATACGACGTCGCTAATACCGAATTCCCAAAGGGAATCGGGGACCATTTTATCATCGACAAATTATAATAAAATAGCGGGACAGGGGGTTATACCTTGGATTGCTCGGCTAGAGCTCTCAGATGTAAAAATAGAAAGAAAATGATAATCCAGAGCAGCGACGTTGCCGAAATTAGCGCTGGAACCAACGACGTCGTCGACGCAACGTCGAAAACTCCAGAAATAGGGCACGGCAGAACCAACAGTAAAGGCTCACCAAAGAGCAGTGAGCCCGGAGCAGCAAGCCAGCAGGGAATCGCCGGCGAATTTGTCGAGGGAAGCTCGGCGGAGAAGCGTGGTCGCCGGAGTCGGGCGGCGCGCTCGCGGGAAACAGCGCGGAGGGGCGCGGGGACGACGCGGGGGTGCGCGCTGGACGGAGAAACGCCGGTGTCGGCGGACGCGGGCGTGGGCTCCGGTGTCGGCCGGACTGAAGGGGCGCTGGACGCGCGGATCGGCGGCGCAGAGGGACAGCGCGGTCGGAGGGCGGAGGGGGAGCGGCCGGACTTCGGGCGCTCGCGGAGGCGGCCGGGCGGAGCGGATCTCCGGTGGTCGGCCGAACTCGGGGAAGAGGGCGCCGGCGGGGGTGACGGCCGAGGAGGGCGTGGGTTCACTGGGGTTGGTGAAGAGGGTTTCTCTAACAGAGGAGAGGGAGAGAGGTTGGTGGGAATGGTGAAGAGAAGAGAGGGTTGGGTGAGAACTTGTTCTCTGCGAGAGAAAAATAGAGAGAACAGAGAGGTGAGAGTTTGGGATTGTTTCTCTTGAGTAGTGAGTGAGGGGGTGGGGTGACAGGGGAGTAGTTAAAGGGTGCGTGGGGAATACGTGTGTGGACAAGAGTTGGGGGGAGAATAATAGGGAGAGTGGGAATAGGTAGCTTTTACCAATTCGTGTTTGTAGATGCTGGCCCTTCGGGACCAGCCCAAAATAATTTCATTTTTTTTTATTAATAATAATGATTAACCAGGTCCAAAAGATCAGATTTTAAAAAGAAAGGAATTAGGTTTGGCTCAGGCCTGGGTCTGGGCTCGGACTCGGGTCTGGGTCCGAAAATCAAAAGTCCAAGTTGTAATTTATTTTCGAAATCCTTTTTCATCCAAAAATATTTAATAGTAATATTAATAATAATTAGTTTTAGAAAATGCTAATTATAACACTAAACTCTATTAAATAATTAACTACAAAATAATAGGTTTCACAATCTTCCCTCCTTAGAAAATTTCGTTCTCGAAATTTAAAGTAAGGTTAGGGATTACCTCAAGTCTCAAACAGGTACGGGTACTGCTCCCGCATCTGGTATTCTCGCTCCCAGGTCGACTCGCCTGGTGAGTTGTACCGCCACATCACTCTGACTATTGGCGTCACGGTGTTCCTGGTCCTCTTCTCGTCTCGGTCTAAAATTGCCACTGGTTTCTCCGGCACTATGAGGCTGGGTCCAATCTCCAGCTCTGAATGGTCCAAGATATGGCTCGGGTCTGGGATGTAGCGTCTCAGCTGCGAGACGTGGAAGACGTTGTGGACGCCTTCGAGACTTCGGGGTAGAGCCACCCGATAAGCCACTTCTCCAATCCTGTTAAGTATTTCAAATGGACCAATATACCTGGGGCTTAACTTTCCTGCTCTGCCGAAGCGCATTGTTCCTCTAGTAGGCGAGATCTTCACAAATACACTGTCGCCTGCTTCGAACTCCAAAGGCCGTCTGCTACAATCGGCCCAATGCTTCTGTCTGTCTTGGGCTATCCGGAGCTTGTCTCTAATCATTCTCACCTTCTCTGCTGCTTCGGTCACCATCTCAGGTCCAAGCAACACTCGTTCTCCGACATCGTCCCAGGCAAGAGGGGTGCGGCAAGACGTCCATAGAGTGCCTCGAACGGTGTCATCCCGATGCTAGCTTGGTAGCTGTTGTTGTAAGAAAACTCTACCAAGTGCAAATGGTCTTCCCAAGACCCTCCAAATTCCAGGACGCAGGATCTCAGCATATCTTCTAGCATCTGGATTGTTCTCTCCGATTGCCCGTCAGTTTGAGGGTGGTAGGCGGTGTTGAACTTTAGTTGGGTTCCCAAGCTGTCATGCAAACTCTTCCAAAAGTGAGATGTAAATCTGGTATCTCTGTCAGATACAATACTTACCGGAACTCCATGAATCCGGTAGATGTGCCGCATGTACAGTGCTGCCAACTTCTCGGTGGATAAACCAACCTTGAAGGGGATAAAGTGAGCTGACTTCGTCAGTCGGTCCACTATAACCCAGATGGCATCCTTCCCTCCTTGGGATCGAGGCAGTCCCGATACAAAATCCATCGTTATGTGCTCCCATTTCCACTCCGGAATGTCGAGCGGCTGCAATAATCCTGCTGGTCTCTGCCTGCTGGCTTTAACTTGCTGACAAATTAAACATATAGCCACATACCTGGATACATCCTTTTTCATTCCGTACCACCATACTATAGTCCGCATATCCCGGTACATCTTGTTGGCTCCAGGGTGTATGAAATACTGCGACTGGTGCGCTTCTTGCATCAGCTCGTTCCTCAGTTCGCCAGTTGGTACGCACAGCCTCGTACCATTCTTCAATGCTTCGTCGCTGGCAATTGAGAATCCTTCAAGTGTTCCTGCCAGCACTTGGTCTCTGAGTTTGCAAAGCGTCTCGTCTTGGAATTGTGTCTCCTTGATCTTGTCTATAAGACTCGAACGCACTTGCAACTGCATCAATGATGGTTCAGCTCCTGGTACGATGGCTTCTCTTCCAAGTTTCTTTATTTCCTCCTCGGGCAGTACAACTTCCAATCTAAGCTTCTTTATGTCCTCCAGCAAATGGCACTCCTTGGTCAAGAACATCGCCATTGGGTATCGACTAAGTGCATCTGCAACAACATTAGCCTTACCCGGATGATACTGCAAGTTGATATCAAAATCCTTCATTAGCTCCAGCCATCGTCTTTGTCTCATGTTCAGCTCCTTTAGAGTGAAAACATATTTCAGACTTTTGTGGTCCGTAAATATTTCCACTCTCTCTCCATACAGGTAGTGCTTCCAAAGCTTCAAAGCAAATATCACCGCCGCAAGCTCCAAGTCATGTGTGGGGTAGTTCTTCTCATGAGTCCGCAATTGTCTAGATGCATAGGCAATCACTTTCCTGTGTTGTTGAAGAACGCAGCCCAGTCCTTTTCCGGAAGCATCACTATAGATTGAGAAACCGCCAGTACCTGCGGGTAGCGCAAGTATCGGCGCAGTAGTGAGCCTCTTCTTCAGTTCCTCAAAAGCTGACTGGCACGCTTCAGACCATATGAATTCTTCATTCTTCCTGGTAAACTTTGTCATCGGCTCCGCAATCTTGGAGAAATCCTTCACGAACTTTCGGTAGTAGCTAGCTAGTCCCAAAAAGCTCCTGATCTCTGCAACCGAGCTTGGTGCAGTCCACTTCTCAATAGCGGCTATCTTCTTTGGATCTACCGAAATTCCTTTTCATGTGACAACATGGCCCAAAAATTCCACCTTGTCTAAAAAGAATTCACATTTGGATAGCTTACCATAGAGCTTCTCCTTTCTCAAGGTACTCAGCACTTTTCTCAAGTGCTCTTCATGCTCTTCCTCCGTCTTCGAGTAGATCAGTATGTCATCGATAAAGACAACAACAAACTGATCCAGATATTCATGAAAAACCTTGTTCATGAGGTTCATGAATACCGCAGGAGCATTTGTCAGTCCAAACGGCATGACCAAGAATTCAAATTGTCCATACTTGGTATTGAATGCCGTCTTAGGAATATCCTCCTTCCTGACCTTGATTTGATGGTAGCCTGATCTGAGATCTATCTTTGAAAATACCTTGGCTCCGCTCAGTTGATCAAACAGGTCGTCGATCCGGGGCAGGGGGTACTTGTTCTTGATGGTGATGTTGTTCAGCGCCCGGTAGTTAATGCACATCCGCACAGTTCTATCCTTCTTGGGCACGAACAAAACTGGTGCTCCCCAGGGCGAAGCTCCGTCTCTGATAAATCCTTGTGACTTCAGCTCGTCGATCTGATCCTTCATCTCCTTAGCCTCCTTGGGGTTGACTCTGTAGCATCCCCGAGAAATAGGGAAAGAGCCGGGTACTAGATCGATGGTGAATTCTACACCTCGATCCGGCGGCAATCCTGGAAGACTATCTGGAAAGACGTCCATAAATTCTGCAATAATAGGATGAGGAGGCCCGGGTTCTTCGGTGATAGAGGAGTAGGAAATACTCTCCATATCTTCCGGAGCCCGAGAGATTACAAACTCCGGTTCTCCTGGTGGGCTGAAGATTACACAACCTCGGTGACAATCTATCAGCGCATGCTGTTCACTTAACCAGTCCATTCCTAGGACTACATCATAGTTGGGTAGGGGCATCACTAGTAAAGGTGTTGAAAACTGATGGCCAGAGATGGTTATGGGACAATTACAAGCCTCAGTGATGGGTATAGGTCCACCACCGGTCATAACCCTACTAATCACTTTGCTAAGTCCCGAATCTATGTGGTGTGCAGATATAAACTTGGATGAAATAAAACTATGTGATGCACCCGAATCAAATAATGCTAGAGCAAGATGTGAAAACACATAAATGGAACCTGTGATAACATCTGCGGTGGGTTCCTGCTCTGGCTCCTGCTCATCAGCTGCTAGGGCAAAAGCTCGCCCAGTCTTCTGCTGGTGCTGTCCAAACTGTTGTTGCTGAGTAGGCAGGGGAGCTCTCTGTTGGTTGGTTCCGGTCCGGTGGACGGACGAGGGGCAGTCCCTCACTTGGTGGGTGGCAGACCCACAGACCAGGCAGTGTCCTAGCTTCTTCCTGTATATGTTCGTCTGATGCCCTGGTCTCTTGCAAAAATCACAGACAGGGATCTGCTTCTGATGTGCCCTGTCATTGGTCCTCGCCTAATGATGATGCCGCTGGGGGTGCGAGGGCCTGTTGCTGTTGTTGTTGGGCCTCTTCTGATTACCCTGGAAGTTGCTGGTTCCAGGGTACTCCCTCTTGGATCGAGAAGGCTAGCTCTTCTCCACATCCTGAGCTCGGATCAGGATCCTCTCATAGGTCTTCGCGCCTCCTGCGATCACAGGGGTGCGAATCTCTTCTCGTAAGCCATACCTGAATCGCTCAGCACGATCCTTGGGGTCAGCTACCAGGTTCTGGGCAAAGCGGCTTAGTCGGCCGAACTCTGCCGCATACTCGCTGACCGTCATGCTTCCCTACTTCAGGTCCTGGAATTGCCTCTATATGTCCCGCATCTCCGATGTCGGGAAGAACTTCCTGCGGAACAGCTTCTTGAAAGTGTCCCAGTCGAGCTGCTTGTCCTGGAGTCGGGGTTCATTCCGATACCAGATGCTCGCCACATCCTGTAGTTGGAGTCCTACAGCTTCAGTCTTGAGGTCCTCCGAGAGTCGAGCGACGCTCAAGAGACGCTCCATGCTATCCAGCCATTCGTCGACGTAGATGATACCATCGGTTCCTTTGAAAGGTCGAGGGCCTTGCTTCTTAAAACTTTCAATATCTCCCACCTTCAAACAATAATACGCCTCTATTCAAAAGAATGGTCTTAAAGATTTAAATCTTAACTCCTGAATCATGCTTACCTTGGCAGGTCGTGGCTCTAATGAAGTGGTGCCTCCTCTCTCGAGGGCAGCCATGGCCACGTTGTGGGCATTCTCCATGCCCTCTCTCATTATCGCGGTCTGCTCGCGATGGGCTGCAGCTTGGGCAGCAGTCTGCTCTCTATGGGCTTCTGCTTGAGCTCTCTGTGCTTCAAGCACTCCTCGTAGCATTCCCATTAGGTCAGTGGGATCTACGGGCACTGGTGGAGCAGCTGGTGCGGGCACTACCGCAGAGATCTGCGGCTCAGCCCGGGGAATTGCCGGTTCCGACGTTTGCACTGTGGAAGCGTAAACGGGCCGGGAAGCTGGTGCAGCATGAGGACGGTCTGTCAGCTGCAAGGGAGGTGGGTCTCGGCGTGCTGGAGGAGGTGTGTGATCAGTTGATGACACCTCATCTTCAGCAGGGCCGGATCTAGTAGTCTTTCCTTTGGCCATGATCTGGAAGGTTTAGGGTACATACATAAGCAAGGTATCCTACCAGTCTATAATCAAACAAAAATATTTAATTATATAATCGGTCCTATGTCGTGACAAATCAATGTTCTAGTGTTCTAGTTATTTCTAGGTATGTTTTCCTAAGTTGTTGTAGGACCTGCATGGGCCACCACTGAAAATATGTCACGACCTGATCCCAATAATCTGGGTCTAGTCGGATCATGTCCAGCCTGCACCGTTGTTGAGACGGCGGCAGTAAGCTGTTCAGTAGCAGGTAACCATACAACAACAGTATAATTTGTCACAACTCAACTTCGGAATTAAACTTTATTTAAACTGAAATTAAATACAATGGAAATTGTTCTGAAAGGAAATACAGAATTTTGAATTAAAATAACAATGCAGAAAATGGAAAGTCTATCTATCAGCCTCAGTTCCATCGTCCTCTTGCGGGGACTCTAGTAGCACGACCGGGTACAACTCAGGGTCGTAATAGCTGTTGTAACACAGCTCAGCATCATCCCCTAAAAATATATCTCCAGTCAGGAGGGAGCAAAGTACAATTCATGCTAATTTTAAACAGTTAAATAAGAAATAGAATCATGCAGTTCTAAACAGTTTTAAAACATGAACAGTTTGCTACAGTATAGAACAGTAATTTGAACAGACAATGAATTATGACCGGCTTGGGATGTACAGTTGTATCCTATTGATACGATTCGGCTTATCCCCGTGTGTGTGAAGGGTAAGCTAATACAGTTCTAAGTTACAGTTGGCTTTGGTCATAATCATTACTCTATTCCCCCAGTCCCCAGTTGTTACAGTACAGTACTCTCGGAGAGAGTTTCGTGTTTGAGTCGTGGTTTAGACATGCAGTAAAACGATTAAGTAAATAACTGTAAACTAACATAAACTATACTTGCCTCAATTGGAAATGACTGGAGAGGTAGACGACTTCAAGACGGGGAGTTAGAGTCGTCCTCGAATTCCTACATTCGAGAGATAGACTCAGCTTTCAGGTTAACCAACTTAGCTATGCTAGTTGTAATCTCTATTTGCGTCCTAGTCCAATTTTAGTTATTTAATTAACTAAACACAGAAAACACGTTTATTATGTGCGTTGATTTAATACGAGGGAAAATGATTATTTAACTTTGAATTTGGGAAAGCAACGTCGCCGCCAGGTTATTTATAAAAACTTGGTAATCTTTTATAAATATAAATATAAAACTAATTTTCTTGCTTAGTGAGAAATACGTGACTTTTTAATTAATAATAAACTGGTCAATTTTTAAGTGAGAAAATATTAATTAATTTTTATACGAAATTACTTTTTAAGTCAATTTAATCGTTAAATACTAAAAACTCGCAAAATCAGAAAATGACAGGAAACCTAAGCTATTACAGTCACAGTCCAGCCAGCTGGGCTTATGCCAATTACAATTTATTTACATAAATTGAAATAAGAATAAACTGTCGTTAGTCCTAACTGAAAATATTAAATAAATTTAAACAAAAATAAATATTAAAATATTGATAAATCACAAGTCTTAGATATGGTCCGATCCTCATTTTGGCTAATTGCCTCAACGTCCAGGCGGGGCCGGTATCGTTTGCACTTAGCCGGGTCCATTGACCGGTACGGTCGTCACCCAAAAATAAATATCGAATAAATTTCGAAAATCATTTTAAATTCATTTTTAAATTAATTCAGGATTTACGGAAAAATCGGGCAGCATCTCCTCTGTTTTTGGTCAACCCAAAAACTGGGAAATTGGCGCCGATAATTCCTGCAAGTCCCAAACCAGGGAAAAACCCACATTTTATATATATAAAAATATCCACAACAATCTACAGAATAATCGGGACGACCCGAAATAGTTTCGGAAGTTCGATTCCCATTCCACAAATCACAGAACGTTCCCGGAATTTCCGGAAAACTAAAACATACCACAAATAAATTTTCGAAATATTCCGGGAATGCAAAATAATCCACGGGACCTTTTCGAAAGTCCCGGAAAATACGACGTCGCTAATACCGAATTCCCAAAGGGAATCGGGGACCATTTTATCATCGACAAATTATAATAAAATAGCGGGACAGGGGGTTATACCTTGGATTGCTCGGCTAGAGCTCTCAGATGTAAAAATAGAAAGAAAATGATAATCCAGAGCAGCGAGGTTGCCGAAATCAGCGCTGGAACCAACGACGTCGTCGACGCAACGTCGAAAACTCCAGAAATAGGGCACGGCAGAACCAACAGTAAAGGCTCCCCAAAGAGCAGTGAGCCCGGAGCAGCAAGCCAGCAGGGAATCGTCGGCGAATTTGCCGAGGGAAGCTCGGCGGAGAAGCGCGGTCGTCGGAGTCGGGCGGCGCGCTCGCGGGAAACAGCACGGAGGGGCACGGGGACGACGCAGGGGTGCGCGCTGGACGGGGAAACGCCGGCGTCGGCGGACGCAGGCGTGGGCTCCGGCGTCGGCCGGACTGAAGGGGCGCTGGACGCGCGGATCGGCGGCGCAGAGGGACAGCGCGGCCGGAGGGCGGAGGGGGAGCGGCCGGACTTCGGGCGCTCGCGGAGGCGGCCGGGCGGAGCGGATCTCCGGTGGTCGGCCGAACTCGGGGAAGAGGGCGCCGGCGGGGGTGACGGTCGAGGAGGGCGTGGGTTCACTGGGGTTGGTGAAGAGGGTTTCTCCAACAGAGGAGAGGGAGAGAGGTTGGTGGGAATGGTGAAGAGAAGAGAGGGTTGGGTGAGAACTTGTTCTCTGCGAGAGAAAAATAGAGAGAACAGAGAGGTGAGAGTTTGGGATTGTTTCTCGTGAGTAGTGAGTGAGGGGGTGGGGTGACAGGGGAGTAGTTAAAGGGTGCGTGGGGAATGGTAATTTCTATGGGCACTACCAAAATTGCTATGGGGCATCAATTACTAGGGGGCAGCCCATCAATGTGGAGAAATTGCTAGGGGCACCCAAAAATTGCTAGGGGCAGCCCAACCCCCCCAAACCCAAAAATTTCATTTCACTTTCATTATTCACTCTCTCTCCTCAAGAAGAAAAGAAAGAAAGCTCTCTCCCTCTCCCTCTCCATCTTCTAAACCCTAATTTCTTCTTCTCCATCACTCCATTCTCAATTCCTCCACGAAGATTCTCGAAGAGATGACACGCAAGTCAAAGCAACCGGAATCCAGGTACGTTCTTCCCTAATTTCTTCAAAAAAAATTTATATTATATTCGAAACCCTAGAATTGAAAAAATTTGTAAAATAGGTTTATAATCTCTTGCACGTTCTCTTCCCTTATTTTCGAACACATGAAATCCGAAATTTATGTTGAAACCCTAACCCTAGAACACGACAAAATAGGATTTCGCTAGTGGAGTTCGGCTTGCTCGACAGTAGGACTGCCAGGAATGTGGCAGTCCTAATGAAAATTAGGACTGCCACAGTCTGGCAGTCCTATTCTGAAAGAGGACTGCCAGGAATGTGGCAGTCCTAATTTTCATTAGGACTGCCACATTCCTGGCAGTCCTACTTGTTATGACATAGGAGTTGGGTAAGTGCATGTTGTTTCTATTACTTACAAGTGTATGTTGTCATGCAGTCCACCGAACAAAAGAATACGGCCCACCGCGTCAAAGCGGAAGGAACGTGCGGAGCGTCCTCGCGAGCGTTCGATAACAATTACCGAACCTGCGTCCGAAGCTCGGTCTCGGACATCGCCACCGGCACGTCAAGCTCGGTCGAAGCAACGAGCTCCTACTCCTACGCCTCCTTCCGACGACGATGACGACCTGCCAATTGCCCAGAAGAGGTACTATTATTTGACTAACTTTTTCATGTTAATTTTGTATTGTTGTTAACTTCATTCCTACAAATTTTTTGGAATCCATACCGGGTTGGAGCTCTTCCTTCCAAGAATGTCTTGTATGCTGGGTTGGTGAGAATGGTGAGTTCCGTATTTGTAATAAGACTGAGATTTTTATGTTTGTAGACTTAATTCATTTATACTTTCATTTTCAGTCTCAAAGGGTGAAGGAGTTGGCGCAGACACTCCGGAGAGGTTGCCAAAGTGATGACTGTGTCGCCGTCGCCAACGAGCTTGAGCGCATCGACGACGTGGTCGACTTCCCCTTCATGAATAATAGGGAGTCTCGTTCCAAGGCCCGGCATGATATGTAGATGGATTTTGATATTTTTCATGTTTCAAACTTTAGTTGGCTGTGGATTAGTAACGTACATTTGATGAATTATTGTGGATATTTGAACTCTGTGGCAATTTGAACTCTGTGGCAATTTGAACTTTGTGACAATTTGAACTCTGTGACAATTTCAACTTTTGTCATGAATTTGAACTCTGTGGCAATTTGAACTCTGTGGCAATTTGAACTTTGTGGCAATTTGAACTATGTGGCAATTTCAACTTTTGTGATGAATCTTAACTCTGTGGTAATTTGTGATGAATCTTAACTCTGTGTGTTGAGTCCCACAAAGAAATTATCACACAGAGGCTCATAGTTAGGACTGCCCAACCCATGGCAGTCCTACACTGAAGTAGGACTGCCAGGGTCCTGGCAGTCATATCCAAAACTTGCTGTTACAGCAAGTTTGGGACAGGACTGCCAGCATCCTGGCAGTCCTACTTCAGTGTAGGACTGCCATGGGTTGGGCAGTCCTAAATATGAGTCTCTGTGTGAATTTTATTCACACATAAATTCATCACAGAGACTCAAAGTTAGGACTGCACAACCCATGGCAGTCCTACACTGAAGTAGGACTGCTGTTAGCATGTTTTGGATAGGACTGCCAGGATCCTGGCAGTCCTATCCAAAACTTGCTGTTAGCATATTTTGGATAGGACTGCCAGCATCCTGGCAGTCCTACATCAGTGCAGGACTGCCATGATTGTGGCAGTCCTAACTTTGAGTCTCTGTGTGAATTTTATTCACACATAAATTCATCACATAGACTCAAAGTCAGGACTGCCCAACCCATGGCAGTCCTACACTGAAGTAGGACTGCCAGGATGCTGGCAATCCTGTCCCAAACTTTCTGTAACAGCAAGTTTTGGATAGGACTGCCAGCATCCTGGCAGTCCTACTTCAGTGTAGGACTGCCATGGGTGGGGCAGTCCTATCTAAGAATCTCTGTGATGAATTATGTGTGAATGAAATTCACACAGAGACTCAAAGTTAGGACTGCCCAACCCATGGCAGTCCTACACTGAAGTAGGACTGCCAGGATGCTGGCAGTCCCATGGGTTGGGCAGTCCTAAACTTGCTGTTACAGAAAGTTTGGGACAGAACTGCCAGCATCCTGGCAGTCCTACTTCAGTGTAGGACTGCCATAGGTTGGGCAATCCTGACTTTGAGTCTCTGTGATGAATTTATTTTCTCACCCCTCCCCACACACGATCCTCACCTTCACTGCCATCCATGTGCAATTGTTCCATTTGTTACTGCTATCGTCTCTTCCTGCCATTCTTTGCTTATTATTCTCCATTTCTCTCTTTCCTCTCTGTACACACCGACACTTTTTTCAATCTTTCACTACTACAAAAATCGTTAACAATGACACTCAATAAATGACACTCATAAAAAAATGTCATTGATGATATTTTTAGTGTCAGCCCATTAAATATTCGTCATTGATAACTTAATCAATGACATTAAAAAAATAATGTCATGAAACATGACGATTAAAAAGATAAGGGTCGTAAAAATTTTTTATGGATGTCATCTTTTGTGTATGAAAGAAAAGATGTGGGACTAACAATGACACAATAATTAGGAGTCATCTTTAGTTTAAACAATGATAGAGACATGTTGTGTGTCATAAAATATTGATTAAAATTTGATACAATTTGATTGAATTCAAATTTGCCGAAAGAAGTATATGCTAGTGTTGATTGCACGGTTGGTTGGAGAGTGGACAATAATAGGAATAGAGTTAGGATTAGTTCTTTAAAATATAAAATCTGAGTAGAATATTTTGATTTTTTTCTTAAGGTTTAGCTCTAACGACCAAAAAAATGTGAAAGTCCAAGTGAAAATAAAATATTAAAGTTAACGAAATAAATAAATTTTAGGATTAGTACCCCCATAATATTTATTTTTAAATACTTAAAATGGCTAGAAATTAAGTAAAATTAAAAGAAAATGAGAAGAGCGGACAAGGTGTGTTGCACATGATGATGAAAAGTGTTATTGAGGATGAAAATTTTCATTTCTCTCCAGAACCTATCTCGAGCCCTAGAAATCTATTTTGTTGCCTTGACCAGCAGCCGGTCCAAGTGAAAATAAAATATTAAAGTTAACGAAATAAATAAATTTTAGGATTAGTACCCCCATAATATTTATTTTTAAATACTTAAAATGGCTAGAAATTAAGTAAAATTAAAAGAAAATGAGAAGAGCGGACAAGGTGTGTTGCACATGATGATGAAAAGTGTTATTGAGGATGAAAATTTTCATTTCCCTCCAGAACCTTTCTCGAGCCCTAGAAATCTATTTTGTTGCCTTGACCAGCAGCCGGTCCAAGTGAAAATAAAATATTAAAGTTAACGAAATAAATAAATTTTAGGATTAGTACCCCCATAATATTTATTTTTAAATACTTAAAATGGCTAGAAATTAAGTAAAATTAAAAGAAAATGAGAAGAGCGGACAAGGTGTGTTGCACATGATGATGAAAAGTGTTATTGAGGATGAAAATTTTCATTTCCCTCCAGAACCTATCTCGAGCCCTAGAAATCTATTTTGTTGCCTTGACCAGCAGCCGGTCCTCCTTTCCCTCTTCGTCGTCCTCTGCAACTCCCTCTCCGCCCTTCCACATGTCGTCTCCTTCTTTGACGCCATCTCCGAACCCAACCTCGTCCTCTACAACACCCTCCTCAAGGCCCACTCCGACCACCACTACCCTCTCTCCGCCTCCCTCTCCCTCCTCCGTCGGATGTGACGCCACTACCAACCTCCTTTCCATCTGGACAAGTACAACTTAACCTCCCTCTTCAAGCTCTCCATGCTCGGTTCCAACTTTCCCTTTCGGCTCTTCTCTACATTGTGCTGTGATTCGCTACGGGCTGGACACCAACATGTTCGTCCACACGGCCTTGATCGACTTCTACGTGAAGTGCAGAGAGATTGGGAGTTCCCAGAAGCTGTTCGACGAAATGCCTCACCGGAATGAGGTTTCCTGGACAGCCATGATCGTCGGGTACCTGACGATTTCCGATCCTGGCTCTGCACGGAGCCTATTCTATGAAATGCCGAGGAGGAAAACGATGACGTGGAATAATGTTATTGACGGGTGTGTCAAATGTAGGGATTTGGTGTATGCAAAGAAGCTGCTCGAAGAGATGCCCGAGAAGAATTCCATGACCTTCACGTCGATGATTGACGGGTACCCAACGGCTGGGGATATGGCGTCTGCGAGGGCTTTATTTCAGGAAGGAAAGGTTGGTGGGAAGGTAGCTGTGTTCGTCGTCCGTTATGATCTCAGGGTATGTTCATAATCTCTTCTCATTTTAACCCTTTGGACAATGTGTCTTAATCCTTGGGTTTGGTTGCTTGAAACCTTACGGTCCGTATCGGAGAGGCATTTAGTCTTGGTTGTGTTTGTGAGTCGATTTGCTATTTTCGCTTGTATTGGTTTTTACCCATCAGATAGAGAGTTATGGGAGATCTTTGATGTATATTACCTTGAGAAAATGTCATTTCTAGGAACTTGGATTTGGATGCTTGATTATCGGATAAAATGCCCGAGTCCTTTTAATGCTGAAAGAAGGTGCCAATAAAGAACGAGTGGGCTTGTAAGGTGATTTGTATTCCCTTATTGTAGTCGCCTGTAGGTACATCACTTCTCCTATAGGGAGACTCAAATAAGATCATCAAGTTTCAACGAAAGCTATATTCTTTCTCAAGCTTATCATAGCGATGCATTTGTCCTCATGCCATGAAACATTACAGAAGTCCCGTGAGAACCAACATTGTTACTAGGCTCGCAAGAAAAATCCTAATTTACTCCTCAATTTGGGTTCTTTGTGTTAAGATGTAATTTGGTTAAGATCACAATTCCACTAAAATTGTCACTATTGATAACACAACCAAGCTACAAACCAGTTATTTTTATGGGTGTTATCAATCAATTCTCGCCTCTGGAAGTGAACTACTAGCTCCTTGTGAAGTGTGAACTTTGTATCTCGGGCCAAATATAATTTTTCAGACAAATAGCTGCTTTTCTTTTTGTACAGGGGTCAGAAATTCATACAAAATATACCATAGTACACACATCCTCTCCTGTTGGGCCATGTCTTGTATTCGTCAGACTAATTGCTAACACGATGGACAGTACATTTAGACCGAACATAAAAGCTCTGGGTAGAGCCCCAAAAGATTTTATGTTATTTAAAGGATTGACAATCTTATATATAATTAAACTTGGATGGTATTCAACTATGGTATCGGATACATAAATTTGCTTCAGGTTATTGTTTAGACCCATAAAGGTTATAAGATGTCACCCCCATAGAGTTTACCTTGTAACTTTGTTATTCTTGATTTTAGGTTTTTCTGTTCCAACCTCCAATACTGCCTTCTAAACTCCTCTTTTTGGGTGCATGAATACGGGATAAAGGACACTATAGCGGATACATGATTTGGACATTTTCAGATAGGTACAATATGGTCACCTATGATTCACATAAGGACAACATTTTTCCGTATCCATGCAAGATAGCTCCTCCCACGTTTGTTCCATGTGTGCAGTTTGCTCAAAAATAGCTAACCCATTTACTCATTTTTTTCCTTCACTGCTACATCCCTTTAGCTTTTGAATTACTAAAATCACTAAAATGGTTATTTACTGTTGTCTATCCATTATGGTCTAAATTCTAAGGTTTGTAGTATCGGTATCGGACCCTTCCTATGAGTATCATGAATTCAAATATGTAAATAGCTTTATGCAATGGTCTTTTAGATTGATTCTTGGGCAACAAGTTTCCAGATTTGTTAGATGTACTAAATAATGGTTGTTTTGACTTCAGATGAAATTATATGCCTATTACCATTGAGATCTATATGCACGGGCATGCAATATATAATATATGTTTTTGTTTTTCTTGAGAGAATAATATCTGGAGATGTTATGATTTTAATAAACAGTCAATTTTGTTACGGGTTTTGAGTCTTTTTTGATCAATTTGATTATTGGGTGTTTTTGGATAGGCTATGCCATCGAGACTTACATGTTTATTAGGCCTATAATGTATGATTGTGGGCTGTCTTGATGATGAGACGAATCTCTTAGCTTGTAAGATTCTCCAAATTTGTAAAGCTATCATGTTTTTGTGAGCATAGGAGAATAAATATGTTATTATCCCTTCGTTAATTTTGACTTTTGAGTTTGCCTTAATGGTTATGATAAATATTAGTTTTTTAGAAAGAATTGTTAATGTTAGATGACCAAGGGGATAAGAATCATAAGACTAAGTGTAGATTTCTTAGGGCTAAATTAATCATTACCTGTTTCGTTAAGAATGATTTATTTTGTACTGGGTTTACTACTGTATGTTCTTTATAAATATTCCCACGGAGGAAAAATACAGTAATGCTAACATTGCAACTTCTTATATAGTAGCCTTGAGCCTTGTAGAAAAATCGTATTTTTGGGATTTCCAAAATGTACTCTTTCATATTCTTACATGGTATCAGAGCTTTAGATTTCCCCATGATCCCTAGCCACCATTTTTATCTTCCTCATATTGTACATGAACTTCCTAATTCGATGTGTTAGCACAAGCGAGTACTGCTCACAAAACCCGACGAACAGCTGTCATGCTATTGAGGGCAACTGTAGGTGCAAAAGCCGCTAGTAAGTGCACAAGCAACATAGATGACTGTTGTACTGTATATTCGACTGTGAAGACCTAGTGGATTCTTTTGTGCAGCAGATCTCACAGTACTGATTTCACTACAATTGGATACTATTATTAATCCTTGTAAACTTTCTCCCGCTAACCTAAGAAAATGGCCCTAAAAGGGTATAGCTGGAAGACAGAAGATCTACTCTTTCTTAAGAAAATAAAAATTAAAGAAACCTCGCTTACCTATTTAAACTCCAAATGAGATCCTTTGGGATAAAGTAACTAAACCTTAATAAAATAGATTCTACATCTAATTCATCCTACTCCACATCTTCCATGGAATAATTCCAAACGTGAACAACCAACCAAACCTTGGGTCAAAACAACATACAAGTTTAGAAATAAGATCACTAATTATTTGTATCGATTTCCATTTTCCAACTCTAAATTTGATAAATGATTGTTGTAGGTATGATTATTCTGGTTATAGGAAATCAACTGGGAAGGTGAGTTGGTATTATTTGTTTATTGTCCATCTTTGCATACCTTTTTTTTAACAGATGATACAACACTTGGATTGCTTTCAAAGTTTAATTTGACACCGATGCTTTTCCAATGAGACAGCCCACTGAATACCACACATATGCAGACGTTGAGGCAGTTTATGAGTGTCTCAAAGATAAATATGGAGCTGAAGATAAGGACATTATTTTATATGGTCAATCTGTTGGAAGTGGCCCAACCATCGATCTGGCCTCCCGTCTGCCTAGCTTAAGAGCTGTGGTTTTACATAGTCCCATGCTTTCCGGCTTAAGAGTATTATATCCAGTAAAACATACATACTGGTTTGACATATACAAGGTAGTGCTTAAGATATTTAAATATCATTATGATCTTAATTTCTTATGACTTCCATTATGCAGAATATTGACAAAATTGGTTTGGTAAACTGTCCAATGCTTGTCATACACGTAAGTTGTTTACCCTCTATCATTTTTTTCTTTATTATTTGATTGCAATTGAAGATTATCATATTCTGGTATGTTTTTGGATTGGAGAGCTTTATTGCTTGTCATACACGTAACCTGGAATTATTTTCTTTACTATTTAATAATTTATTAATAATCATTTTCTTTCCTATACTAGAAGACCAGAAACTCTCCAATCCCTGTTACCATATCTGAGAGTGGATAGAGTATCAATGTTCATGGGTGACATGGAATTGCTGGTTGCAGGCATCTTACATAGTAGGAGGCCGGCCGTTCAATGCAACTGACATCAAATTCGTCCTTTTAATGATGAAACCTCCGGCTCATTGCCCGCAAATAGTATGAAACTTGCTCTCTATTCTACTAATCACCAGTATTTCTTATTTTCTTGTATTCTTCATAGATAGCATCCCCCTCATTGGCATAACTATATATTCAGGGTTTGATTCTGGCTCTTCATAAGTTTACGATATCCGAGGAACATTGTAAGTATTCAATCGACAGTCCAGAACCACTTGTAGTGTTTTCCCTCACTACTGGGCTGTACTCTTCGCTTGCAGTGAGTATAAACTGCCTCAACATTTATTGTGTGTTCCAGTTTCTCTGCTCCTAAGATTTACGGTAAGGAATTTGCTTTATTGCTCTTGATAAATGACATATAATTAAGTAAAGTTGCTTTATTGAATTTGTATTGACATTTTTCCTTTGGGGCTTTCTGTACTATTTAGCATGAAGACAATACCTGACTTCTTAGAAGTTGCTCAACCTCCTCTTTTTCCTATCGCGAGCTATTGTGCCGTTGGTGTTTGTGAAGACTGACTTCTTTTATCACTTGATTTATCTTATTATTCTCCTTTTTTCTCTACAGGTTGCTCTTGCTCAAGCGTCTTCTAATGCTTCTAAGGTCTCAAAGAAAGAGTTGCAGGTGCCTTGTGGGGATTGTTAGTATCTGAAGCAAATAGGTAATATTTAAGTAGTTCTTTCTTGCTTTGTAAATTTTGGACTTATGGAGCCTGGAACAACTATTATACAAGTTATAAGCTTCAGCTACAATGTGATGATTCTAAGTATGCCAAATATTAGGGAGCCAATTTCAATTTTTAATTAGTATTTTAAGTTTTGACTTATTAGAACTTAGAACGTGAAAGATTGTTTGCAACGTCTGCCAACTCCTTTACGTTGTCATACTATAAAACAACCAATCAGTATTGTCTGACTGACTGATCATATGGGATGTAGGGATTGTAGCAATGCTTTTTCCAAATGAACTAGCAGTAATTAAGTGTAGAATGTGATTGTATTGATTGAAGGGTAGACCTAGTATATACTTCATTACTGGAGTAAGTGCTTGTAGTATTTTTTGTTTAGCTGATAAAACCCGAAGTATTTCACGGGAAGTGGCACTTTCCGATAATACCGTACTATAATCCTTATTAATTTGGTACTCTATGACTGTCTTAAGGTAGCATTTGGTACCAGGCTAAAGCACAGATTTAGAGTTCGTAACCACTATTAGAAATTAAAAAGCACGAAAAAGGAGGGACTTGTTTGGTAGAACCTACAAGTTGAGGGATTTTAACCCGACTCTTGAGTTTTACCTTAACGCCTTCCTATAACAGGGATCCTGAAACCAAAGGTAGATACGTATGGAATAAGATATGAAACATACTGCACTTGGGAATGGTGGTTTAGGACGACTAGCTTCTTGCTTTTGGGATTCTTTTACGACTTTAAATTATCCTGCATAGGGTTATGGGCATAGATACAAATACGGTATATTCCAGCAAAATATTACAAAAGACGGGCAAGAGGAGGTTTCTGAAAGTTGACTTGAGGTATTTATTGTCTTGTCTTGTCTTCATAATATGTTCCTTTCCCATATATATGTATTGGTATAACATTATATACTAATTAATTTTATGTTTATTTTTGTAGTTTGCTGGGAGAAAGGATTACTCTGTCAGAGAAATTGATGAAATGAGACGAGATGGCCAAATTTATCCCGGATATTGTTAATGAAGATCGTATGTAAAAAATGATGCATTAGAAAATTTCGGAAGTATTGTAAATTTATGTTGTGAAGGTTTGAGACTGGAATAATATTGTATAGTTCAATGTTGGCATTTTGAATAAATATGAAATGAAAAAAAAATTGTTGGTGTTAAGTGTTTATTTTTCTTTATTTTTCTTATATGGGATATTGTACACAAAATACAAATTGTGGAATACGGATCAAAAAATTGGAGTCATTTTTTGTAAATAAAGATGACGCATAAAAGTCATCTTTTACAAATAAAGATGACGTGTATTGAGTTGTTATTAATTTCTTATGATAAATGTAATTTTTTAAAAATAATGATGACGTATAAAAGTCATCTTTTGTACATAAAAATGATGCGTCAAAGCCATCCTTTGTAAATAAAGATGATGCATAGAAGTCATCTTTTGTAAATAAAGAAGACGTATAAAATTCATCTTTTATAAGTAAAAATGATGCGCGTTTAGTTGTCATTGATTTTTCAAGATAAAAGTCATCTAATATAAATAAAGATAACACACATAAGTCATCTTTTCTAAATAAAGATGACACATAAAAGTCATCTTTTCTAAATAAAGATGACACATAAATATCATCTTTTCTAAATAAAGATGACGTGCGTTGAGCTGTCATTGATTTCTAATGATAAAGATGACCCCTTCATGGATGACGGCCAAACAAATGTCATCAATTATCATATTTAGCCGTCATTGTTATCTATTTTTGTAGTAGTGTTTCTCTGCAGTAACTCTATATGTATTAGCTAGGGTACTCACTAACAATGTACAAGTATTCGTATGGTCGTTGATGTTTTCTTCTCAGTTGTGCTTGGGCTAGCCCTTAGCAAAATGTAGGGAGAAAAGAAAAAAAATTAGGATTTTAATTCTTTGACCTAAGAGAAGAGGAGGGAAAAAAAATAGTTGAGGGAGAAAATAAAAGAGAAGAAGGAGAGAGAAAATGAAAATTGGTATTTATAGTTGTGCTTGGGCTAGCCCCTAGCAAAAATTTTGGATGGCAAACTTGTAATAAACTTGAAAAAATTTGGGCTAGCCCCTAGCAATTTTGGTAGTGCCCATAGAAAAAACCGTGGGGAATACGTGTGTGGACAGGAGTTGGGGGGAGAATAATAGGGAGAGTGGGAATAGGTAGCTTTTACCAATTCGTGTTTGTAGATGCTGGTCCTTCGGGACCAGCCCAAAATAATTTCATTTTTTTTATTATTAATAATAATGATTAACCAGGTCCAAAAGATCAGATTTTAAAAAGAAAGGAATTAGGTTTGGCTCAGGCCTGGGTCTGGGCTCGGACTCGGGTCTGGGTCCGAAAATCAAAAGTCCAAGTTGTAATTTATTTTCGAAATCCTTTTTCATCCAAAAATATTTAATAGTAATATTAATAATAATTATTTTTAGAAAATGCTAATTATAACACTAAACTCTATTAAATAATTAACTACAAAATAATGGGTTTCACAAAGGAAGGAAAAGTGGAGGGATTACTTTTCCCGCATAACATAAGAAATCCAATCCTCCCAAAAGTGGGAGGAAAAGTGGAAGAAAAAGTATAGACTTGTATTAATTAACAATTATACCCCGAATGTATTATTTAAAAATTATTTATGAAGTCAAGTGGTAAATAAGTGTTTTTAGTTGAGGGTAGAATTGGTAAACCCTATATTTTTTACTTTCTTTCCTTCCACTTTTTCTTTCATACCAAGCAAAGGAAAATGTATCTCTTATATTTTTCATCCTTGCTACCAAATACAAAGGAAGGAAATGATCTTTCCTTTCCATATGGAAGGAAAATGTATCCTTATCTTTTTTCTTCCTTCCACTTTTCCATCTTTCCTACCAAACACAGCCTTCGTGATGGTTAAAATTTTGTTTCTTACAAACTGCACGATAATGGTAGGCCCACCTGTCACAGAGGCAGTGCCGAATCAAAAAGTATGGCCTTTTAATTTATTGTGACCGGATTCCTGCCAGCTTTTTCAAATGCACCAGTACATATTATACGGTTAGGGGCTGTTTGGATCACGGAAAGTGGGAAGTAAGTGCCACTTTCCGCTGCAGCTGCGACAACTCTACCAAGTTTCACCGTTTGGTTCGCGGTTGAAACTGCAGTGAAAATGGAGAATCTCACTTTCACTGCAGTTCTTGTCCCCCCATATTTCTTCCCTCACACTTACGACCAAAAAGAGAGGGGAGTGGGCTGCAAGTGGTGAACGAAAGAGGACCACCGGAGAGGCAGCGGGAGGAAGGGGAGGAGGCGGTGGAGGCAGCGGAGTGGGAGGAGGAGGAGGAGGAGAAGGCAGTGGAGGAGGAGGAGGAGGCAGTGGAGGTGGTGGAGGAGGAGGAGGCGGTGGAGGAGGCGGAGGAGGCGGTGGAGGAGGAGGAGGGCGGGGAATGACTCCTCCGCCGAGTGAGTGAAGAGAGATGAGGGGAAAGGGTCGGATGACTTTTTTTGTGGGGGTTTACAGAGGAGAGAGAGGGGGGGAGTTAATATTAGCTAATTATGGCAATTAATAGCTAATTAATTGGTAATTAATTAATATTAGTTAATATGGTAATTAATAACTAATTAATAGCTAATTATGGCATATAATTAGCAGCTAATATAGTAATTAATAGCTAATTATGGTATATAATAGCAGCTAATATGGTAGCTAATTAATTTATTTAGTTTTATTTATTTATTTATTTGGTTTAATTATGATAACTAATTTAATTATTGGGGATAATCATATCTAGGTTTACCACATCTCCAAAATAAACTTCCACTTTCTACTTACATAACTATCCAAACACCAAACCAATTTTTTTTTCCACTTTTACCAGACAAAAAGTACTCCATCCAAACACATTTTGGAAAGTGCCACTTGCTGTAAGTCCACGAAAATTCAACTTGCTATAAGTGCCACTTTCAAAGAGTTACATCTATCACATATTTTCCCTCTTTGTCCTTTCTATCTCGAACCCCAACAAATCACGTGATCTGTGGTCCCCACACTAACGCAGTAGCTCCTCACGCGGGCCATCTGCTTAAACCGGGAAAAGAACCCGGTCTAACGTGCATACATTATTGGGAAGGAGTTTTGCATGCACACTCTTTAGAATACTCAATTTTGTTTCTACATCCTCCAATATGTTGTAAAGTAATATATGTTAAGATTTTTTCATTTTACAAAGCAAGAATAATGGTTAAGATCTGTGCATATTGTTTTATTTATCATGTTTTGTAATCACTTTGTTTCCTAAAATCCTATTATACTTTTATCTTCTAAAAAAAAATCACAAACAAACAAAATATTACTTTTGTTGATGCTAATTATATTTACTTTTCAATATTAAACAACTTTACTACTACAAAGATGCTAGAAAACGATTAACTTCTATCTACTCACATGTCTCATGCAAAAATTGTAAATCCTTATAACTAACTGAACATATATCTAAATTCTATAAATACATCTATAACAAATTTAAAATTAAAATATATTCAATATTCAAGTTATATGTAAACTAACTACATGGCATTATCGAAATATATATACCCAAAGTTATATATATATATATATATATATATATATATATATATATATATATATATATATATAAGTAAAACAAAATTTAAAAAATATATTTAAATTATTTTAATATAATTTAAATTTTAATATAAATTTTAAATAGTATCTTTTTTGTACGTTCAACTCACGTGAACATCTCTACAATGATAATGCGGCTTGGAAACGGCTCAAAGTGAGCCCTACAAACTGTTTACAAATCATCAATAATTTAATTAAAAAATTAGTAAATTTAAACTTTGTCTCTTTTCTTCTGCATAACCGACTCTCTTTTATTCATATATAGCCATAACAAATTACAGTTAAAAATTAACTAAATATTTAACAAATTTTAATAAAAATATAAAAATATAATGTTATTAATATTTTACTAAATTTATATATTAAAAATTATTAGAAGTTTATAATTCATATTTTTTTTGGCCTCTAACCTTTTGTTTTATCACAGTGAGAAATTTAAGAAGGGTATACATGCAAAAATATTGTATATACTGGAGTGGAGAGGGGGGTAGAAGTGGAAAACCAGACCGGGATTTTAGTTGGAGTTAGGGTTTAGGGTTTTGGGTCTATAAATGCAGGGCTCGGTCCGCCC
Source organism: Iris pallida (assembly GCA_029216955.1). Taxonomy (NCBI): domain Eukaryota; kingdom Viridiplantae; phylum Streptophyta; class Magnoliopsida; order Asparagales; family Iridaceae; genus Iris; species Iris pallida. The sequence continues at coordinate 35,139 of JANAVB010008327.1, read as the reverse complement.
CCAAGAAATACTCGTGCTCTCAAAAGAGGTGGATTCCCAGTCCCCTCGTTCTCCCAGATCTAGGGTTTATTCCTTTTTATGGTTTTTTTGTTCCTTTAGCAATGGCGAGTGCTGATGTTGAGTACCGTTGCTTCGTCGGAGGCCTCGCCTGGGCCACCGACGATCGCTCCCTCGAGCAGGCCTTCAGCTCCTATGGCGACGTCGTTGAATCGAAGGTCAGTTACACATTTTTCTTTGTTTTTTGATGTTTTTTTAAAGGAAAGATATTGACTTTTGGTATGGTGGTGGTTTAGATTATCAATGATCGGGAGACTGGGAGGTCTCGGGGGTTCGGGTTCGTGACGTTCAGCAACGAGCAGGCGATGAAGGACGCCATTGAGGGGATGAACGGACAGAACCTCGACGGGAGGAGCATCACCGTCAACCAGGCCCAGTCGCGCGGCGGCGGCGGCGGAGGAGGAGGAGGAGGAAGCGGCGGCGGGTTCAGGAGCGGCGGAGGAGGCGGCGGCTATGGTGGCGGTCGTCGTGAAGGAGGTGGTGGAGGTGGCTACAGCCGTGGCGGCGGTGGCTATGGAGGTGGTGGAGGTGGTTACTCGTCGAGGGGTGGTGGATCTGATGGGAACTGGTGAGGAACCGAGTTCCCGGAAAATGGCTTCCTTTCGAGTTGTTTCCATCTATGGTTATGCTTTTTTGATCTGGTTCCGGTCATGGTTTCGGTCTCTTTAGTTTGAATGAGTTGGTCTATGGTTCTGGTCCTCGTCTTAGTTTAGTACTAGTAGTTGAAAAATCTAATAAAAAAATAGAGATTGAAAATGTTTCTCAAATTCTGCTGTCCATTTTTTTTGTTTGTTTGTTTTGCTATATTCTATGAAAATCCAGCAAGTATCAGAAAGTTACTATAATAAAAGTTTTATACATCTCTTATACAAAACACAAAGGTTTTTGAATCATAGGGCTAACTGTGCCAAGATAAAGAGTGGTTGAGATTTAATCTTGGTGAATCAACGGTTGTGGATGAGTGTGGGGAATCTAAAGAGTGGGGTTTACACTCATGGTTGTGGATAAGCATTATTGAGAGTGGGAGTGAATCAACGGTTGAGTGGAGTTTTATGGAGAATCCAAATAGTGGGTTTGCACTCATAATGGTTGTGGATGAGCATTATTGAGAGTGGGGATGAGCATTATTGAGAGTGGAATTTTATGGGGAATCCAAATTTGGGGTTTGCACTCATAATGGTTATTGGTTGTGGATGAGCATTATTGAGAGTGGGGGTTTGAGTGGGGTTTTATGGGGAATCCAAATTTGGGGTTTGCACTCATAATGGTTGTTGGTTGTGGATAAGGGTTTGCACTCATAATGGTTGTTGGTTGTGGATGAGCATTATTGAGAGTGGGGGTTTGAGTGGGGTTTTATGGGGAATCCAAAGCATCCAGCAGGTTGGGATTTAATATTTTGATGGGGCCTCATAATTATTATTGTTCGTTTAAAATTGGGGGTCCAAGATTTTGATGGAAAATACCTTAAATGAACCGTGCTATCGGGCACGGGTTATGACTAGTAGTTATTTATACGGGTTGGTTTTTGCTTTTGCTTGGAACTTTGGCAACAATAAGATTAGACGACTCTTAAGGCCTCGTTTCGTTCTCGTTTGGTTCTCCGAAAATAAATTGATATTTTCTTTAAGAAATTAAAATTCTAATCAAGAAATTGATTCTTTGATTTTCTTTTTCCAGAAATTGTAATTTTAATTTTTAAATTTTTGCGGTATTTGGGGAAGTCCAAAAATTGAGACGGAAAGTGTATCCTTGTGTCTCGTTTGGTTTGCGAAATGGAAAGGAAAGGAAATCAATTCCTTAGTAATTTTTTTCCTTTGAAAAATTACAATTTTTATTGATTTTTTTTTTTTTGATGTTTAGAAATCCAGAAATTTCTGGAAAAAAATGAAAAAAAAAGTAAATACTTCAATGTGAGAAAGTGATTCCTTGCTAGAATGGATGAAATTATTTTTCTTTCTAATTTTTCTTCTTTGGGAATTTTTTTTTGTCTTCAATTCTTTTTGCACCCAAATATAGAAAAGTAATCACTTATTTTTTTGCGGTATTTAAAAAAAACTCAAAAAAAAAAAATTGAGAGGAAAAGTGGATTATTAGAAGAGGAAAATAAATCTTTTGATGGATATAGGGAATCTTTTTTTTTTTTCTTTTTCTGCTCTAGAGTATCATTAGTGGATATTGCTAAAAGAAGAGAACAACATAAAATGATAAAAAAAGATAACAGTATAAAATGATAAAATTAACTTTGGTCCTATAATTGTGGGTCAAAATCAAATCTAAAACTGGGTTCGAAAATGGGACTTACTATTCTACAATATGATTTCTCACATTCTGAATCTAGAAATTCTTAGGTCCAACCTATAGAAATTGAAACGTATGACGAGTCTTATTACTATTCTACAAAATGAGCTCGTATATTCTAAATATAGAATGTAGAAAAAATGAGTTCGGCCTTTGAATGATGCTCTTAGAAAAAAAAAATTGCACGAAAGTAATTACTTTTCTTTTCTAAGCTCTGACTCTGTGAAACCAAATGAACTGTTTCTTACAAAAATTGAAGAGAAATAGTTGATCCTAATCTTGAGTCATTTTTTCCCTTGAACCTTATTTTTTTTTCCCTTGCCAAACATATCAAAAATAGAGGAAATAAAAACAAGTTGGGTGTGTGTGTGTGTGGGGGGGGGGGGGGGGGGGGGGGGGGGGGGGTTGTTTAAAGTTTAGTGTATTTATAGAAAAGAGAGAAAGTTTAAAGAAATTACAAAAAAGAGGATAATACGACATCAGTGATGGCGCCAGACTGGAGCAACCCCCCAGGCGACATCAGTGATGGCGCCAGGCCTCCTCCGGCGCCATAGTGATGTCGCCCCATAACTCCCCACCTTAACTCCCCACCTGGTTTCATTAACACTCTTTATTCCCTATTCTACTTCCCCCTCCCTCCCCCCGACATCAGTGATGGCAGGGCACAACCACCACCCCCCCTCCGGCGCCATCAGTGATGTCGCCCCATAACCCCCCACCCGGTTTCATTAACACTCTTTTTTTCCTATTCTACTTTTTTCCCTCCCAATGTTGCTTTCACATCTCCCTATGCCCTTTCTCTTCCCTCTATACTCTTTCTCTTCCCCCCATACTCTTTCTCTTTTCCCTATGCACTTTTCCTCCCCCAATGTCACTTTTCCTCCCTCCAATGCAAGATTCTTCACCCGGTTGTGAAAAAATGTTCTTGCAAAGGGCTTATAAGAGAGTGAAGAAGATGGATACATTCATTCACACATCTGCTGCTGGAGCTTCTCCTGGACGACGTCAAGATAAGAGAGGAAGAAGATGAATGCAGGAAACGATGGTCGTATTTCCGGCGGACCGACCACTGAAAGAGAGGAACAAGAGCGAAAAAATTACATATCTCGACTTGTGTTTACATGAGAGATAATTTTTTAAAATTAATATTCATTCGTTATTTTATTATCTATTAAATTTGAGTTTATTTCTATACTTCGTTTCATTTGTAGTTATTTGATTACGAGCCGGATGTACGGTTGCATGAACGTGGACAATGGCGTAACGCTACAAACTACGTCACATGAGAGATAAATACATACCAAAATGACATAGTTAACGTATTTGGTTTTGGATATATGGATGAGCTGCGATTCTTGGTGCACGACAGAGATTTAATATTTTCTCTAGCAGAGCGTTGGTGGCCCCAACGCAACACTTTTCAATTGCCGGTAGGAAAAATGATCGTGACTCTACTGGATGTAGCCAACATTTTAGGGTTACTTATTACAGGTAAAATAATTGTTTAAATATCAATTTGTTCAGAAAATTTTATATAGATATCTAATTTAAAATTATAGGTGAGCCTATATTTTTTGATAATCAACCAAGCGCTGCTACTATAATTAGACGTTATCTCGGTATTCATCTGTCCGAAGATACAAACAATAAATTCGACGTCACTATAAACTGGTTGCGCAGAAACTTCATGGATCTTGACCGTACAATTGACGGTCCAGTTAACGTAAACGAATAGCGGGTATTTAACTTCACTCACTCATTTATTTATGTATTTATATTTAGAATATGGATCTCATAATACCGTACGTTTATAGATTATTTGTTGCACACGGGCGTATCTACTCGCTCTATGTGGTTTAGTTCTCTTTCCGAACGCAACTGGATGTCGGATTACTTTTCGACTTCTTCCTTTTTTTGAAAATTTGGTTCAACCGACACGTTATGCATGGGCAGCTGCAGTCTTGGCTTATTTGTATACTTCTCTGACAGAGTTTGTGTCTACGACCTCTTTACAAGATATGAACAAGAATCTAACTGGATGCATGTCACTCCTACAAGTATTTTATCATTCTAGAGAGAGATAATATTTACTTAATATAATCTAATTTTGAATGTTGTTTGTACTTAGATCTGGGCATATGAGCATTTTACGATCGGTAGACCAGTGACTAGCATTAGCCATGAATGATGTGTCTTTCCAGTAGGTAGACATTGGACGACTGATGTGGTGGACCAGGCACATTGTGGACATCCGGTTGTCTCGATTTATCGAACCGAATTTGACTCTTTAACACATGACGAGGTAAGAATAATTTTACATTTGCGTTTATTTCTGCTTATCTTGATTTGACAATATCTCATATATGTTACGTAGATGCCGTATATTATACGTCCCGATGCTCCCAACATTCAAAGAATATCGTATTCCAATAGTCATTATAATTTGGTCATCTTATATGGTTCCGGGGTGACAGATTTTAAATTCCGTTTAAAATGTTGAATACCAAAAAAGTGTGATGATTCTGGAAAAACAACATGCATAGCATTTATCAGCCCCTTTTGTTTATCAAATATAAATGAAAATCTACTCCAATCATCTAAATATCTTTCGAAAGTATATCTTAAACAGTTTAGAAATCATGTCCATGAATCGGTATTCTCACCTTCAGCAACAGCATAAGCAATTGGATATAACTGATAGTTAGGATCATGAGCACAAGCAATAAATAATGTACCTTGGTATCTAGGTGAAAGAAATGTACCATCGATACTAATAACTGGTAAACAACCTCCTAAAAAATCATCAATACATGCTTTGAAACAAATAAAAATTCTTTCATAGCCATTATTTTCAGTTGTTTTTATACAGACTCTACTGTCTGGATTTGTCTCCATAATTCTTAAATCATACTCTTCAAGACTAACATAGGCATCGACATAACTACCGTTTATTTCAGCTAATGCCATCTTCCGAGCTCTCCAAGCTTTGGCATAAGAAATTTCTATCTGATGTTCTCTACGGATATCCTTTACTATTGCGATGGACTATAGGACTGATTATCCCTAATTATATGGATAATCTTATTTTTAATCCACTTAGCAGTAGCTAATGGATGACATCCTGTTGTTAGTCCACTTAAACAAGAATGTTGATTTTCTAATGTACTAATGACAAATATTTGTCCTGTGCCAAGGGGTCTAGCATATACTCTCCAATTACAAGCTGGTTGATCACAAATATAAATAATTCCCCTAGAGTTGTTCATACTACCGATTGAACATGTAAAGTTGTGTTCAATTGCTACATTACTTATGAAATTTCTAAACTCAAGCCGGGTAGCAAATTGTTGTCCGACAAATAATTCATGAGTGGTACCATTACTAACAGTGTCATCAAAATCATCGTTTATATTTTTAATTAAATCATCACTATTTTCAATAGTTTGAAAATTATCAAAATCATCATTACTAGCTAGATCTACTGCTTGTTCTTCTTCATGAGTTGGAAATGGTCGAGAAGAACAAGCACCCACTTGATAATTAGAAGCACGTGCACGTGAAAACATTTCAAGTGGTGGAAAAACTTGAGTAACAAAAATACTTATAAACGGCGATTGCAAATTAACATCAAGAACAAAATTTTATGCTTGATCAGAATTTATTAACAAACAATGAGAAACAAAAACATGTCTTAACATAAATTCATATCGAATAGAAAAAGAGTTAATAAGCAGAGTTCGTAGATTATCTAATGTACTACTACGATTGGTTAAAAGAAGTTGCGTAAAACCCCCTTCGTATGATAACCCATTTATTGAACCTCCACGTGAGCACGATATTCTTAGGCTCTGATCCATATCGAAAAGATGTACAACTTCAAATCTGTAGAAAATATTGAAGAATGTAGAGTGATGAATAATAGAAAGTGTGAGGAAGAATAGAAAGTGTGAAGTGGGAATGAAACTCTCTCACATCCACGGTTTATATAGATTCAATCTCAAACGGATAGAAATATGGCCGTTTACAGGAAAATGGAACGTTGGATGACAAAATGGGGGCAAAGAGTGGGGTGACATCACTGATGGCGCCAAGAGGGGCCCTGGCGCCATCACTGATGTCGCCGGGAGGGGGGGGTGTCGTTGCTATAGTATGGCACTATCATCTATGTCGTATCACCCTCTTCTTTGTAATTTTTTCAAACTTTTCCTCTTTTCTATAAATATACTAAATTTTAACCACCCCCCCCCCCCCCCCCAACCATAAATTACCTGAAATAAAAACTTACCCGACATAGTTCCTTAGGTTTTTTTTTCCTTCCAATGGTTCCTCACATATCGTCCGCAGGACTAATATCATGCGTCAGTCTTCCATTAGTCTCTCATTGGTCACTGGTCAAAATTATTTGAACAAAGGTTTTTTTTGTGGGTACCACGTCCCAGCGAATAGGTGGTGACGTGTGTGGCGATTCGGTTTCAGGGTTCATTTGGACTTTTCATTTTCCTTCCAAACACTTCTTTATAACCTTCGGGGGTTCACCTGGGACTCCGATCTCTTGCAGCAAGTAATGGACTCCTAATCTTTTGCAGCCGGTCATGCTAGAGATTTAGGCCTCTTTTGGTTCGTGGAATGGAAGGGAAATGAAATCAATTCCTTGTCATTTTCTTTTCTTTGAAATTTTTTATTTCTCATTGATTTTTCTTTCCGAAGTTTAGAAATGCTAAAAAAATTGGAAAGGAAAGTGATTACTTCAATGTGGGAAAGTGATTCCTTACTTGGATGGATGGAATCACTTTCTCCCATATTTTTTCTTCAATTGAAAATCACTTTCCTTTCCTCCTCAATTCTTTTGGCATTCAAACATAGAAAATTAATCACTTTTCTTTCTCAATCTAGAGATTCTGCGAACCAAACGAGGCCTTATATCGTGCTAGACTTGGGAGGTTTTCGAAGTCTGAAATCATATCCGAGTTAGCCCAGGCCGACCCTGCTTACAGGGTGATGGTCCTCCCGTAACATTTGAAAACTCGGGAGTTTTAATAGGACTTGTGCAAATTTTGAACTCTTTCTTTGTGTATTGCCTCCTAAACCTGAGGAAAAAAAAGTGTTTATATTGGTGGCCTCTCTACTTTCAATTCAAGTTTCGTCCGTCCACCCCCACACCACACCACACGGGGGCCAATGAATAAGGTTAGGAGTTTTCTCCTTCTCGAGAGAGAATCCAAATCCAAAAAGTAGCTTTCCACATGTAACTCATAAACAAAAATGGAAAGGACAATCGAACTTAGATGCCTCTTATGATCAGCAATGGATGGTATAATCTCATTTACTAGATGGATGGTATCGAAATCAAACTGCGAAGAAAGTGTGTGTAAAAATTGGGAACAGTGGACTCAAAAGACATGCAACACATAGTGTATAAAGTTCCGTACGTTTGTCCGATATCTCAAAAAAAAAATGGAAAGGGCAATCTAGAGCTAGATGATGTACGCGCGTTCACAAATATGACATGATACTTTGACATAAATGTTAGGATTATGTTTGAATTTGGTCACTAGTGACATGATCTAATTACCGGTGAGACTAATCTTAAGTGTGTTATTTTAATATTTGGGTTATCATTTATTGACTTGAACACATGAGTGTTAGCTGATCAAGTGGTTGGTATGACACCATTTGTTTTACTACGCAAAAAGTTCAAATTCCACAAAAAATATTATCTTTTTCACATTTATTTCTTAGTCACGTTACACATGATTTTATATTTAATGGGATCTTTGTCACACAGCGTATCAATTTTGTTTAACGTCCCGCTTTAATTACAACAATAATAAATATGACACTTCGGCCTCTATTTTGGTGGGCTAAAGTTCACATTTAGCACAATGCCGTATTTTTTTTTTTTTTTGAGTTTCTGTAATTCCTAGAGCTCTGGACAAACAAAATAATACAATAGTAGACATACAACCTCTTTGACACTAGACACTTTAAAATGTTAGCAGTGTCCTATCGACTATCGGACACGTATCAAACACTCGAAAATATAATACGAGAAAAAAAAAAAGGAAGAGCGGTGTCTTTGTCTCGTTACTGTGTCGTATCTGTATGTCTGTTCAACATAGCTCAAAAAATAGGTGCCTTTAGATGATACATGTAGTAGAAAGTAGAAACTTGTAAACCATTATAGTAAAAAAAAAAAAAAATTTGCCCATAGTTTAAAACCACAAACTTGACTGTGGGCCCATATGGTAACTAACCATTGCCTCTCCAGCTATATCGGATGTCACTTCCTTCAAACTTGGACCAGGAGGCTAATGGAAGGCTGCCATATGGCAATGGACCAGTTGTGGTTACAAAAACTACAGTCAAAATGACAGTGTCCTATAATAAACTATAAACCTGTTCGATAGAATGCTGCAACAAAGTAAAAAATAGTAATCTACAACTCATTCTCTCCCCTGAATAAGTAAGACTCCGTTAGCCTGGGCTGAGATGGGGATAAGGAGTAAGGATTGACCAACGTTCTGCCAGACACTGGATAGGGGTTAGTTCTGCGAACATAGCAAAAAACTATTTCAATTGAGCTTACTTTACCGTCAGCTACGTGAAATAAAGCCTATCTTCTATGGAACAGCTATTTCCGTACCGGGAAGTAGTTAAGGTTTCAAAGTGCGGCACTAATCAATCTCGTTTAAATCTCCAACTATCATATCAACACTGTCATCTCTCTGCGATGAAGGACGAATCAGAAACATGCGATCTTGATGTGGTTCAAGGGACTAGATTGTCTTATCTGGAGCTAATTTTTGTTGTCCCTTAACCCTTATTGTGGGCCGATCCTGGAGGGTCACCGACACCCCCGACCTCTTATAGGGTCACACTGAACCTGGGGATTGCCCTAAGTAGAGAAGGGTTGTCCAAGTCCGGAGTCTTATATGGCTTATCCCTGAGCCGGCCTTGCATTTAAGAGTATCTTTCCATTCAAGAAAGACTCAAATTGTTTACAAGTACAACACAAACAATAAAAATAACGGTGCACATCCCAATCTTTGCAAACTTGTGTTAAGACTTCCGCAAATTCCCACATTGCATCATGTATGCAAGTGATATTAACAAACGGACGTTCAAAGTGAAAGCCAGCCACATGCTTCAAAATTTATGTGAAGTATCAACATGGGCCATGTAATTGCTAAATCAAACAGAAAACTGCAGTATTGCAAATTTATAGCTGGCAAAAACAAATACCCACTAAAATAGGTAAGAATTTATATCAAATAATTCGGCATGGTTGAAAAGTTTTCACTTCAACTAAAGCTAAATCAAAATTTGTATTGCAAATTTGTCAAACTATCAATAATATAACCTAGAATTTAACAAAAATAAAACAAAATATAATTCATGAAGATGCAAAGTAATTGCTAATAACATAAGGAAATTTTCAGGGAGTTGGTGAATATGCTCAATATACACTAACAGAACCCACAGCGAGGGGAGTTCTTCCAGTTTATACTGCAATTGCAGGAATGACAAAATGAATAGTCAAGTCTTCGAACAACAGAATCACACAAGGAATAGTCAAATCTTCGGCACCTTAGAATAATCTCTTCTAATTCAGGAAAGCCTCAATTGGTCATAAACACAATAGTAAATCGAACAAGAATTGCACAGTCACACTAGAGCAATCAGAATCTTGGCAAATTTTGCAAGACATGAGCAAATTCCCACATTCGCATCATGCAAGTAATATTGACAAGTAGAAAAGTTAAAAGAAAATAAATATATCCTTCAAAATGTATGTGAAATGATCAAGATGGCCCATGTAGTTACTAAATCAAACCACGAGCTGCAGTATTGTGAAGCCAAAGAAGTAGTTCAAAACAAGTTACTATTAATATAGACTACTACTGAAAAATTTCAACAGACATGAAATTATCATACTGGTAGGCCTCCTAAAATCCTACTATTTAGCACCCGAAGTCTCGGCTTCTTTAGCAGCTCCTGCATCCTTCTCCTTGTTAGTCCCGGGGCTAGATCAAAGATGGAAAAACAGATGCAATCGAGATCTGAGATGTCCCACAAAACTTTGCAGAGAGCAAACTCAAGATCTACGATGGTATAAAAAATCAAATAGCCAAATTACAATCTGAAGGAGGAAAAAAGAGAAGAGAAGATCTCTCGTTCTTCCTTGCAAACGTGTTGCAATTGGGACAGAACGAGTTACAATAAAACTAGAGAGAGATGAGAAGAAGAACAATGCTGGGGTGTCAAAACACCGTTGCTCAAAGCAAGATTCGCCCCACACGATCTGCTTCCAGGAACCAGCAAGTTGAATAACTTGTGGAACGCTCGATGTCACCTCTGTTCTGACTCCTCGGATGGACTTGCAATGGCGGCAGCAGCTCTCTCTCTCTTTCTCCTTTTCTGACTTGTATTTTCGTAGTCACCACAAAGGAGGCCAGAAGAGAGTATTTATAGAGAGAGGGTGGAAACCCTAACCGCCTCTTCAGTTATGGAAAGATTGAATCAAATCACAAAAAGATAGCAACGAATTAATTCTAATCCCACAAAGATAGGAACTGAATTAATTCAAATCCCACAAAGATAGTAACGAAATTAATTCAAATCCCACAAAGATAGGATCTGAATTAATCGCATTGATTCACCCTTTCCATAACCGATTTGAAATCTGCACAGTCAGCGTAGCCCTCCATGCGGCAGCAGCAGCAGCAGCCTGGTCGCATGGACCGCTTGGGCCGCATGGATCGCATGTGCCGCACGAGCCGCATGGACCGCTTGGGCCGCATGGACCGCATGTGCCGCATGAGCCGCATGGACCGCATGAGCCGCATGAGCCGCATGAGCCGCATGGACCGCATGAGCCGCATGAGCCGCATAAGACCGCATGGCCGCATATGAGCCGCATAAAGACCGCATGACTGCTGACGTGCTAAGTGCAAAGTGCGCCAACAAAACGCCACATTACGCCTCATGAGCCCATGAGCCCGAGCCCGAGTCCGAGTCCGAGTCGCTAAGCCCCTTTGGGGCTTAGCTCCAAGTGGAATTAATCCAAGAGAATGACAAAAGCATTAATGCTTAATCCTTGGAGCCTTATTCTTACCTCCTAGTAAAATCACCCACATGGTTCCCTCCTTAGGGTCACCACCCCATGTGCATCTCTCAACAACACACCCAAGTATATATGTTGAGATAACTCATGGTGCTTTTCCAATGTGGGACTAAAATTTTACAAGGCATGTTGAGAGCAAGCTCTCTCCATGTAAATAAAGCACCAACAATCCCCCACATATCACAACATATATATGTGTCCAGGGTTGAGCGTTCCCCACAGTAACTGTCCATTTTGCATTAGGATAGATGTCGCTGACGACTTGAATCTTCCCGCATGGGTTAAATAACAATGTGATACAAGAATGGACTACGCCTTGAATTCTGCACCACAATTGTAATTCTTCCCACTCACAAAGTGTAGTTACGTGTGCTTCTGGCTGCACATTAAAGGCCCTGTGCCAGCCTGGTTTCAGTGTATAATTTTGGGCGTCTACAAGTTTACCCTCAAGAGACGGCCTGATATCTCTTTTCATACACTATAGGTGAGTTCTTTATTAAAGAGATATGGCATGAAGCCTTGCGCTTCCTTGCGGTGCTACGCCGCTATGACATGGCCTGAAGCCGAGGCATTACCCCTACCTGGGAACCTCATCGTAGTGTCATACTATTGTAGCATGAGGTCACAAGCCTCTTTGTAGTGCCAAACTACCCAGCATGAAGTCTAAGGCTTCCTTGCGGTGTTACGCCGCAACGACATGGCTTGCAATGCCGAGGCTTTACCCCTACCTGGGTACCTCATCGTGGTGTCGTGCCACTGTAACATGGGGCCATCCTCCCCTTTGTAGTGCTGTCTACAACTCTTTAATTACGTCATACAGCATTAGGCTACCTGCCTATTTGCGGTGCTACGCCGCTATGACTTGGCTTGCAAAGCCGAGACATTACCCCTACCTGGGAACCTCATGGTGGAGTCATCCCACTGTAGCATGGAGTTTCACTCCTTGTAGTGCTGCTCTACCGTGCTTCCTGTAAAGCACACCAGACATTCACTCTGCCTGAGAACTCATTAAGGCGTTTAAGCCAACCTTCCACAGGATCTGTTTTTTCGCAGAAAAATACATAGTAGACAACAGTGGTTATGGGTCTATATCCCTTCCATGTTCCATAGAAGAAGTACCCACCGTTACCTGATAGTTTCCCAGTCAGTGATCCTCCTTTGAACCAAAAGTTAGATGCCTAGTAGATTTCTCTTTGAACTAATAGCATAAAACTTTATGGTAGGATTACAAAGACACACTATCAGAATGCCTTCAAGCCCATTTTACAAGCTGTGTCATCGACCAACTGGCGCTTGAGGCCTTTGTGAACGGATCTGCCAGGTTCTCCTGACTCCGAACATCAACCACTGCAATTACACCTCTTTTGATAAGATCGTGTACTGCCCTGTGCTTCAACCGCACAGTCCTCTTCTTCCCGTTGAAGAGATCATTTGATGCTACCGCCGCAGTCGCCTGGTTGTCACAGTATATCGGAATCGCCGGTATCTGAGCCCCAACCACTGGAAGATCATACATGAGCTCCCGAAGCCATTTTGCTTCATCTGCTGCAGTTTCAAGTGCATAGAATTCAGATTCCATGGAGGAACGAGAGAGTATAGTCTGCTTCTTCGACTTCCACGATATAGCAGCTCCACCCAAGGAAAAGACATATCCACCTGTGGATCTCTCGCTTTCCACCTCTGAACACCAGCTAGCATCACTGAAGCCTTCCACTACTGTCGGATACCCGTTGTAGTGCAGTGCATATGTCTGAGTCTTCTTGAGATATCTCATTACTCGCTTCACAGCTTTCCAGTGCTCAACCCCTGGGTTGCTTGTGAACCGACTCAGCATTCCCACGGCGAAAGCTATGTCAGGCCTTGTGGCAGTAGTTGCGTACATCAAACTTCCGATAACGCTAGAATACTCCAGCTGCCTGACGCTTTCCCTCGAGTTTGGCTTCAGCTTCTGATCACACCTGTATGGCGTATCGATCCCTGGAAGATCCTTATACCCATAGCGTGTGAGCATCTTCTCAATATAGTGAGATTGTGACAGCGCTACTCCAGTGTCTGTCCGGATGATCTTTATGCCCAAGATGACATCTGCATCCCCCAAGTCCTTCATACTGAACTTGGTTGAGAGGAACTTCTTTGTCTCTGTGACACAGCCTATATCCGTACCTAGGATTAGCATGTCGTCCACGTACAGACAAACGATGACTCCTCTTCCATCAGCGAACTTTGTGTAAACACATTTGTCCGTCTCGCTGACTCTGTAGCCGTTTGACCTAATAACTTTGTCAAACTTCTCATGCCACATCTTGGGAGCTTGCTTCAAACCATATATTGATTTCACCAACTTGCAGACTTTGTCTTCAAGACCTTTGACGACAAATCCATCTGGCTGTTGCATGTAAATCTCTTCGGTCAGCTCCCCATTCAGGAACGCTGTCTTTACATCCATCTGATGTATCACCAACTTATGTATAGCTGCTAGAGCGATTAACATCCTGATGGTGGTCGTCCGAGCTACTGGAGCGTACGTGTCGAAGTAGTCTATCCCCTGTTTCTGAGAAAATCCCTTAGCGACCAGCCTGGCCTTGAACTTGTCAATAGTTCCATCTGCCTTCATCTTCTTCTTGAAGATCCATTTACATCCAATAGGCTTTTCTCCTTCAGGTAGATCTACCAACACCCATGTGTTATTGGAGGTGATAGAGTCAAACTCGTCATTCACTGCCTCCTTCCAGAAGATAGCATCTCTGGTCTTCATCGCCTCATCATAGGTAAGCGGATCTGCTTCCACATGATAGGTGACAAAGTCATCTCCGAAATCTTTCGGTCTCCTCGCTCGTTTAGCTGACGGCTCGGCGAGTTCTGGTGCAAGAGTTGTTTCATCAACAACAGCTTCTTCTTGGACTACTGGCTCGTATGAGATTTCAGTCTCATTAGTACCTACATCATTTTCCGGAATGTCCGAAAGAACAATGTTTTTGTCTTTTGCGAACTTGTCTTCAAAGTATTCAGCATCGCGAGATTCGATAATATGATTTGATTCAATATCAAGAAATCTCCGAGCATCACTCTTCTCGGCATACCCCAAGAAGATAGCCTTCGTAGTCCTTGTCCCCAGCTTCTGAATCTTCAGATCTGGAAGCTTCACATACGCCAGACACCCCCACACTCGAATGACATTCAAGTTGGGTCTGACTTTGAACCAGAGTTCATAAGGAGTTACGTCCGAAGTTGCATATGGCACTCTATTCAGAATGAAAGTGGCCGTTAATGCAGCTTCTCCCCAGTAGCATTTTGGAAGACCTGCAGTGAGCAGCATGGAATTCATCATTTCTGTTAATGTCCGGTTCTTCCTCTCTGCTACTCCGTTGGATTGAGGAGAATATGGAGCAGTAGTCTCGCATATGATTCCATGTTCTTTGCAGAACGATGCGAATTCATGAGACCTGTACTCCCCACCTCGATCACTTCTCAGCCTCTTGAGTTGTTGTCCAGTCTGCCGTTCAGCCTCGGCCCTGAACTCTCTGAACTTCTCGAAAGCTTCGTCTTTGGACTTGAGCAAGTAGACGAACGCGTATTTTGAGAAGTCGTCGATGAATGTTATGAAATACTTCATTCCGGCCTTCGTGGAGAAATGTTTGAAGTCACAGATATCGGAGTGTACCAACTCCAGAAGATCTGTGCTTCGATTGACCCGATGAAAGGATTTTCTTGTGATCTTCGTCTGAGCACACACTTCACACTTCTCCACCTTACCCCCACATTTGGAGATAAGTCCTAGACTAGACATTTTGTTAATTCTCTTACAATGAACATGTCCTAGTCTATTATGCCACAACTCAAGAGAATAATCAGAAAATGCAACTGCATTAATGTCTTCAAACTGGTTAACAAGCTGAATTTTAAACATGCCTTCGATTTGATAAGCCTTCCCGAAGTATGTTCCTTTCTTGGACATCACCATCTGACCAGCATTGATGTCCATCCTCAAGCCTGCGTTGCAGAGCAGGCTCCCAGAGATTAGGTTCTTGGCAATCGCAGGAACATGCTTCACTCCTTGAAGCGTCAGAGTGTTCCCAGAAGTGAGTTTCAGCTCCACAGTCCCAATCCCCAGTACTTCAGCTTGGGCCTGGTTCGCCATGACAACTTTCTCAGATGTCGGCTGGTACGTGACAAACCATTCCTTGTCAAAACAGACATGGCAAGTCGCACCAGTGTCTATCCACCAGTCAGAGTCAACCCCCACAGTTGTGACCTGTCCGATCATAGCAACAATGTTAGAAACCAATGAAACCTTATTAGGCTCACCTTTCTCTGATTGTTTAGGCTTAGATCTGCATTCACTCTTGTAGTGGCCTTTCTTGCCACAATTATAACAAGTCACGTGGGACTTAGTCTTCTGTTGCTTGAAAGAAGGACCCTTCACTTTCAGATTAGTGAAGTCCTTCTTCTTGGGATGAGAAGTCGCCTGCTTCCCCTTGGGATCCCTCGTCTGCACCAGATTGGCTTTAGCCAACTGTTTGGACAGAGTGTCCATCTTCTGTTGAGAACGCATCTCGTCCTCAACATGGATCTCTTGAAGTAGATCTCCCAAGCTAATGTCTAGCTTCTTTCTGTGCATCCTTGCATAGAAGGTACTCCATCCAGCAGGAAGTTTTGAGACGATCCCTCCGACGACAAACTTGTCGGGAAGGGGCATCTCTTCGTCTTCCAGTTTCTGACGCAGCTTCAGAAATTCCTTCACCTGTGGCAGCATGGACTTTTCGTCCTCAAAGAGCAATTTGTGATATTTTTCAACCACAAACATTTTGCTCCTGTTCTTATCTTCTTCATACAGATTTTCCACAGACTCTCATATGTCTCTGGCAAGTTCCTTCTTTGAGTAGGATTCTGCCAGGGAGTCCTCCATAGCATTCACGATGAGAAACCTGCAGATGCTATTTTCCCTTCTCCACTTGGCCTGGAGTTTGGTAGCCGCGTTGATGGCGGCAGTAGATTCAGTGTCTGGAACAGAGGGTTCTTCCTCCAACAGAACATGATCAACGTCTTTCAGTTGAAGAGTTAAGTACACCTTTCTCTTCCAGACTTGATAGTGCTCTCCATCGAACTTTTCCAACTTATAGAAGTCCGATTGGAGGAGCGAAGCATTAATGTTTTCCATCTATACGGATCTTGCTTTGAGATTGTTAGTCCCGGGGCTTGATCAAAGATGGAAAAACAGATGCAATCGAGATCTGAGATGTCCCACAAAACTTTGCAGAGAGCAAACTCAAGATCTACGATGGTATAAAAAATCAAATAGCCAAATTACAATCTGAAGGAGGGAAAAAGAGAAGAGAAGATCTCTCGTTCTTCCTTGCAAACGTGTTGCAATTGGGACAGAACGAGTTACAATAAAACTAGAGAGAGATGAGAAGAAGAACAATGCTGGGGTGTCAAAACACCGTTGCTCAAAGCAAGATTCGCCCCACACGATCTGCTTCCAGGAACCAGCAAGTTGAATAACTTGTGGAACGCTCGATGTCACCTCTGTTCTGACTCCTCGGATGGACTTGCAATGGCGGCAGCAGCTCTCTCTCTCTTTCTCCTTTTCTGACTTGTATTTTCGTAGTCACCACAAAGGATGCCAGAAGAGAGTATTTATAGAGAGAGGGTGGAAACCTTAACCGCCTCTTCAGTTATGGAAAGATTGAATCAAATCACAAAAAGATAGCAACGAATTAATTCTAATCCCACAAAGATAGGAACTGAATTAATTCAAATCCCACAAAGATAGTAACGAAATTAATTCAAATCCCACAAAGATAGGATCTGAATTAATCGCATTGATTCACCCTTTCCATAACCGATTTGAAATATGCACAGTCAGCATAGCCCTCCATGCGGCAGCAGCAGCAGCAGCCTGGTCGCATGGACCGCATGGACCGCATGTGCCGCATGAGCCGCATGGACCGCTTGGGCCGCATGGACCGCATGTGCCGCATGAGCCGCATGGACCGCATGAGCCGCATGAGCCGCATAAGACCGCATGGCCGCATATGAGCCGCATAAAGACCGCATGGCCGCATATGAGCCGCCGCATAAAGACCGCATGACTGCTGACGTGCTAAGTGCAAAGTGCGCCAACAAAACGCCACATTACGCCTCATGAGCCCATGAGCCCGAGCCCGAGCCCGAGCCCGAGCCCGAGTCCGAGTCCGAGTCCGAGTCCGAGTCCGAGTCCGAGTCGCTAAGCCCCTTTGGGGCTTAGCTCCAAGTGGAATTAATCCAAGAGAATGACAAAAGCATTAATGCTTAATCCTTGGAGCCTTATTCTTACCTCCTAGTAAAATCACCCACATGGTTCCCTCCTTAGGGTCACCACCCCATGTGCATCTCTCAACAACACACCCAAGTATATATGTTGAGATAACTCATGGTGCTTTTCCAATGTGGGACTAAAATTTTACAAGGCATGTTGAGAGCAAGCTCTCTCCATGTAAATAAAGCACCAACACTCCTTGCCCGTCTTCGAGGGAGCAAACATCTGAAAGGAACAAAGTACATCCAATCAAGAATGGCGCAACGATGAAGGAACTTATTTTCCAGTGCTTTCTTTTATAGCCAAAGAAATCATGAAGTAAAAGTTATAGGCATAAATTTGATATAATATCTCAACTTTGTGTATATTTCTAATTTCACTCTTTTATCGAAATACATATATTTGAAGAGGAGTAAAGCAAAAGACAACTTTCCTAGAAATAAAAAGTTAAATATGTATATTACCATATTGTTCGTTGTCTTTGATTGAACTTATTTTCCAGTGCTTTCTTTTATAGCCAAAGAAATCATGAAGTAAAAGTTATAGGCATAAATTTGATATAATATCTCAACTTTGTGTATATTTCTATATTTCACTCCTTTATCGAAAATACATATACTTGAAGAGGAATAAAGCAAATGACACTTCCCCAGAAATAGAAAGTTAAATATGTATTTACCACATTGTTGGTTTTCTAGATTGAACTTATTTTCCAGTGGTTTTTTTATAGCCAAAAAAATCATGAGGTAAAAGTTATAGGCATAAATTTGATATAATATCTCGAGTTTGTGTATATTTCTATATTTCACTCTTTTATCGAAAATACATACATTTGAAGAGGAATAAAGCAAAAGACACTTCCCTAGAAATAAAAAGTTAAATATGTATACCACATTGTTGCAGAATACCTACCAGCCAATTAAATTGTCATAAGACTTGATTTTCTTCGTAACGATAAATTAATCAAAACATAAAAGGTTTTCAGGGCCTTACAGAGCCAGACTTCTTGAACTTGTCAGTGACCCCGCGCATCTTCTTCTTGAGGCAAATCGTGTGCCGGTCCATGGGACTGTTCACGAATTCGCCAAAGTGGTCCTTGACATTAGTCCAGAACCCCCCTTCTTCTGCTGCCTTCTTCTTGTAGTAGGGGGAGTCGGATTGCGGGATCTCCATATTGGGTTGAACACTCTGCGAGGCCATCTATCCGAATAACAAACTGCTGCGCAACAAGCAAAACTCAAACTGCATCAGCATAGGTAGATATAACATGCTCATGTTCTTGGCTACATATAAGAATGAAAAACAAACACGAGCCTACTGGCTCTAGCGGTCAACAGGTGAAGACATAGCGTATCCTGATTGGATGGGTACGATCCCACGGGAAGCAGATTATTCCTTCAAATTATGGACCCTAATGTGCAGAGTGCAGACATTGCTGAAAATACTAGAAAAGAAAGATTAAGAACAAAAATCTACGTAGGCATATCGGGTATGGCATCTACTAGTCCAAGAACCAGTTCTACTACTACAATGTACCAAGTTTGGTGGAAGACTGTACAAAACGCAACAGACTAAGAATGTCAATTCACAGTATCGGTTTCGGGCCCTTTCTATGATTAGCGGTAGTATCGGCAGTTTTTTTCCACACATACTTTCTAACCTTGGCGTGCATTAGTAGATCTCAATTTGTTCAGTTGATACAACAATAAGTCGAATACATACTATAGTAAGCGGGTGTTGCATCAGAAGAAGCATACTTGCTCGCATATTCAATCAAGTGGTAGTTACTTTCTCGTACAAGTTACTTGTATGAAACTTGTTCACACAGCTACTACTCAATCATATACAAGCTTGATGATCATATGAGACATAAGGACCGAAACGAACGAACAGAGAAAAACTAACTAGAAATAAATACACGGACCGTCCCCGAAAATAATTACAGTGACCCTCTCCTTTAGAAGTTTTATGAAACATAGGGGCAGTCAGTTTCTATATAAAATAGAAACTATAGGATGGTCAAAGTAGGGATAATTTCTGTAATAAATGTAAAATATGGGAATGGATGGTCAAAGTAGGGATAATTTCTTTAATAAATGTAAAATATGGGAATAGTTATCCCAATTTGCCCACAAGGAAATAGGTTTATGATCATATTTTCGAAGAGTGCCGAAATTACAAGAAAGAAGGAAAGAAAAGGAAAGTTAGGGTTCATGATCATACATACCTTGATATATGATTAGGATGAAGGAGAGTAATTTGGGGGTGATGGATTGGGAGAGTATTGTATTGTATTGGAAGAGTGGAGATGGTGGTTATGTGATTATATATAGGGTTTGGAGAAGTAGGAGTGGAGTGGGGAAGGGGAAGGGGAAGGGGAAGAGCTGCTTGCTGATGCTTGGGGAGAAAGACGAGAGGAAAGGAAAGGGGGTGAGTCATGTTTCTTGGAGGGAAAGAATCAAAGGATATGCCTGCGTTGATTGCACGCCTCTAAAATCAAATGTGGCATTCCTATTCCCACAAAGGATGATCCCATGCTATGGGCTGCCCTGCCCGTAATGTTCTAGAACCCTGTCCAAACACCATTGGCCCGTCCGGTGGGTCGGCCCAATCTTGTCGCTCTCGGATTATTGTCGAATTATTGAGTCGAAATGAACGTAACGAGACTCACTCTACTTATGAACTCCGTCAAGCATTTGTAGCAGAGAACTGCTGGATTTGAGATCTACTTATGAGTTGTTATAAAAAAGAAAAATTATGAACTCTGGTTGGTCTTGGGCTTAGTTAGACCCTGGCCCGCAACTCTGCCGGCTTGGCCTTGCCTTTTTGTGCCATGGTTGTTGGAAGAGGTCATCAGAAAAAGGAAAAATGGACTGATGCACCCAGTATCCATGTAATCCTTTGTGGAAGCTTAAACATATTCTTTTGTCACGTCTTTCCAGTTTTAACTTCAGACTAAAGTATCTGCAACAACACCCATCCAGAAATACTAACATATTCTTGACAACAGTAAACTCAGAGCTTTCTTATTGTTGACAATTTTTTTCTCAAACTCAGAAAGCGAGTTCTGCTCATTTAGATTGATCACCCGATATTTCGGAATGTGATGGGTCAAATTCTAACCCCCCAAGATATTTTTGCAACATAAAGCAATAAGCATAGAACATAAATCTGGTGAGATATTTTACAGCATGAATCAATCTAAAACATAAATCCGAGATGCAATGTCCTGAACAAGCCAATCGAACCCTTCCAGCAACCCTTTCCCAGTGTAGGCACTACAACCCACTAGTTTCCAATGTCTGGTTCTGTCCAAACCCTCCAGGTTTAGTACCTGTATAATAATAATAATAATAAAAGAATCATGTCAGGATTAGGAAAAAGACCACTTTACACTCAAAGATCCGAGTAAAAAAAAAAAAGTCAATCGTGCAAGTTTAAAGGTGGTGCCGATTGAGGATTAGATGGCAAGTCATTGTTGGGACATGCAATTGAGACCAATAGATGCACCAGTTATTAGGAGCCATAGTATCTTGTTCAAGGATCTCCTACAACAAGCCATAGACAAATATACATGAATCGAACCTCTGATAACAGATATTGACATATGTTAGAGAGCAGATGATCCTCAATAGAACCGAATGGAATAAAAAGGATTCATAAGGCCAAACCCAAGAATTTGGTACATAAAGCTTTGTAGTTGTGCACGGATGCCTAGTCGTTTAGAAACTGAAGCATGATGACACAATGTCTATTTAACACACTATGATGACAGATATTGGCATGGACAGAAAACTTCAGTTAATAGTACCCAGAAACTGTATCAATTATAACATCAAACATATAGAAAGTGTGAAATGCTGGTACTATGGCTTCTTTAAAGTTTATACTACAGTATGGACTTTGATGAGAAATATGGCCAGTCAGGAAAGTCCTTGTGCACAAGAGCTCAATGTGCGTATCTGGTTTTCAGGGCATATGAACAAGAGGATTCATATTCAGCGAGAGGAAAGTATAGGAGAAACAAATTGGCAAAAGAATTTCTCTTCAAGGTACAGCAAGACCTAAAGCAGCAAACAGAACAAAGCCCATTCAAACTCCTGTCTAGACTCTAGAGTAAGTCTAAAATTAGCTTATTGACCACATGATTACCAATGAAATGCTGCCTCAACGCAATTTTAACGGACAATAATCTATAACATAAGTATCACTGGATCAAAAACACTTTGCACAGTACTCGCCATGTTAGCATACATTTTTTCACATGAATCCATTACGATAGCTGAGTGGTTAAGGACAACTATACCCAATCTTTCTAGTATATAGTAAATATAGACATAATCAACTTGTGTTTTCATGCAGATTATGTTTCCAACACCTGACAGATGTTAAGTATAGTTTTTCTTAGTCTCAAATTGTAGCCAAGGAAATACTTCTCAATTGACCAACACAATTCAGCAAAAGACTATAACAACAACGCCTTGTGCAGTACAATTGCAGTAAAAAGACCAAGACCCAAATTTCCAAATTCTACTGATTAAAGTTTAACAAGGAGTGAGTAGGGAAAATCAGGCTCTGTTCCCAATGTAAAAAATACTACAATAGAAAGGAAAATTACAGACTCTCTGTAAAACTTACCAGATGACATGTGCAACACAGAGCAATTGATGCTCCCATAAGGAGGAGCGGTAATATAGTAGTTAATGGAGCTACTAGGACTAGAGGTAGGCTTAAACAAACATGGTTTCGTGTTAATGAACAATAAGAATCTTGTTAGCGTTACAGTGGACATGACCCTTAACAGAGCCGAATGGAAGAAGATGACTCAAACAGACGACCCCAGAAGCTTGGGACAAAGGCTTTGTTGTTGTTGTTGTTGTTGATGATGATGTTGTTGTTGCTTTAATGTTCGAGTAAAAAGAAATTATAGTTCTACGAATCTACCACTGTAAATGCACCAATTATGTAATTTATGAAGACGGTACGGAGTTAAGCCATAAGGATGAAGCAATTACAAGTTTGATAATAGGATCATCACATAACAAGTGCAGTAAATGTTACGCATACAAGACCTATAGGGCAATCTATATGTGTCAACTAATCCGATATTTAGCAAAAATATAACTAATCAAGCAATCTCTATTCATGTATTGCTTCTCTAGTACCAATCAACTTGGTCAAACCCATTTTCAGGATGCAAACTCTTCTTGACTAATTTAAGAAACGACCCAAGTTTATTTCTTAAACCCTTCCTGCATTGTAGTAGACACAAATTACCATGAATATAAATTAGCAGTTAGCTACAGAGGCTAGTTTAATAATCTACACTTACGACATATCCAGACATGGTTATCAGGATTCCAAGTATCGAAATTTGTTGAATTTCGCTTGTCACGTGATTATACTTCACCATTACTAAGTGCTTGACAAGGCTTATCAACATGAGTTTTGTCTTCAATTTGGGACATTTAAAGCAAGCTGCTAGGATGGTAGCTAAGTGAGACCTAGAGCCCTATGCAGCCGGGTGGAGGGATTAGTGCAGTAGCAATGACAGACACAATACTTTAAACATTATGGCAGTTTTAAAGCACAAATACTATGTTAAAAGAGTTTACTAATTGATTGTCGAAACAGAAATCCAAATCAATGATCCATGCCCATTGTGATTTTCACATTAACCTTTAATTCCTCAATTTTCTATAGGTCAGGGAGTCGAACAGCCTTTGAAGATGTATGGATCACCATTTAACACTGGGGGCCATCTCTGCATGACACCCTATTACATTTTAAAGGTTTGCAGTATCGGAATCGGTATCGGTATCGGACCATTCCTATGAGTATCGGTATCGGCGATATCGGTAGTATTGACGGTTTCGGGTCGGAGTATCGGAAAACAAATAATAATTAATAAATTATTAACATTTAGAAAATATATTTTATACATTTAGGCATTATTTTAAGTATTTCTAGTGTTATTTCTTAGTAGTTTTGAAATTAAATGAAATAGTAGTCACCCTTACTGATTGGTTTACGTGCAATCTATCAATTTTCTTCTTTTATATGCTTTTATAACTTTATTATGGTTCAAACCCTTGTTGATTTATCTTTTTTCCTTTCATTTTCTTTGCCAAATTGATCGGAAATGTCAGTATCGGTCAGTATCGGATCGGGACATGCCAAACCGTATTGGTATCGGCCGTATCGGACCAGTATTGGTCGATACTTTAAACTATGATTTTACACTTTTACTTTTTGTCATCTATGGAGCATCATTTATTAGGAGCTACGGGGGCTTCCTGATAATTATGGTTTTACTTTTAGTTATTATGTCATTGGGAAGTATGAAGGCAATTTTATATAGCATATATTTATTTTTAATCTTCAAACAGTTTTAAGATTTCAGAACCTCACATCATTCAGGGGTCACCTTGTTTGGTGAACATACCTTGGGGAATATAAGACTCTTTCCTCCAGCACACATGCAAATGATGGTACTAAGACTGCTTTCAAGATTGAACCTCATTAATAAAGTATGAACAACATGCAAGGTTTACAAACATGGTTTCGGACCCTTCCTATGGGTATCGTTTGGTTGGCTTAGGTGTGTTTAACCAATCTACCGGTAGTTTCGGATCCTTTAATTCCTATACGAAACGTCATAGCGAATCAGTTTTGGTCGATTCTTAAGAACTTGCCAACAGGTTCATGCACTCATAAAGGTAAATACAAAAACAATAGTGAAAATTCAAATATCAATATCATAGTTTATAGGTGCCAAGGGAATATGGAAAATTTCCATTTTAAATCCATATGAAGAAAACAAAATCTTCTTCATTTTCTTGGTCATGAAATTTTTGTAGTTCAGGCACATATTTAATAATGAAAATGCCAAATGATCTAGAACTTTGTGTCATACGGTGTCAAGGGAGTAGCTAGCTTATTATGTATATTTCCCCCCAAAAGAGGCAACAAATACCACAATACAACGGAATATGGAAATTTTCTTAGGTGCACACTCCCAAATAGAAGCAAGTACTTTTAGATTTAGTATTAGTGATAGGCTAAAGCCCACTTGTATTGGGCTTAACCATTTGGGCCTTAGGGTGTATTACTTGTTGTATATATACTCTCTTATTCAATGAAGTAACTTAAATTGGTGAAACACTTTGGGGAGCCTCCATTCGCACGATTTGCACTTGTACTGTTATGATACAGTAGCAGTTGAATGTGTCAGTACTACATCAAACTTCTCCGTATTTTCTCAGATATCAAACCTACTACAGTAAGCCAGGATGCATAGATACAACAAACTCCTAAAGTAATTCCATATTGTCCTGCAACGGTGTTGGGTACAGATCGAGTACGACACGACAAGCACACTCCAAAACACACTAGCACACACCAAAATTAGTGTCGTGTTCATGGAACAGTGTCTGTGTCGCATCGTATTCGTATCCGCGCAACATAGCCAGTAAGTAAATGGGAACAATGTGAAACCTGTGGTTGAATATATGAAGTCCTATTAAAACATAAACTTACTTTTGCTATTTCTTCTGGTTTAAGAGCACCTTGTATATCCTGCTTATTTGCCAAGACCAACAAAGATGCTCCAGATAGTCTCTGCCAAAACAAAAACAAGTGAAGACTTAAATATTAAATGATTGAAGTAATCAACACCTAGAGTCATGGACACTCTTCGAAAAATTAATCCCCCCCCCCCCCCCCCCCCCTCCACCATAGTAGACAGTTAAAACTGTAGAAATCTTGTTTCAGGAGATACAAGTAGTTATCCAAATGAATGAATTCGTTAAAGTCTTTGCTACTACACCAAATGAGAGTTGAGGGTTGTAAATTTTTATCTATTCCAATACCCACCCACAGGTGTAAGCCCATTTTATGGGGTGAGAGCTAGATTCATGCAGTGGTATATATTTTTCTTTTGCAAAATTTGCTTAAAATGGCTCGCCAGACGAGATCGACTATGATACCATGTTAAAGTCCTTTGCTACTACACCGAAACTCTAGAGTTGTGACGAGAGTTATCATCTTTTAGGGTTATATATATTATTGCAATTGAATTCAGGATCTTAATTAGTTGGCAAAGGTGCAATAGAGACGTAATGTTATAAACATAATTGAATGAAAATGTTCTCTTCTTTGAGAAGACTATGGAGCTATTTCCAACCGTGAAATTTTGACCCCGGTTTTGTGGCTTCGGTAATACGAACAAATGGTCATAAAAAATCATGATCAACATCTTCGTACCAATGGACAAATTCAATATCTCAATAAGTTGTCTAAGTAGCAATGTAATTGAAAGAATAAGAAAGAAAATAAAAAATAAAAAAGGCCTCAAAAGTCACATTAAAATCTAGAAACAAACTGTCATAAAAAAAATCTAGAAGACTACTTCTAGATCAAAACCACCTCAAGCCTATTAAATCCTAAATCCAACCCTAGGCTCACAGCAGAACCGGCCCAGGGGTAAGTCAGAAAAGACTTCGGACTTGGACAACCCCCAGACTCAGCATGCCCCCACAAGTGGACGGGGTCGCAGGTGACCCTTAGGATCGGCCTAACAATAAGGCTCAAGGAGCAACCAAAACTAGCTCTGGATCGGGCAACCCAACCCCGTGGGCCAGCCCTGTTTCACAGTAGCGTAAATATCATAAGTTGGTGCACGTTCTCTAGAACTCAATTAGTTGGGTTAAGATGCAATGCAACTGAATGAAAGAATAAGAAGAAAAAGACCTCTTCTTTGAGGAGATTGTGGAGCTCCATCCTGCAGTCGTCCATCCTCCTGAGGTCGGAGCTGTCGACGACCCACACCAATCCGTCGGTCTGCTCGAAGTAGTTCCTCCAGTAGGACCTGATCGTCTTCTGCCCGCCCACATCCCATATGTTCAGAGAGTAGCTGCTCCATTATCAAATTCATTCCATTCCATTCATTCGTTCATCATTACAAAAAGAATCGATCCACTTAATGAAAGAATTAGGGTTTTAATTGCTTGCAGCTTGCTTACTTGTGGTAGTTTAGGGTTTTGATGTTCAAGCCGAGGGTGGGGCTGATGACGCTGGTGTCCTCGCCGTTGATCTTCAGCACGATCGTCGTCTTCCCCGAATTGTCCAGTCCACTGAGCGCATTGAATTGAATCGAATCGATTGATCCATACACCATGAGATATATATATATAGAGAGAGAGAGAGAGGGGAATGGAGAGGGAAGCTTACACCATGAGGATGCGCATTTCCTTCTCCTTCCTCTTAATCTTCCTTATGATGCTCAGGAGACCCATTCTCGATCAATAGGATTCCATGGATTTGTCTCCAAATTCATAAAAATCCACCGGACTTTTGATCCGCTTCCATATATATATATATATATACCAAACTTATTGCATCAATTATTGTACCAAACAATCTCAACCACACATTTATTTCAATCATGTGGTTATAAAGCATGCTGACGTGGCAACAACTTTATAGAATGTTTTATAACCACATGATAGAAATAAATATGTGGTTGAGATTGTTTGGTGCAACAATTGATACAACAAGTTTGGTGCAATATCCCTTCCCTATATATATATATATATATATATATATATATATATATATATATATATATATAAGCGGATCAAAAGTCCAACTTAGAAAACCCCCTAAAAACCCCCCTCACTCTAATTCGTAATATTAATGTTAATATTAATATTAATGTTAATATTAATGTTAATATTAATGTTAATGTTAATATTAATATTAATTTTAATGTTAAGTTTAATGTTAAATTTAGTATTTAATGTTAATATTAACATTAATATTAACATTAACATTAATATTAAATTACGGATTAGAGTGAGGGAGGTTTTTCGGGGGTTTTCTAAGGGGGGCCTTTGATCCTCTTATATATATATATATATATATATATATATATATATATATATATATATATAGCCCCCTTCTTATACGGGATAAGTTTACGGGAAGAGTTTACGGGATAGACCAATTTCTTACGGAGAGAAAAGAAACTCAAAATATCTGGCCGAAACATACGTATGTTTCTCTTCTGAAATTTATTTCTCTTTAATATTTAAATCTCTACTCTCTACTCTTAAAAACAAACATATCTCTATCTTCAAAAATAAGGCTTATCTATCAATTTAGATTTAAACACAGAGGGATTTATTTATTTTAAAAAACATAGATAGATAAATTATTCCATTTACTTTTTTAAATAAAGATAATTTTTTTAAAAAAAAAGAAACTATCCTTAGAAAGAAATATACCTTTAAAAATTATATTTAAAATATTAATTTTAATGTTAATCTTAATATTAATGTTGATATTAATTTTTATTTTTATTTTTACATGAATTTAAATTTTAATGTTAAAGTTAATTTTAATTTTAATGTTAATGTTAATGTTAAAATTAATTTAAATTTAAATTTGTTTTTAAATAAATTTAAATCTAAATCTAATTTAATTTTAATTTTATTGTTAATGTTAATGTTAAATTTAATTTAAATTTAAATTTATTTTTGTTTTTAAATAAATTTAAATCTAACTCTAAATTTAAATTCTAATCTTAATTTTAAATTATATTCTTAATCTTAATCATAATCTTAATTTTAATATTACATTTTAATGTTAATATTAATATTAATGTTAATGTTAATGTTAATATTAATGTTAATGTTAAACTAAACTTAATGTTAATGTTGAAATTAAAATTAATATCAACAATAAAGTTAGCACCAAAAAACTAACATGAGAAATAATATTAAAATTAACATTAATATTAAGTATATTTTTGAATAACATTTTAAAAAGATATTTACGTTTAAAGATAATTTTTTTTAAAACAGTCCATCTCTACTTTAAAAAATTATAAAATTAACTTTTATATCTCTATTTTTTGAATAAATAAATAAATTTCTCACTATTTAAAAAGTAAATAGACTTATCTTTAAGATAGAGATAGGTTCCTTTTTTAAAGGAGAGATCTAACATTTTTAAAGTGAAAGAAATAAAGAAAGAACCATACGTATATTTTCTCATCTCGTATGTTTGTCCCGTAAGTTATTTCCGTAGGAGAAGCTTTCTATATATATATATATATATATATATATATATATATATATATATATATATATATATATATATTTTTTTTTTTTTTTTTTTATAAGATATCTTTTTCTCCCCGACCGGCCTGCAACGGCAAAGAAGAATTCTAACCGTGTCAATTCTCATCCCATCCCACGGGACCTTCCAGAAGTATCCAACAGACTGCACTCCCACAAACCACAAACCGTTCTCAGTTTTGTTCAACTTTGGCGACTTGTGAACAAATTGCTCTGGGAAACTGATGTAAACATAAGGTAGATCTAAGCATGAAAAAAAAAAGTTTACTAAATAAAGGATTGTGGCATATAAGTAGAAAATGTACAATATTGACAAATACATCTTCTCAATTGTAGGGTCAGCATTATTCGGTTTTGCACCAAAAATCGAATCGATCTGAACCGAACAAGATATTCGGTTCGGTTTCGATATTCTAAATACTAAAACAAATTATTCGGTTTCGATCCAAAACTACTGAAAATCGAATAAGAATTATACTATTATGTAAATACCCTAAATTGTTTTTGCATATTTGTGAATAAAATGTGTATATTTTGTAAACAAAAATTCTATGTATGTGTTATGAATTCCAGCTTTGATAATCTAACAATTGGCCTTTGTACACAACTTTTAAATTCAAAAAAATGTGTGTATAAAAATTATAATTTTTAATATAATTTAATCACGATTCTAACTTTGGATCCGACCCATTAAACAATACAGATACTCCAACCGAACGAATTGAATAAACCGAATTTATTATTTGATTCGGTTTGTTTTCAGTTTCAAATTTTTAGAATTTTGAGTTATTCAGTTTTGGCTAACTCGATTCTGTTGAAACCAAATAAAGCGAACGCTAAAAAAAAACGAACGCTCACCCCTACTCAATTGTTTAAAATATCGTTATTTTCTAAATATCATTATCTAACCTATCGCAAAAGATTACTGAAGGTCAATGCTAAGAGCACAATGTGTTACTGAACCATTTGCTACCTTGGACTGCTAAATTTTGACAGTTCAAAACATAAGATTGCAGAAAATGATGACAATCACTAAAAACTTAATGCAATACCCTCGGGTCTCGTTTGGTTCGCGGAAAAGAAAGAAAATCAATTCCTTATTCATTCATTTCCTTTGAAAAATTACAATTTCTATTCATTTTCTTTTTCGGTGTTTGGAGAGGCCAAGAAAATTAGAAGGGAAATGAATTCCATAAAGTGAAAAAGGGAATCTTTGGTTGGATGAGGGGAACCACTTTCTCCCCTATTTTTCTTCCCTATGAGAATCATTTTTCTTTCCTCATATTTTCCTTTGACATCCAAACATTTCCTCATACTTTCCTTTGACATCCAAACATAGGAAATGAATGAGTTTCCTTTTCCAATGTTGTGATTCCGCGAACCAGACTACGCGAACAAAAACGAGGCCTTTAGCATTGACCTTACCGAAAGATGTCAAAGACAACTAATACTATCAAGAGAAAAAGCCTCTTAAACCACTACTTCTGTACATTGCAAGCCATAAGCTGGAGCATCTTCGGACTCATATTTCGCACAGTTAATCACCACTCGAGAAAAGAAAAAGATGTATGGACTTGTAACGACCCAGTTTGTCACGGCCGCGCTAGGAAAACCAAAACTTTTTCTCCTCTTTTCCTTCTCATAAAGAAATATCCCTGTGATTCTAACATCGAGTACAAACTCATCAACTATAACTTGGACCTGTTATTAAACCCAGATCTATTCTATACTACATTTGTACAGAGATTTAAGCTAAGCACATCGGCTGTCTCGGTCAGCAATGGCCGTGTCAACGACTCCACACTCTGTTCTTCACCACTTTCTGGAGCTACACATTGCAGTCCAGCAGGAAACCTGGTCGAGTCGTTTCACAAAAAAGAACGACCCCTGCTCTGAAGCATCTAACATTCAAGTTCACAATCCAAACAATAAATTGAATTGATACAGCAGATGTATATATACTGCAACGGCAAAAGCAGCTCGACAGTCTTCAGCATCCATCATTGAAGTTCGTCGGTGCAGGAGAGAAAACCGGTTGGGCTTCCGAGTTTACCCTGCCGTCTGCTCCACCGGTCCAGCGAATACCACCATTTTATCATGCATACCTGTCTGTAACTATTATCAATAATACAAGTTCTTCCGTCCATTCATTACAAGGTGCTTGTCACATAAGTTCTAAACAGTATTAATATAGCATCAGGACACCAGGAAAGTGTGTGGAGTTTGGATAGGAAAACCTACACCAAAATGCTTCGGAGATCAATATTCGGATACTGACTTGCTCCCATAACATCCCGAGACTCCTCTAGAGTTGATTGAACTTCTTTCATCGATCAGCTACCTGTCCACCTCCGCTTTCGAGCCGGGCGCTCAGGCTTGACTTCAGTATCAGCAACAGATTCTGTCTGTTGGATTAGTTGCACTTCGTTCTCCGGTTTCTTGCCCACAATTGTATCCTTCTCGCCGGGCATAGGGAGTTTGAAACGTTCGCTGCGCTTCTTGAGCTTCTCCACCGTGTCCAGCTGACGGTCTTGATCGTCCCCCAAGTTCTCAGTAATCTCTCCCTCGTCAGCACTCTTGGGATCTGGATCACTAGCATTATTGCCTTCAATTTTCGGTAACTCGTCAGTTGCTACTACGGCATTATCGGTGCTTTCGACCTCTACAACCTTGGAGGATAAAGATGGCAGCATGGCGGTGGCACTAAAATCTCTCTCCTTGTGACTGGTCCATCGTTCCAACTTGGAACGACCTTTTCTCGACTCCTCTTGGTTCTCATCATCCGAAGCAATATCCTCCCCATGTCTCTCAGAGGAGTGGGCCAATTGACGACTCTTCTTGGAGACTGAGGGGTTCTCGCTTTCTTGCTCAATTGTGCCTTTTGATTTGACCTGAATACGTGAACCATTCAATAATGTAATTATATACATAAATGAACAACAATTCACTGAACGATCCATCATGCAACACATGGAGTTAGTGTTTAAATCGTAAGGAACAAAACATTAGTCCACGACAAACTGGAATCTGGATTCTAGGATGCGCTAGTTATTAGCTGAAATAAACTACATGATTTACTCTAAACCTTTTAACATACACAAAAGACAGCACCTCAACCCTGATTTCAGGAGCAATCAAACAAAACCATGACAAGGGGGACGGTGATGATGTCAACAATTATACACATGAACTAACATTTACAAAAGCCTGTTTCAAGACAGGAAACACTATCAACAGGAGGAACTTTCCAAGAATTGCATATAGTATTAACGAAAATAAGTGGTATAAGGAGCATCTCTCTCACTACGCATTTTATGTCGAGTACTTTTTAGTTACATTAGATATAGAATCATTAAGGTGTTCAAAAACCCCACATGAACTTCCAAGACAACAATATATTAATCCACGATGAGGAGAGTTGGTTTTCAACTATATCGTAATTTAGAGACAAGACAAATGTTACCTTACTCTCCGATTTGCCCTTTTTTTTCCTTTTATTTATTTATTTATTTTTGATGCTACTGCAAGACTGCAAAAGCAAGCAGCTACTTGTCAACTATCCTATAAGTGGAAGCCTTTTCACACAAAGAACCTCATAATTTCACTACAAGCTCATAGCCTCATTTTATAGTACAATGGAGTTATATTGTTCACATGTACCACCATCATCTTGACAAGCCATTTTATTCATGAATACATTTAGTCCTTTAAAATTACTCTTAAGTTACGTAACCATGCAGGTTTCAAATGATATCCTTGTCTTTCTTAATTAATGAGGTGAAGTAATTGGCATACCTTCTTATATGGTTGTGTATTGCGGTCTTCGTGCTTTCTCTTGCCAAGTCCTTGAGAGTTTGGCCCAATGCCTTCACTATCCTTGCTTTTCCTAGTGCTTTCCCTGAATCTCTCCTTGGACATATGATGGTTATCGGAAGCACTAGTAGGACGATCCCTATGTATGCTCAACCTTTCATGCCTTGAACTTCTCTCCTCGTTATTATAATGTTTCTGCCGTGCATGAGCCTCATCACGTGCTTTATGCAGTGAATTTTCATCCCCAGCATGGTCTCCTTTCTTGGATTGTTCAGCATGTCGTCTTTTATCTCTGTGCAGATATTCTGTATCAGATACTATACCTTTAGAATTACTCTTATTCCTTCCATTTCCACCTAATGGTTTATCTTCAATAGAACGCCCTCCCCTTGTAACTCCTCGCCCTTCCTCCCTTTCCCGCTGGGTCAGTGATTCATCATGAGGTAGCTTCAGTTGTTGCCCATCTTCTCTTTCTTTGTGACGCCAGCTTTCATCCCTATGCTTTGAAGTATGATGATCATCCGGTTTGCCTCTCAGTCTGCTAGTCTCTTCCCCTCTCCTGCGATCAGCACTGTCATCCCTTTCCCTTTTCCGACGGCTAGAATCTTCCCTAGCTCTGTAACCCAGCAAGGAGTCTTCCCTGTCAACTCTCTCCCTCCTTGAATGATCATCATCCTTCTTTCTGTTGACTGGATGCCCATCTAAGTTTTCTCGACGACTAGACAAGCCATCGTCCCTCTCCCTCTGTCGTGGTCCTCCTTCTCTTGGACGTCCTCTCCAATCCCCATCATCCAACCTTTTCATCGTGTGAATGCCATCATCTTTGTCATTCCTGTCGCTTCGAACTTTACTCCTGTTCCTTAATCCTGTTTCGTCAATACGATCCCTCCTCAAGTCTTCATCTTTAGACCTTCTGTGAATGTCATCTTCTCTCCTCTGTCGAAACAAATTATCCGACTCTTTTGGCCTCTCAAAACCCTCACTCCTACCTCGAGGAAGGTGTGCTGAATTAGATTCCCGATCTCTACAAGGATGAGGATTATGTATGCCTTCCCTACCTTTGGAAGTTCTGTTTCTATCCATGTCACGCCTACCCTCTCGTCCATAATCCTCTCTTCCTCGGGTCATGTGCTCCTCTTCTTGACTGCCTCTTAGATCTCTTGCTCTCCTGGAGAGTCCTTCCTGCACAACTTCTTCGCCATTATCATACCGCTTCTGACATTCCTTGCTGCTTCCTGATTTTGCCCTGCTGTTATCACTATATGTAGCCCTTAAGTCTTCACCATCAACATTCTCTTGAATAACAGGTTGTTCCACTCGGGAACATAGCTTGTGTTTTCTGGAAGAGTGAATAATACTACCACCATGTGAAATTTCGCCTGAAATTTGAAAATCTGAAGTTTCTTCGCCTTCCACATCGACATTACCACCCAAAGCAAGCCTATCATCGTGGCCATCTTCTTTGTGTTCAATGCTTT
Source organism: Iris pallida (assembly GCA_029216955.1). Taxonomy (NCBI): domain Eukaryota; kingdom Viridiplantae; phylum Streptophyta; class Magnoliopsida; order Asparagales; family Iridaceae; genus Iris; species Iris pallida. The sequence continues at coordinate 930 of JANAVB010008327.1, read as the reverse complement.
GGTCCCCAGCAGTTTCAACTGCAATATCAGTGGATGCTTCAGGAGTTCCGTTGCCTTCCTTGCTATCTTCGGTTTTTTCTTTCTTGTGACTATCATGATTTTTCACTTCAGTGCTTCTACTACCAATGGCATCATTTGAGTTGTCTCCACTTGTACTTGAGCATCTCCCACATGAGGCTCCTTGTCCCAACCTGAAGGTGTAGACGCACAAATGTGGTTCAGTACATATCAAGTATCAGAAAAACTCATCAAATCAACTACTAACGAGGCACAATGGCCCGAAGAATATAATGTACAATGTAAAAGAACAAAAAGAAAAGGTTGCTCAAATTTTTCTGTTGGATTCTTTAAACCCAATATTCGATATGGATCTCCAAACCCCTACTCAATCCTAGAGTTTTACTTTCGTCAGTTTCATTGGTTTTGAAAGGTTTTTGAATTTCCGTATAAAGTTCGTTAATTATTGATGCAAACAAAATAAATCAGTCAAGTTCCTATTAAGGAAAAATAAATTGATCTCCTTTATTATATCTCCATGTCCCTCCATATATGCCTATGCATTTTGCTTCATAGATGATCCAGAAACAAATCTCGATATGATCAATGAACTGCACATTTTGCTTTCGTACATTGATGATCCAAAGCAAATCCTGATTTGATTAGTAAATCAGCATGATATTAACCAATTAACACCTAAATCATCAAGTCCAACAAATTACAATAAAACTGTAACAATTATAATAACTATATTAAGGACCATGTTTGATCATTGTACTTAAATTTTGTTTGTACGATCTTAAGATAGTTATGTAGTATAACTTGGAAACAAGTCTTTAAATGATACTTTGCAACAAGAACCTTACAGGTAAACAAATACCAGTGATGTGAAAACTTCTAATAACTGAACCAATTTCTAGCATAAAGTTATCG
>JANAVB010008325.1:0-63716 GCA_029216955.1 Iris pallida | reverse complement strand
GTCGTTCATACGATAGGCTTCTCCTGCGATGTTTATCCAAGACAGAAGCACTAGAAGCACTCCGGGAGGCGTATGATGGCACCTGCGGAGCCCATCAGCCTGGTCCTAAGTTACATGATTGATTGCATCGTATGGGTCACTACTAGCCCACTATGATGGCAGAGGTTGTTGATTATACAAAGAAGTGCCAGATATGTCAGTTGCATGCTGACTTCATCCATCGACCTTCAGAATGCCTACACCCTACAGCGACCGCCTGGCCATTTAAAGCATAGGGAATAGATATTATCGGCCGATCAGTCCACCATCCTTTAAAGGACATCGGTTCATACTTGCCATCACCGACTACTTTTTCAAGTGGACAGAAGCAGTACCGCTAGCCGAGGTAAAATCACGTACGTGATCACCTTTGTCAAGCATCACGTCACATATCGCTTTGGGGTTCCCAGAAGGATTATCTACGATAATGGTCCTCATTTCGTGAGTCACGTATTCTCTATTATTTCTGCGATAAGAACCGAATACAGAATATGGCATCAACGGCTTACAATCCTGCAGCGAACGGACTAGCCGAAGCATTCAACAAGACTATCGTCAAGCTGCTCAAGAAAGTCGTTTCCTCTAATAAGCGTGACTAGAATGAAAAGCTCGATGAATACCCGTGGGCTTACCGTACAACTGTTCGGACACCCACTGACAACATACCATTCTCTCTGGTTTATGGAAGCGAGGTAGTGCTTTCCCTGGAGATGCAGATTCCGTCTCTACAGGTCGCCATCACCAACCAGCTGACTGACGAAGACAATCAACGCTGACGGCTACAGGAATTATAGGAGTTGGATGAAAAATGTCTGCTAGCTTAGTAATTAATCGAGCTTTACCAAGCTCTAATTTTCGGGGCCTTCAACAAAAAGGTCCGGGAAAGAACATTCCAAGTGGGTGACCACGTCTTTTCAGTTGAACATAGATGCTGATGACCACAAGACAGCTGGCAAGTTTAAACCCAAGTGGGAAGGACCGTTCGTCATAGAGACGGTCTACTATAATGGGGCCTACCGACTGGCCAAATCTAACGACAACTTGCTAGTGATGCCAATCAATGGAAAGTTTCTAAAGAAATACTATGTCTAAACTTTAAATTAGCATAGGTTCCCATATCTCCCGCTGGTGTCCGTGGATTCTATTACTGAGTTCACCTCTTTCATGACTACCCCAGTAGAAAATCTTTCACGTCCATACTACCTGTGAATTGTTATTCTACACCCTAAAGAAGTTCACGTCTATGATCTTTTGTAGACTAATTTTAATAAAGAGCTATTTATGCACCACTTTTGTTCGTCTGGGTGACTTTAGTTGTCTGTCTGCGCTTTTGGGGTACCAACGCTTTTGTGAAGCCATGTGTAGTGAGAACGCCATCTGCGCTTTTGATATGTCTGCACTTTTTTTCATGCTTCTACAAGACCCCTTTCAAAGTGTTTTGAACTTAAGCCAAGCGCGAAATACTTTGAACAGAAGCATAACATGTGTCCTTTGCAAGCGAATGTCCAGCACGCTTACTGACAGACTATCATCACGCTTAGCCTTCGTCATTAAATGTCTTGAGCCGTCGCTTCATTAAAAGTTGATCACAACTCCTCATTTTTAGGGAACGGTCATCATGATCTTTAGTCTTAATTCCCACGTCGTCCGAAGAGTCTCCTCGTTCATGAAGCATTTTTATCTTCTTTCGCTGACGTGACCGTACCCAATAAGTAGGGTCTATTAGGAGGAAAAAGCTTTTTGTCTTTCTTTTCTTCTCACAGAAGATTTTATCAGAGTCTTTTTCCTCTTTCAGACCCTAACTTTTCTTGCCATACCCCCCAAGAAATCAACAATCTCCAAGAAAGCTAAAGGAAAGCGGCCCGCATTAGAGGCTGTTGATGTTGATGACTCACAAACGTGGTGCCGTAATTCACAGCGACATGCGGCCGCCTGTCGCAGGTAATAAACTTTGGTCCTCTATTTTCTGATCCACATGAGCGGCTACTCCTCGAAGTATCGTCTCGTAGATGTGCTAAAGCTTTCCTTGCCGAGTGCATGGACACTCGCTCTTAGAGGAGTGTCCGTAGATATGCTGAAGCTTCGTTCAACCGATACATGGTCATTTTACTTTCATAAAGTAACGAATGCAAGATGTGCTGAAGTTCTTGCTGACGTGCAGGATTACCGTATAGTACCTGTGCGGATGCTCCCTCATTTGAAACGCAGCTCTGCTAAGTAGTATCTGCACGGAAGCTAACTTGCTGAAGCGCAGTGCTACCTGGTAGTACCTGTGCGGATGCTTGTTTCACTCAAAACAAATCTCAGACTTCTATTTCTCATTTTTTGAGAGACTCTTTTTGTAGCCAAAGAAAGAAAACCTTTCTATTCTATAAACGAAAATTTTGGTTTGCTTCTCTGCTTATCTTTTTGCGGTATACCTTTTGTACAAGAGTGAGAATTCCCTCAGAGGTAGTACGACATGAGGGAACAGAGATAACTCCACTGGGGATAGGGTGTTTACTCAGAGGTTATATGGATATGGTAAACACATGATTTTTGTGGTAGGATCTTCCTTACTCAGAGATAATATGTACATGACAAGGATACTCTATGGGTGTATAGAACGATTCAGAGCTAGTATGGATGTGAAAGGTTCTATAGAAAATTATAAAATCACGGGGATTGTCATGGAAGGAATGTCTACTCAGAGGTAATACGGAAATGGTAGGCACAATCTTTGCTAGGTGTAGAATAACAATTCAGAGGTAGTATGGACGTGAAAGATTTTCTAGATTTATGACAACACAAGGTTATCATGGCTATTACAGATTCTTCATGATTACATATAAAGGACTAAAACACTTAAGAAAAGTCTACAAGGGGGTTAATCTTCAGTATGCACGCAGCCCCCAGACTTATAGCACTGTCAGCGAGCTACTTCCTGAAGCAGCTATTGGCCCAAGCAAGAACTCAGTCCACAGCACAGGGTGTTCCACTGCCATTGAGCAGGACAGAGCACAACCTGTGGCTCTTCGGATTGGCAATCAATCCAAACCCAAAAGCTTGGATCTCGAAGACCTCTGAGATATTGTTCAGGTTCGAACTCCTTAGGCCAAACGCTCAAGTTCATCTGAAAACTCAGCAACAATTCTTCTACAAGGACACAGCTTCTTTGAACGAAGGAATCCACAACCAACAGTCGACTTGTGCAAGGCCAACGGCCGTTCAAAGCTAAGTCAGGATTGAGCATGACAGTGGGAATGTTAAGGGACCGAAGACACAACCCTTCAGAAAATCTTTTCTTATATAGGGTAAGTGTGGTCCAACCCACATGCCATGTGGCCGTCGGTCAAAGACTCCCAAATTAATGGGATGAACCTAAGACTCAGCACAATGAATCTTATTTAATAGGTTCATTTGACTGAATCCTAGGCCACAGTCTTCTTGAATTCCCCAAATGAAGACGGTAATTAAAGAAGAGGACGATCGACTTGTCCATCAAAAGATCAGTCATTAGTTGCTCTTATGACTTCGACAGAAACTAGTTCCTTCGACTCAGAAGCACAACTAGTTCATTCCTTCCACTACGCCCTCACTTCAACTCAGAAGCGCAGTGCCCTCCATCCTACCCAAAATTGCAGCCCTTCAAAGGCTCCTTCATCTGACACTTTGTTGTCCAAGCACAAGTGTACTCGTCGCCCTCAAGCACAATAACTCTATTGCCCAAAGCTCAAATCTGCTCGCCGTCCTAAAAGTACAGTACTCCGTTGCCTAAAGCACAAGTCCACTAGTCGCTCCAAAAGTGCAGTGACTCCGTTGCCTGAAGTACTTGTCCACCGTCGCTCTAAAAGCGCAGTGACTCTATTGCCTGAAGGACAAGTCCACTCGTCACCCTAAAAGCGTAGTGACTCCGTTACTTGAAGCATTTGTCCACTCGTCGTCTAAAAGTACAGTGACTCCGTCACCTGAAGTATAGTCTATTTCGCCCAAAAATGCAGCGACCTCAAAGCCTCGCCAGAAGTACAGCTTGGATAGAAGCACATTCCTACAGGGTGACGTGGTTCCACATGGTCAGATAGGTGTTTATGTCTTTTTCAAATTGGTTTGTTTAAAAACCATCGCTCTTAAGATAGGACAGAGTTTGATTCTGTTGATAAGAGCAAGATCCTATCGGTTTGTTTAAACCACATATAAGGATGGAATTTGATTTTATAGACGAGGGCCATATCCAATCGGTTTGTTTAAACCAATGCCCCCCTAAGATAAGACAAAATCCAACCTCAGGGATAGGAATAGAATCTTCTTAGGTTCATCCGATCAATAATAAACAACGCTACGTGTCGTTTATTCGGTCATGTTGATAATTCCCCTAAGATCTTGATAAAGGAGAATCCCAGCGTCTGCCACGTGTCAGCTCACCAACAGCCCTCACCGTGCAACTTCGAGATTCTCTTATATCTATATGTGTAATGTTCCTGCACAACCCCTATGCACATGGTATATGTGCTTCCCTATAAATAGAAGGAGTTTTCCTTCGATAAAGAGGCTTCAAAATCTTCACAACTTCGGGATCCTCTTGATTAGCAACCCCAGAGTTCCAATCACAAGCACCAGAAAGCCAGAGCAAGTTCAACTCGTCGTCATCAACGGAGTAAAGGAGCCGCTGTAGTGCTCTCTCCACCGTCACACTTCTCCAAAAAATTTGTACTTTGATCTTCTGTTTAGGAATCGATGGTACTCTTTTATATGTTTAATATACAAAAAGTTCGTATAAGCTTTTGTTATGACAAACAAGGACATGTACCCACTGTTTCTGATATTTTTCCTTAGTGATCCTATATTGAACCAAGAGTTAGATTCCTAGTAGATTTCTCTTTGAACAAATAACATAAAACTTTATGGTATGATTACAATAACACAATATCAGAATGCTTTCAAGCCCATTTTACTTGCTGTGTCTTCAATCAGCTGGCGCTTGAGGCCCTTTGTGAATGGATCCGCCAGGTTCTCCTGACTTCGAACATCAATCACTGTAATAACATGTCTCTTGATGAGATCGTGCACTATACCGTACTTTAGCCGCACAGTTCTCTTCTTTCCATTGAAGAGATCATTTGATGTCACCATAGTAGTCGCTTGGTTGTCGCAGTATATAGGTATTACCCCATCTGTTTGCCAACCATTGGAAGATCATAAATGAGCTTTCGAATCCATTCTGCTTCTTCTACTGCGAATCAAGTGTAAAGAACTCAGATTTCATGGAGGAACGAGAGAGCATAGTCTACTTCTTCGACTTCAATGATATAGCAGCTCCACCCATGGTGAAAATAATCCACCTATGGATCTCTCGCTCTCCACCTCTGAGCACCAGCTCACATCACTGAAGCCTTCTACTACTGGCAGATCTCCGCTGTAGTACAATGCACATGTCTGGGTCTTCTTAAGATATCTTATTACCCGTTTCATAGCTTTCTACTGCTCAATGCCTGGGTTGCTCGTGAATCGACTCAGTATTCCTACGATGAAAGCTATGTCAGGCCTAGTGGAAGTAGTAGCGTACATCAAACTCTCGATGATGCTTGCATACTCCAGTTGCTTGACGATTTCTCTCGAATTTGGCTTCAGCTTCAGGTCACACCTGTAATGTGTATTGATCACTGGAAGATCCTGATACCCGTAACATGTGATCATCTTCTCAATATAATATGACTATGACTGTGTCAGTCTAGTATCCGTTCGAATTATCTTGATACCTAAGATCACACCAACTTCCCCCAAGTCCTTCATACTGAACTTCGTCGAGATGAACTTCTTTGTCTCCGTGACACAGCCCATATCCATACCTAGGATCAGCATGTCATCCACGTACAGACAAAAGATTACACCTCTTCCATCAGCGAACTTTGTGTAAACACACTTGTCCGTTTTGCTGACCTTGTAGCCATTTGATCTTATGAGCTTGTCAAACTTCTCATGCTATATTTTGGAGCCTGTTTCAGACCGTACAAGAATTTTACCAACTTGTAAACTTTGTCTTCAAGACCCTTGACGATAAATCCTTCTAGCTGTTGCATGTAAATCTCTTTAGTCAGCTCGCCATTCAAGAATGTTATATTTACATCCATCTGATGTATCAGTAACTTATGTATTATTGTGAGAGCAATTAACATTCTAATAGTGGTCATCCGGGCTACTGGAGCATACGTGTCGAAGTAGTCAATTCCCTGCTTCTGAGAGAACCCCTAGCTACAGGCCTAGCCTTGAACTTATCAATAGTTCCATCTGCTTTCATCTTTTTCTTAAAAATCCATTTGCATCCGATGGGTTTTTCTCCTTTAGGAAGATCAACCAACACCCAAGTGTTACTAGAGGTAATTGAATCAATTTTATTGTCTATCGTCTCTTTCCAAAAAATAGCGTCTCTGGTCTTCATCGCCTCGTCATAGGTAAGCGAATCTGCTTCCACATGATAGCTGACAAAGTCATCTCCAAAGTCCTTCGGTCTCCTAACTCGCTTAGTTGACGGCTCAACGAGTTCTGGTTCAAGTGTTGTCTCCTCCACAACATCTTCTTAGACTATGTTTTTATTGGAAACTTTAATTTCTTGCGCACCCTCACTATTCTTCGGAATGTCAGCAAGAATAATATTATTGTGCCTTACAAATTTATCTTTAAAGTATTCTGCGTCGCGAGATTCAATAATATGATTTGATTCTATATCAAGAAATCTTTGAGCATCACTCTTTTCGGCATATCCCAAGAAGATCGTCTTCGTAGTCCTTATCCCGAGCTTCTGAATCTTCAGATCTGGTAGCTTTACATATATCAGACACCCCCACACTCGAATGATATTCAAGTTAGGTCTAAATTTCAACCAGAGTTCATAAGGAGTGATGTCCAAATTGCATACGAAACTCTATTCAGAATAAAGTGGCCGTCAATACAGCTTCTCCCCAATAGTAATTTGGAAGACCCTAGTCAACATTGAGTTTATTATTTCTATCAATTTATGTTCTTTCTTTCTGCTACTCGTTATATTGAAGAGAATACGGAAGTAGTCTCGTTGATGATTCCATGTTCTTTGTAGAATGAGGCAAATTTATGAGACCGATACTCTCTCCCTCGATCACTTCTTATTCTTGAGTTGTTGTCCAGTTTGCCATTCAGCCTCGCCCTGAACTCATTGAACTTCTCGAATGCTTCGTCTTTGACTTCAGCAAGTAGATGAACGCATATTTTGAGAAGTCATCGATGAGGTTATGAAATACTTCATTCCGGCTTTCGTAGAGAATTTTTGAAGTCATAAATATCAGAGTGTACTAACTCCAAAGATTTATGCTTCGAATAATCCAATAAAAGGGTTTTTTATGATATTTGTCTGAGCACACACTTCACATTTTCTACCTTACCCCCATATTTGGAGATAAGTCTAAACTGGACATTTTGTTTATTCTTTTACAATGAACATGTCCTAGTCTATTATGTCACAACTCAAGAGTATAATCATAATGAGTGATTGCATTAATTTCATATGCTGGTTACAAGCTGAAGTTTAAACATCCCTTCGATATAAAAGGCTTTCCCAAAGTATGTTCTTTTATGGACATCATCATCTGACCAGTATTGATGTCCATCTTAGGCATGCGTTAGAGTAGGCCTCCAGAGATCAGGTTCTTTGCAATAGTAGGTACATGCTTCACGTCTTGAAGCGTCAGAGACTTCCTTCAACACCACCGTCCGATCCCTTGTACTTCAACTTGTACCTAGTTTGCCACCATAACACTTTTAGAGGTTGGTTTGTACGTAATAAACCATTTTTTGCTAAAGCATACATGGAATGGCACCAGTATCTACCCACCAGTCAGAGTCTGCCTCCATCGAAGTGACCTGAGCAATCATAACAATTACATCAGTAACCATGAAAACCTTACTAGATTCACCTTTCTCTGATTGCTTGGGCTTGGATCTACATTTGCTTGTAGTTCCCTTCATGCCACAGTTGAAGCAAGTAACATGGTACTTTGGCTTCTGTTATGTGAAAGAAGTCCCCTTCGCTTTCGGATTAGTGAGGTCCTTCTTCTTGTGGTAGAAAGCGCCTACTTTTCCTTAGATTCCTTCGTGTGGACCAAGTTGGCCTTAGCCATCTGCTTGGACAGAACGTCCTTTTTTGTCCTCAACATAAATTTTTTCAGACTGATCTTCAGTCTATTCCTATGCATATTCGCACACTACAAAAAAAACCTTTTAATGACGGCTAAAAAGCGTCATTAATGACAAACCATGACACTTTTTTTTCAAAGCAACTGTTATAAAAACGGATGTTATAAATGTTTTTAAAAGTTATAAAAAACTGCCATGAATAGTTTCTATAAAAGCGTTATGAATATTTAATATATAGTGCACAATTCAGGACTTTTGTAAAACGTTATGAATAGATAATATCTATAGGCTCAATATAGCATATTTATAACACTTTATACTATTCAAATTAGCATATTTATAACGCTCTATACTGCACATTATATATTACATTCCAAAAACTTAACATTATATATCACCATCTTTATTACATTTTCAAAATAGAGTATATAAACATCTTCATTACATTCTAAAAATAGAATATCCAATACATATATATATTTAAAACCAAAATTGTCCACATCAAAACTTGGCCACATAACCAATAATCATGAAGATCAACGACAGCCGAACACCAGTAAATCCTGAGAAAAAGAGAAGACAACCAAATCAGTCCATATAATTGTCAGGCCTAAAAATCAAATCTAATCATGAAATATCAAGAGAAAGGAGTAAAACAAACTAGGTCATAATAGGGATCAGGTATTGTCCCATATTTGGAGCAGGCTTGACAGAATAATCTCTTAGAAAAGAGTTTTCATAAAAATGGGAACAATCATAACATTATATAGAAACCATAAAAAACTATTGCAGAGATTTTGCAAGAAAAAAACCAATTCCAACGACGCCAATGCCTTTAAAAGGAAAGAAATAGAACAGTATCCTGAAGGAATAAGGATGTTTCAATTTCCTTCACCGTCCATCAAAACAAACACAATATAAAGGTATAGTTGGGGAAAGAAGCTAGCAACAGAACAGTTATCCTGCGTCCCAGCAACAACAATAATATAAAGGTATATTTTACAGATGATTATGTTTCATGTGTTCAATGGTTCAAGAACATCATTAATGGGACCAAATTATTTTAATTAGAGCAAATTGGCCTCTATATATGCACCACCAAATAATGAATACCTGGTATAAAGAAATAAATATTCATGCATATAAATGTACCAATAATTCTGATGTTCTAGATGAGAATTGAGATCGTAGAATTTATTACAGAGTACTAAACAAGAACACCATCACAAAATACTATAGAGGATTTGCATCCTTATCGTGTTTGTAACTTATTCGTTTCCACATTGGTGTAACGTATGTGACTACCTTGTACCTATTTTGAAATATCCCTATCCCACATACAAAATAGCACGAGACAGTTTAATAAAATAAGCTGACATGGGCATCAAATCTACACTTATCCTGGAAGAATCCAGCTAATTTTTTAGCAAGTTAGCATGGTCCCTCAACCCAGTGAGCGTTTCCATCATAGCACTTTTCTCCTTCTGCAGCCTTGGGATGGTTTCTCCATTTTTAACAACATCAGCCTGAAGATTGCTATTGTATTGCTGCAAACTAGTGTTGTACTCTTGCAACCTCTAATTTGTTTCTTGCAACACTTTAATCTAGCATTGCCATATAAATGAATCAAAGTCAATACAGAATCTTTAATCAACATTCAGGTTATTTAAGAAGTGATTTATTACCTGATGATTGCTTTATTATAACTCTTGAGTGATCCTTAATTTCAAGGTCTTCTGACAAAGAAGCACGTAAGTTTTCAGATGTAGCCCTAGTCTCTGCTTCTTCCTCGAAAGACTTATACTTGCAACCTGGCTTCTTCTTCTTTTTTTGTGTCCAGATACCACTTAGAACCATAAAAAGACAACAGAGGGAAGTACTCGCAATTGAAATATAAACACACCAATTTCTCGTCTCTTTCCTTGCTCAAACTCTCCTGCAAAGATAAACACTCTGTGAAGATCCTCGATAATTGCATTCAATTAATTAAGCTGAGCATTCCAATGTGTCTCTGCACAAATAAATAGAAAGTTTACATTAGTATTACAATGACCAGGTGTCGATAAAAAAGATTGAAATTAAAAAATATGATAATCAACAACTACTCACTGTTACTCGTTCAAGCTTCCTCAGTTAAAAAATCGAGTCAGCGAAAACTCGAATTTCTAGTTGTAAAGTAAGCACAAACTGGCATTTGATGTTTTGCTTGCAGTTCTGTGCACAAGAAGTTTATTAAAGCAAAATAACTTTCAATGCCATTTAGTTGCTCATACTTAATTTGACAGAAGCAAAAAATAGGTCTGCTTACAACCAGTCCCTTAAGATAACAATATGCTCACTGTACAACTGCATTTTGAGCCTACCTCTGAATTCTGTAAATTAGCCAAGGAAAAACAATACAAGTGATAAGTATAGGCTATAGAAGGGGGGAATAGTTGTACATATCAAGTCTCTTTAAGCTACGTACAATTATCAAAACATAAGTAGCTATATATCTATCAATATATGTATTTTTATGTTCATTCACCTTCAAGTAATTGGAATTTTAAGATACAAATTAAATACTAAGATGCACTGATACCTCCTCTTCAGTTTCTTTTAAACACCTCTTAGTTAACCAATATAATCATTCCACAAAACACTCAAATTATGTTCCAAAGGGTTTGGAAAAAATTTTGAAAAAAAAAAGAAAAAAGAAAAAAAAAAGCCTAGCTGAAACTAACCTTGTTTATCTCATTGCTCATCATTCCTGATCCATCGCTGACGGCAGTTGCGACAACTCGGTCCAGCTGGGCACTACAGGCGTAGGCGATAGCCCCCACTGAAGAGGCGAAGACGGCGGAAGGTGACTGGAACTCACCGTGCTCTGATCCTTCTGTCGGTAGTCTTCGTTTTGTCCAGAGCAGTCGAGGTTGACTCCGAAGAGACGGACCCGCTTCGGCTCTGTCGTACACACGGGTATCGAAGCTACTATCCTCTCAAACATCGGTGGACCGGCTAGTCGCCGCCTCGGCTGCCGGAGCAGTCGAGATCTGCGATCGTCGGATCGAAGAGATTAAACATAGGGAAGAGGAAAAATTAACGGGGGGAGGGGAGGGGGTAGGAAATTAGGGTTAGGTTTTGGGACGGACCGAAGGAGTCGCCGAGGCCGAAGTCGTTGCGGATGATCCAGCCCTGCTGGTGCCGATGACGATGACATCATTGTCGGAGGCCATGGAGGTGATGGTGTTGCGCCCCCTGGTGGCGTTGCGCTCGAGGGGGTCGACGGAGAAGAGGGCGCCGGAGGCCCCGCCAGAGTCTGTGGCGGAGGGGATCGGACGGATGGATCGGTGGAGAAACCCTAAACCTAATCTTAGGCCTGGACGCTGGACCGAACCCTAATTTTGTGCATGGGAGCGAAGGAAGAGGAAGAGGATGAGGAGAGGGGAAATGGAAGGAGAAGAAGGTATTTTGAACGCTTAATATTAATAAGTTTGCAAAATATTACAAGCTTGCCACCGCTCTAAAATATTGATAACGCTTTGTTTAATAAACGTTATAAAAAGTCCAGAATTAGCCCAAACCGTCATAGAAAAAAGGTATTTCAAACTTTGATAATGCTTAGGTATCAGGCGTCATCAATACGTCTTATCGAGCGTTATTAATAGGCCTTCTTGTTATAGTGGCATAGAATTTGCTCCAACCAGCGGGAAGCTTAGAGACAATCCCTCCTACAATAAACTTGTCATTGAGGGGCATCTTCTTATCTTCCAATTTTTGACCCAACTTTAGGAACTCCTTCACTTGAGGCAGCATCGTCTTCACATCTTCAAAGAGCTACTTGTAATATTTTTCGACGATAAATATCTTGCTCATGTTCTTGTCATCATCATATAGTTTCTCCAGAGACTCCCATATCTCTCTGTTACTGGTCTTCTTAGAATATGATTCTGCTAGGGAGTCCTCCATAGCATTAAATATCAGAAGCCTACAGAGGCTATTCTCTTTCTTCTATTTGGACTGTTTGGTGGTAGCAGCAGCAATCGCGTTCGTAGTCCCAGTTTCTGGAACCTTTGGTTCTTTCTCAGTTAACATGAGATCGACGTCCACGAGTTGAAGATTGAGGCTAAACTTTCTCTTTTATATTTTGTAGTGCTCTCCATCGAATTTTTCTAACTTTCTAAAGTTGGGATCTATGAGTACAGCACGAGAATTTTCCATCTTGTAAAATCTGGCTTTGAGATTGTTATTCCCGGGGCGTGATTTTAAGATAAAAAACTAATTTTGGTAACACTTTGAGGAAGGTGCACAAATGAGATCCCGGAGGATTCAGAAAAATAAAATCAAATATAACACTTCGAAGAAGGCTGTAACACCCAGTTTTCCAGATGAGGGTAATTTTGAAATTTTGTAATTATAATTATTAATTATTGATATTTATTTCACATTATGATTTTTGGTAATTTTTAATTATTTTTAAACTATTTAAAAACTGGTTTAAGTCATGACTTGTGATTTTGATGTGCTGCTAGTGAAACCTGAGAGACTGCATGACCTAGAGCCTAACCATGTCATTAGGATGATTAATTATCATATTTAGCCTAGGGGTAATTTGGTCATTTTAACTTATTTGAATTATTTAGTGATTTGTTGAATTGGTAAATTCTAGTTTGACTTTGATTTGTTGAGACCTAGTGAACTAGCCTAGAAGCTAACCCTAGCCATGGTGACCCTAGTCTAACTTAGGTTAACCTATTTTTAGTCATTAGGAACAAATTTTAGAATGAGGGGATTTGGTTTAGTGAATTTAAGTCATGGTTTATGGTTTCATGAAATGACTTATGGCTTGATGATTTATTTGATCATGACTTGGCCCATGGCCCATAACTAGAAGCCCTAACCCTAACCAAACCCTAAATGACCAGCCATAGGGATCCCCACCCTATATAAACACTTATTCTCTAGGGCTTGCATATTTCTTTATTCATTTCAACATTGGAAAAGAAAGGTATGTGTCCCCCTTCCAAAAATCCCCATAAATTTATTTTAATTCCTTTTTAATCCTAGTTTCTTGCATTAGAACCTAATACTCTCATACTTTATGATTTTGGGGTTTAATCCCAGCTTTGGGTCAATTTGGAGCTTTTGGCACCAAGAGGAAGAATCCCCCATTTGAAGCTTTTCCAAGCTTTTTGCACATATAGGTAAAACCCTTTAAATTGATTTAAATTTCAGTTTTCTTTACATGTAGGGCTAGATCTAGGAGTCCCCTAGGTGTCCCCGAAATTTGGGTGGAATTCGTGTCCGTTTGGTGTCCGTATCTGACACGTGTCATAGTGTCTCCTAGGTGTTCGATGAAATGATTGTTAGAAATAAATGTTGCTAAATTGAAATTGTGTTTGAACAGAATTGTAGGTCTATAGGTGCTAATTAACTTTAGTGAAGACTGAGCTAGGGTTCGTGTCGTGTCGTGTCCGTGTCCAAAACGGACACGAACTCACTGCACGACACCCGGTTTACATGCCCTGCTACCCGACCTCTATTCCTCCCTACACAGGACACGTGGACACTTCAAACTTGACATGGGGGTAGGGGAAATGTCTGTCAAGCCTCCCCCGAATTTTTGTATCGATTTGTGTCGTGTCGAGGAAGCACGGACACATGCACTGGATTTACACTGCGCAGTGTGCACAGGAGATCGTGTTCTGATACGTCCTTCGTATTACGTGTAGATACAATGTCGACACATCGTGTTGTGTCGACCTGGTAGCCCTATAGTTGGGCTACCCGTGTCCAAGTGCACATAGTGTCAGATGCTTCGTGTCGTGTCCAATCTATTGGGGACTGGCCGCACGAGGAAGTGTTCTACACTGTGTTCCTGACACTTTCATTTCTGCTTTGGACACGTTCGTGTCCACCTTGTTGGACACGAACACCCTCCCCATGACACATGTTATGTGTACACCTGCCTGTACATTTTATTTACTAATTTATTTGGGGTTTTCAATTCGAAAATGATGTTTTTAATGTATTTACTGATACACAGTTCAACAATTTGAAACCTGTGACTGGGGTTTCATGTGAAATATGATAGGGTTTTGATGAATTGTAATTAAGTAACTGTCATTGCTTACTGTCAAATCCTGAGTTAATTTCATTCACTGTTTGTCAATGGTTAACGTGCCATGGTTATTTGTTTACACAAGTTTAGTCACTGTTAAGGTTGGTTCAAGTTCAGTTTGATGTCAACACAAATAGGGATTTCGAATTGGGTTAACTAGGTTTATGACCGACATAACAATTGATGAGTTCCTCAGAATTAGGATTGGTTTTAAGATTGTGATACATGTTAGTTTGTTAAGTATTAAACTGAAATTGGTTTTGTTTCACTGTCAAATGTCAAAAATCTGAGATTTTCCTTCTTTTCTGAAACTGAAAACCCTCTCTCCCCTAAACTGTCATTGGCAATACACACAAATGTTCACACACATTACTTGATCCTCCTACTCACTGCTATACACTGTCATTGCATCTTTTGTTCACTGATTTCTATACTCCTAGACACATAGCACTAATCCTATTTTTTTCACTAACTGTTCAGTCCATTGTATCATATAGCAGTAGCTTGAGCAATAGATAAGGGTGTGTGGGGTTCAGTCCTCAGTTGATTTATTAGGCAGTAGGATATGGGGTTTGGTTCACTGTAGTGAAACCTGAGATGCACTTGTGTCTCAACACATTCTCTGTTTAGCACCCCTTGATTCAGTCACATGATTGACTGCCCACATGAGATGTCCTACATGTTCCATGATAGATACCCAATTTACATTACTTGAGTTTGAATAAATAGCCAGTAGATTTCACTCTCTATTGGTATAGCTTGAATAAGTCATCCTTATATTGCCTGTTCCTGAGAACAGCCCCTATTACACACACCTGGTTGCACCTACCCAATTTTCTGTTAACCAATACACACACTATTGTTTGTATAAATTCACACACACACACACACACACACACACACATCCTGTTAAACACACAGCTCCTCACACACTTGTACTTGAACATCACCTATGGATAGTACATGCCCCATTGACACTCATAAACTGCCACACACAGTTTCTATATGGTTTACACACATGGGTTGATTTGTCTTGAGAACTCCACACACACACACATTTTAAATTGAGATTTTTAGCTTGATTTTGGTTGCTTGAATTGAGTTTCATATCACTGAACCTGGGGTTAATGTCATGTGGGGGTTATATTGATTCCTTCCTTAACAAGTGTCACCCTACATACGACATTGACACACACACACACACACAAAAACTGATTTCTGAACACCTATACATAACTGCCAAGTCCTGAGAACTGAAATGCCTGGGATTTGGTCTCAATTTCCTGAGATTGGTTCAACACACACTCAACCCCCTTCCCCTTCCTATATGAATGCAACATATATATATATATATATTTATATATTTATATATATATATATATATATATATATATATATATATATATTTATATATATATATATATATGTATATGTATGGAAATATGTAAATATGCATGTATGTATATGATGACATATGCAAATGAATGTAAGGATGTAAAATACATGATGAATGCATTGTTGAATTTGAATGGAAGAATGGGATATGAAATGCATATATATATGTGAAGGTGTATGGTCATGTCTATGTACCTATCTATCTATATAAGTATGTATCACATACATGATAGGTATACTTGTAATGCACAGGCATATGGTGGTGTAAGGGAATGAATGACATGAATACTTAAATGCGAGAATAATTATATGCAATCTTATACAAGTATTAGTGTCTTGAATGAGTAATGAGTGTAATATTATATGTCTAATGTAATATAGGTATGCTTGTGTGGTAGCCTAGGCTTGGTTAGGATTAGTGGGACTTGTTTGGACTAAGTTTGACCTAGTTGACTTAGTTTGACTAGTCCAGGTTGACTAGAGTTGACCAAAAGTCAACATTAGTCTAGATGTGACCAATTGACCTAGTTTGACTAGAGTATTGACTTGGGTTGACCCAGAGTTGACTAAGTTTGACTTGGACCTAGTTTGACCTAGACAGTTGACCAGGTTTGACTTAGAGTTGACTTTGACTTAGATTGACCTAGAAATCATGTAGATGCATCATAAACTTCATCTGTCTTATTTTAAACACATTATAACCTATATTTCTCTGTTTAGGACATTGTGACTCTGGTGCAGACATCTAATATTATACTACTCTTTTCAGAGTAGCAGACGAGTACATTCTCTGATAGTTCTTTTATTTACTTGTCAATTACTATACTTCAGTTTTAGTTAGTTTTATGTGATTCTTATAACACGTATAGATATTTCTGGATTCATGTATGCGACACACATACCATCTGTCTGGCCTCTATTTTCTGGAACCACTACTGGCATCACCTTCTGGAATCACTACTGGAACCACCTACTGGAATCACTCAGGAATCTTTTGCTGGTATCATTATGTTTGGCTGGACTCATCCCGATTTCTCGTGTCATTTTCTGGATTCACTTGTACTTGCTGGGCGGGGAAATATTGGAATAGGCATGTGAACATACCCAAATATTGCCCTTGGAATTATACTGGAATGATAGCCATCTCACACCCGGCCAGGTGTATGATGTACCGTATTACCTACAGCCGTTCACATGTCGATCCTGATATTTTAAAACATACTGTTAGAGTATAGGCTGGACTCACCCTGGAACCTTTGATCACCAACTGGACTCACCTAATACCGGACTCATCTTGTACTGGAACCACCTGGTATCAGATTCATGTTGTCTGGATTTACTTGGGTTTTGCACTTGTTTACATTTACATTCTGGACTTATTATATTACTTTAGTTCAGCTAGATTATTTTACAGTCTTCATTGCCATCATTCTTCTCTTATTTTAGTTACTTACTTTCCTTGTATCTTATCTGTTCTCTATACCATCACCTGTATATAAACTGCCATATTCATCAATAAAACTGTCTATAACTGCTTTATAGTTCTCTGTCATTTAATTGGGATTTCTTGATGAGTTGTACTCGTTCCTGTCCTGACTGGACCTGTTGAAAATTTTACAGATGATTGCCCTGAGGACACGTGCCCTACATATTATGGAACAGGAGATGGCTTAGCTACCTATGGCCCCGACACTCAGGAGTGATCGAAAGTTTAGCTAGTCTGTCTTGTTTTAGTTTTTCTGTTTAGAATTGGAGTTGTATATAGAGATTTGAGACTTGAGATGTATTTGAGATTGTTTGAGTTGGTTGTTACTTTATTAGTAGTTTTGTTGTCTTCAAATTCTTAGTTATATTTCGGTATTATCTTATCGTGCTTAGACTGTGATTGAGTTACACCATATCTTATACTTGTCCTCCGTTCGGAGTTGATCGTGATGAGTACATTATATACTGCATGAGTTGATAATTAGTTAGAGACTTAGAACAGCGTTCTACCGTCGATACTGCGACGTAGGCTGGGCGCTGTTACGTACTCGTACCCTCACAGTGGGTGCGGATCGTGACACATTTTTAGTAGTAGCCCATGCAGGTCGAGAGTCTCATTAATGCGATATCGTGGTAGTACGGCGACTTAGTTGTACTGCTGCGAGCCTGCGATAGATTGAGAGATAGGCTTTACCGGAGAGGCACTCAATCACAGTTAGGACTACTTGAGAAGATTCCTGGGATGACCTTTGAGAATCTTATTATAAACTATCTCGAAATTTGATTCTGACAGTATCTGTCTATCTTTCTTGTTCATCATTGAATTGATTCTTGGTATTCATTATTGACTTGATTTTCTACCAAGATAATATTATGGGCTAGGTTACCTCAGTCATGGAATCTAGAGTCTTCTACGGCCATATCAGCTGGTTGGGCGATGAGAGATAGTCTGATTTTGGATGTATTTCTCGGGTATGGGAATTTAAGGTTTTCGCAGCCAAGCTAGCGACAATGCGAAAATTTTAAATACCATGATTCTAGATGTATGTACATTAGTTGTGGACTCTATGGATTATCGTAGCCATACTTACTGGTGTGATGAGGATTTTGGTGGTATGGTTCTGGATAGACGGGTATGATTATTAGATTGCAGGATAGATACCATATAGATGGTGCCCTAGAGAAATTTGAGTGGAATATCAGGGTGGATATTACTTGAGTGTCAAGAATTAAATAGAGGGAGCTAGGCCACCTGTAGTGCAGCACCGTGCCTCGCACCAACAGAGGGATACACCCCAGAGGGGCAGGGCTTCTGTGCTGATAGTCGAGTAGACCGACGCTACGGGTGACGGGTTAGCAGGTTGTCCTTCTCATTCTTCTTTTCCACTTTCCTGTGTGATTCTATTAGTACCTGCCAGGATATTATTTTGATTGCTAGATAGTGTAGCTACCCCATTCGAGACTGTAAAATCACGACCAGTAGGATTGTGTTGCTTCGACCTTGATTTGCTGGGAGTTTGACCTAGGAAGGGTGCGATCATCTTAATTTTGAGGACGAAATTTTTCTAAGGTGGGTAGGATTGTAACACCCAATTTTCCAGATGAGGGTAATTTTGAAATTTTGTAATTATAATTATTAATTATTGATATTTATTTCACATTATAATTTTTGGTAATTTTTAATTATTTTTAAACTATTTAAAAACTAGTTTAAGTCATGACTTATGATTTTGATGTGCTGCTAGTGAAACCTGAGAGACTGCATGACCTAGAGCCTAACCATGTCATTAGGATGATTAATTATTATTTTTAGCCTAGGGGTAATTTGGTCATTTTGACTTATTTGAATTATTTGGTGATTTGTTGAATTGGTAAATTCTATTTTGCTTTGATTTGTTGAGACCTAGTGAACTAGCCTAGAAGCTAACCCTAGCCATGGTGACCCTAGTTTAACTTAGGTTAACCTATTTTTAGTCATTAGGAATAAATTTTAGAATGAGGGGATTTGGTTTAGTGAATTTAAGTCATGGTTTATGGTTTCATTAAATGACTTATGGCTTGATAATTTATTTGATCATGACTTGGCCCATGGCCCATAACTAGAAGCCCTAACCCTAACCAAACCCTAAATGACCAGCCATAGGGATCCCCACCCTATATAAACACTTATTCTCTAGGGCTTGCCTCTTTCTTTATTCATTTCAACATTGGAAAAGAAAGGTATGTGTCCCCCTTCCAAAAATCCCCATAAATTCATTTTAATTCCTTTTTAATCCTAGTTTCTTACATTAGAATCTAATACTCTCATACTTTCTGATTTTGGGGTTTAATCCCAGCTTTGGGTCAATTTGGAGCTTTTGGCACCAAGAGGAAGAATCCTCCATTTGAAGCTTTTCCAAGCTTTTTGCACATATAGGTAAAATCCTTTAAATTGATTTAAATTTTAGTTTTCTTTGCATGTAGGGCTAGATCTAGGAGTCCCCTAGGTGTCCCCAAAATTTGGGTGGAATTCGTGTCCGTTTGGTGTCCGTATCGGATACGTGTCATAGTGTCTCCTAGGTATTCGATGAAATGATTGTTAGAAATAAATGTTGCTAATTTGTAATTGTGTTTGAACAGATTTGTAGGTCTATAGGTGCTAATTAACTTTAGAGAAGACTGAGCTAGGGTTCGTGTTGTGTCCGTGTCTAAAACGGATACGAACTCACTGCACGACACCCGGTTTACATGCCCTGCTACCCGACCTCTATTCCTCCCTACACAGGACACGTAGACACTTCAAACTTGACATAGGGGTAGGGGCAATGTCAGTCAAGCCTCCTCTGAAGTTTCGTGTCGATTCGTGTCGTGTCGAGGGAGCACGGACACGTGCACTGGATTTACACTACGCAGTGCGCACAGGAGATCGTGTTCTGATACGCCCTTCGTATTGCGTGTAGACACAACGTCGACACGTCGTGTTGTGTCGACCTGGTAGCCCTATAGTTGGGCTACCCGTGTCCAAGTGTATATAGTGTCAGATGCTTCGTGTCGTGTCCAATCTATTGGGGACTGGCCACACGAGGAAGTGTTCTACACTATGTTCCTGACACTTTCATTTCTGCTTTGGACACGTTCGTATCCACCTTGTTGGATACGAACACCCTCCCCATGACACATGTTATGTGTACACCTGCCTGCACATTTTATTTACTAATTTATTTGGGGTTTTCAATTCGAAAATGATGTTTTTAATGTATTTACTGATACACAGTTCAACAATTTGAAACCTCTGACTGGGGTTTCATGTGAAATATGATGGGGTTTTGATTAATTGTAATTAAGTAACTGTCATTGCTCACTGTCAAATCCTGAGTTAATTTCATTCACTGTTTGTCAATGGTTAACATGCTATGGTTATTTGTTTACACAAGTTTAGTCAATGTTAAGGTTGGTTCAAGTTCAGTTTGATGTCGACACAAATAGGGATTTCGAATTGGGTTAACTGGGTTTATGACCGAGATAACAATTGATGAGTTCCTGAGAATTAGGATTGGTTTTAAGATTGTGATACATGTTAGTTTGTTAAGTATTAAACTGAAATTGGTTTTGTTTTACTGTTAAATGTCAAAAATCTGAGATTTTCCTTCTTTTCTGAAATCTGAAAACCCTCTCTCCCCTAAACTGTCATTGGCAATACACACAAATGTTCACACACATTACTTGATCCCCCTACTCACTGCTATACACTGTCATTGTATCTTTTGTTCACTGATTTCTATACTCCTAGACACATAGCACTAATCCTATTTTTTTACTAACTGTTCAGTCCATTGTATCATATAGCAGTAGCCTGAGCAATAGATGAGGGTGTGTGGGGTTCAGTCCTCAGTTGATTTATTAGGCAGTAGGATATGGGGTTTGGTTCACTGTAGTGAAACCTGAGATGCACTTGTGTCTCAACACATTCTCTGTTTAACACTCCTTGATTCAGTCACATGATTGACTGCCCACATGAGATGTCCTACATGTTCCATGATAGATACCCAATTTACATTACTTGAGTTTGAATAAATAGCCAGTAGATTTCACTCTCTATTGGTATAGCTTGAATAAGTCATCCTTATATTGCCTGTTCCTGAGAACAGCCCCTATTACACACACCTGGTTGCACCTACCCAATTTCCTGTTAACCAATACACACACTATTGTTTGTATAAATTCACACACACACACACATCCTGTTAAACACACAGCTCCTCACACACTTGTACTTGAACATCACCTATGGACAGTACATGCCCCATTGACACTCATAAACTGCCACACACAGTTTCTATATGGTTTACACACATGGGTTGATTTGTCTTGAGAACACCACACACACACATATTTCAAACTGAGATTTTTAGCTTGATTTTGGTTGCTTGAATTGAGTTTCATATCACTGAACCTGGGGTTAATGTCATGTGGGGGTTATATTGATTCCTTCCTTAACAAGTGTCACCCTACATACCACATTGACACACACACACACAAAAACTGATTTCTGAACACCTGTACATAACTACCAAGTCCTGAGAACTGAAATGCCTAGGACTTGGTCTCAATTTCCTGAGATTGGTTCAACACACACTCAACCCCCTTCCCCTTCCTATATGAATGCAACATATATATATGTATATATGTATGGAAATATGTAAATATGCATGTATGTATATGATGACATATGCAAATGAATGTAAGGATGTAAAATACATGATGAATGCATTGTTGAATTTGAATGGAAGAATGGGATATGAAATGCATATATATATGTGAAGGTGTATGGTCATGTCTATGTACCTATCTATCTATATAAGTATGTATCACATACATAATAGGTATACTTGTAATGTACAGGCATATGGTGATGTAAGGGAATGAATGACATGAATACTTAAATGCGAGAATAAATGTATGCAATCTTATACAAGTATTAGTGTCTTGAATGAGTAATGAGTGTAATATTATATGTCTAATGTAATATAGGTATGCTTATGTGGTAGCCTAGGCTTGGTTAGGATTAGTGGGACTTGTTTGGACTAAGTTTGACCTAGTTGACTTAGTTTGACTAGTCCAGGTTCACACACACACACATCTTGTTAAACACACAGCTCCTCACACACTTGTACTTGAACATCACCTATGGACAGTACATGCCCCATTGACACTCATAAACTGCCACACAGTTTCTATATGGTTTACACACATGGGTTGATTTGTCTTGAGAACACCACACACATACACATTTCAAACTGAGATTTTTAGCTTGATTTTGGTTGCTTGAATTGAGTTTCATATCACTGAACCTGGGGTTAATGTCATGTGGGGGTTATATTGATTCCTTCCTTAACAAGTGTCACCCTACATACCATATTGACACACACACACACAAAAAAACTGATTTCTGGACACCTGTACATAACTACCAAGTCCTGAGAACTGAAATGCCTGGGACTTGGTCTCAATTTCCTGAGATTGGTTCAACACACACTCAACCCCCTTCCCCTTCCTATATGAATGCAACATATATATATATATATATATATATATATATATATATATATATATATATATATATATATATGTATAGAAATATGTAAATATGCATGTATGTATATGATGACATATGCAAATGAATGTAACGATGTAAAATACATGATGAATGCATTGTTGAATTTGAATGGAAGAATGGGATATGAAATGCATATATATATGTGAAGGTGTATGGTCATGTCTATGTACCTATCTATCTATATAAGTATGTATCACATACATGATAGGTATACTTGTAATGCACAGGCATATGGTGGTGTAAGGGAATGAATAACATGAATACTTAAATGCGAGAATAAATGTATGCAATCTTATACAAGTATTAGTGTCTTGAATGAGTAATGAGTGTAATATTATGTCTAATGTAATATAGGTATGCTTGTGTTGTAGCCTAGGCTTGGTTAGGATTAGTGGGACTTGTTTGGACTAAGTTTGACCTAGTTGACTTAGTTTGACTAGTCCAGGTTGACTAGAGTTGACCAAAAGTCAACATTAGTCTAGATGTGACCAATTGACCTAGTTTGACTAGAGTATTGACTTGGGTTGACCCAGAGTTGACCAAGTTTGACTTGGACCTAGTTTGACCTAGACAGTTGACCAGGTTTGACTTAGAGTTGACTTTGACCTAGATTGACCTAAAAATCATGTAGATGCATCATAAACTTCATCTGTCTTGTTTTAAACACATTATAACCTATATTTCTCTGTTTAGGACATTGTGACTCTGGTGCAGACATCTGATATTATACTACTCTTTTCAGAGTAGCAGGCGAGTATATTCTCTGATAGTTCTTTCATTTACTTGTCAATTACTATACTTCAGTTCTAGTTAGTTTTATGTGATTATTATAACACGTATGGATATTTCTGGATTCATGTATGCGACACATATACCATCTGTCTGGCCTCTATTTTCTGGAACCACTACTGGCATCACCTTCTGGAATCACTACTGGAACCACCTACTGGAATCACTCAGGAATCTTTTGCTGGTATCATTATGTTTGGCTGGACTCATCCCGATTTCTCGTGTCGTTTTCTGGATTCACTTGTAGTTGCTGGGCGGGGAAATATTAGAATAGGCATGTGAACATACCCAAATACTGGAACCACTCCCTTGGAATTATACTGGAATGATAGCCATCTCACACCCGGCCAGGTATATGATGTGCCGTATTACCTACAGCCGTTCACATGTCGATCCCGATATTTTAAAACACACTGTTAGAGTATAGGCTGGACTCACCCTGGAACCTTTGATCACCAACTGGACTCACCTTATACCGGACTCATCTTGTACTGGAACCACCTGGTATCAGATTCAAGTTGTCTGGATTTACTTGGGTTTTGTACTTGTTTATATTTGCATTCTGGACTTATTATGTTACTTTAGTTCAGCTAGATTATTTTACAGTCTTCATTGCCATCATTCTTCTCTTATTTTAGTTACTTACTTTCCTTGTATCTTATCTGTTCTCCATACCATCACCTGTATATAAACTGCCATATTCATCAATAAAACTGTCAATAACTGCTTTATAGTTCTCTGTCATTTAATTGGGATTTCTTGATGAGTTGTACTCGTTCCTGTCCTGACTGGACCTGTTGAAAATTTTACAGATGATTGCCCTGAGGACACGTGCCCTACATATTATGAACAGGAGATGGCTTAGCTACCTATGGCCCCGACACTCAGGAGTGATCGGGAGTTTAGCTAGTCTGTCTTGTTTTAGTTTTCCTGTTTAGAATTGGAGTTGTATATAGAGATTTGAGACTTGAGATGTATTTGAGATTGTTTGAGTTGGTTGTTATTTTATTAGTAGTTTTGTTGTCTTCAAATTTTTAGTTATATTTCGGTATTATCTTATCGTGCTTAGACTGTGATTGATTTACACCATATCTTATACTTGTCCTCCGTTCGGAGTTGATCATGATGAGTACATTATATACTGCATGAGTTGATGATTAGTTAGAGACTTAGAACAGCGTTCTACCGCCGATACTGCGACGTAGGCTGGGCGCTATTACGTACTCGTACCCTCACAGTGGGTGCGGGTCGTGACAAAGGTACAAAAGATTTCGTATCAGCAATAATGAAAGCCGACAAACAGTTTCTGATTAGATCAGAAACGATCTCGTTCAGAACGAGATACAAGTGGAAAAGATGAACGAAAAAAGAAAAGAAAAGAATAAGATGATGGCCTACTGGGTGACGGATCACCGTTGCTCAAAGCTAGATTCACCCCTACACGAATAGCTTCCAGGAACCAGCAAGTTCGAAAAAAAAACTTTAAAACACTCTGCTCTTCTGACTCCTCGGATGAACAAAACTTCCTCTCTGTTTTTCTCTTCTATGCTTTTAACTCTGAAATTGTGTAAGGAAATAGTAATGAACAACTTAGAGCACTAAGACAGAGGAGAGGAACATATATAGGCGCGTGCAGTAACTGCCCAGTATATAAAACATTCGGGATGTGGAAGGAACCATTTTTGAACGTTTAGATCGTGCACAGACACGACAACGCCAACTGCGCAAACCGTACGTACCGTACGTACCGTGCCAACTGTGTACACCGTGCCAACTATGCCGGTATACACCATATACCCGCTTAAAATGTGCATAGTGTATGCTGCACGCACTGCGTGCCAACTGGCCATACGAACTGGCATGCCAACTGACCATGTGAACTAACATGCCAACTGGCCGTACAAACTGGCGCACAAATGGCAGCACGAACGGTCGCACAATCGATAGCGTAAATGGTTCGTACAAACGAGTACATGATCGGCAGCGCAGAGGCTCGTGCAACGAGCACAACTAAAGCACGCAATGAGCCTAGCGACGACGCTGATGTGCTAAGTGCAAAGTGCACCGACAAAATGTCACATTACGCCTCATGAGCCCATGAGACCAAGTCCTAGTCGCTAAGCTCCAAAGGAATAAATTCCAAGAGCATGACAAGCTCCAAAGGAATAAATTCCAAGAGCATGACAAAAAGTATTAATGCTCCATTGTTGAGTTTGCCTTTTTCCCAATAAAAAACACCCCCATATGGCACCTATGTGCCACTCTACAGCTCATGTGCATCTCTCCACAAGCAAAGCTATATAAAGAGATATATTTCATTTGGCCTAGGCAATATGGGACTATTTTTCTATTGCCTAAGGCAGAACACCAACAATGCGCGGGGGACATGTTCTATTGGGCAGTGGAAGGAGATTAGTGGGTCACTTCGGAAGGAGTAGTGCATCATTAATGCTCTATTAGAGACTAAAATCAAATTTGATAGGATTATAACATCTAGAACCCCTCTCGAATGGTGTCAGATTAATTATCTGGACCTGTGTAGTATGGCGAGGATTTGGGTGAGGCGGGGAACAGCGTTGCTAGGATGGTCAAGTTTTACACATGTCATATCAACTTTTTGCAATAGAATACACCAATCAAGGGGGTCTAAAGTTTATTCTGGGAGTAGTCTTTGGACACAATGGATCGGCCTCTTCGAGAGGAACTACGGAAGGATATTATTAAGCTAAGTATAAGTATAGTGGCAAAGACCAAACTAAAACTACCATTTCATGATGGGTGACTTCAATACTTTGCTCTTCAACCATGAGAAGGTAGGGGGTCAAAGAGTGCCTGAGGCTATTATGCAGGATTTTCACACATGTTTGACTCAATCGAGTTTGAGGATGATAGAATGGGATAGACATCTATAGACTTGGCACAACAAGGCGGTAATTAAGAGGGTGGCCTACCAGTTTGATAGAGTGACTGCTAATCGAGGTTGTTTCGGCTTCTTTCTGTACCTAGTTGTGGAAGGTCTGGAGGCTGGGACGAGTGAGTATTCTCCTTTTCGACTGAGATTAACTATGGCGGAGACCACTAATGCTCGCCCATTCCGGTACAACAACAAATGGGAGCTGATTGAGGGTATGGCAAAGCAGTGACAAAGGGACTACGGGCAGAAGTTAGTAGGAAATATCAGCTGGTCCGGAGGCTTAGTTGTATCAAGGAGGAACTGAAGGCTTGGAAAAAGGGTCAGTCGGTGTCTAATCTAGAGGAAAAAGAGAAGGAGTTGTGGGAGGTTCAATCTCAGCTCTAATCTGATATCTACGGCGAGTATATTATTGTACTTGAGAGGGGGTTAGTCCATGAGGTTGGTCTTCTTCGGCTTCAAGAGGAGATTCGGTTAGCCGTGTATGCCAAGTGCAACTGGCTCAAGGGTGGCGACAAGTGTTCTAAATTCTTCTATGACGTGGTCTGTATAAGGCATCATCGCAATCATATTGGGAGACTGATGGGGCGGATGGGAAGGTGGTTACAATACAAAAAGATATCCAGGAGGAGGCAGCCAGGTTCTTTTCAGCACTTTATAACCAATCTGCTATACTCAGTCTTTTCTAGAGATGGTATATAAGAAGCTAGTCACACAAATAGGGAATGACTTATTACTAGCACCAGTGACTGTGGTAGAGGTAGAAGCAATTATTATGAATGCTAACCCTAATAAGTCGCCTAGCCAGATGGATTTGGTAGTAAGTTCTACAAAGTCCATTGGGAACAGTTTAGGGATCCAGTGGTAGACGTTGTTTGGTACTTCTTTACTCATGGCAGGCTACTCCGGGAGATGAATCACACCTTCATCACACTAGTGTCGAAGAAGGAAGGGGCTACCGACATGGCAGATTTTTGGCCTGTAGCGTGTTACAATTTTATTTACAAAATGATTACTCATCTTATCTCCAGGCGAATGGAGATTATCATGCAGGGTTTGGTCAGAGAACCACGCAGCTTTCATCAAGGTGAGAAGTATTATAGAGCATAATTTATTGGCACACAAAATGATTTGTGATTTGAATAAGCGAGGGGGCAATAAAGCATGTATCAAGTTGGACCTACGGAAGGCATACAATATGGTAAATAGATTGTTCATATTCCAGATTATGGTTGCCATGGTATTCGATCGTTGATGGGTTGCTAAAGTCGAGAATGTATCACCATGGTGTCCTTCTCGGTGCTTATCAAGGGGCAACCTTATGGGTTCTTCGAGAGTAATTAGGGCCTCCGTCAGGGCGACCCTCTTTTACCGTATCTATTTACTCTTGTGATGAAGTACTTCACTTGCCCAATGGACTTGGCATTTCATCGGCAGGTTGTGCTACCTATACACAAGTAGGTTCGTCCATTTGTATCGTATTTAATTTATGATGATGACTTATTATTGTTCATGGTTTCATCAATTGGGGGTCTGGCAGCTATATCAGACATCCTGGGGGAGTTTAGGAAGACAACGGGGCTGCAGCTTAACAGGGACAAGTGTAAGATATATTTCAGTCAGCATTGTTGTAAACCTCTAAAATTCACTATGATTTTTTGTTTATTTTGATAATTATTTTATGTTGGTATTCGTACGTCTAGAGCGAATCCGTATATACGAAGTATTTAAAATTCTTTTTACAAAAGTTTTAATTACAAATATTTTTATAGGAAATAACTATTGTGGATCAATATCGTAGCAGGTAAATGTTTTTATATGCCATACAAACTTGATTTTATTTTACTACTACGTAAAAACTATTTTTACTCACTATACAAGTATTTATGATAAGTTAGAAAATAATATTTTTGTAAGTAATATGTTCTATTCGCATGCGAGGTACATGAAATTAAATTCATGTATATTTTGATTTATAAAAACTAATTGTAATTTATTTTATTTGTTTGCAAAGAGATCTTTCAACTATTTAAGTATTTATTGTCATGAATTTTGAAATTAATTATTATTGTATTTTTACTATTTATAAAAAGAATAGTTGAAAATTTGTTAGATTTAATTATTTAATTGTCATGATAATTTAAATTGGAAAATTAATTTTTTTAATTTTGATTTAAATAGTTTAAAATAAAGATAAAGAATATCTATTTTTTTATGGATTGGTTGAATTGGTTTTAAAAACGGTTAAATTAATTGTGAATTATCTAGCAGGATTTAAACAATCATAATCCTTATCTAACCAAGATTTTCACCCTATTTATATGTTAGCTTGCCATTATTTTCTCCTCACAAATTTCTCTTTTCTCCACCTACAAATGCGTATGTGCATCGTGTCCGTGCACACCAAGCCGTATCCATTCACTTCTTCTATTTTCACCCAAATTGATTAATGTTCTTATTAAAGAAAAAAAAATTTCTTTCCATATATTTTCTCTTATAACAAATTCCTACTATCTTTTTACCGATCGACCAAGTCCGTTTATCCTAGTAGTCCTTAAATTTCGAGGACGAAATTTTTTCTAAGGTGGGTAGATTTGTAACTCCAGTTCTCAAAATTTTTAAAAAATTATTTCTATATATTTTAATTATTGTGCTTAAAAGTAATTTTTGTCAAAATTTTGTAAAAGATATTTTGTGATTATTTTTGTCATAAAAAACTAGCTTTAAATTAATGGTTTGAAATAATATTTCTAAAAAAAATTGTTCTCGAATTTTGTTATTTGAAATATAAAATAAGTTGTTATTATTTTTGGTCTTCTAAAAGTTGGTTTTAAAAAAAATTTGAGCGATAAAATATTTTTGTCCATTTATCTTTAAATAAAGATTTGGATTTATAAAAGTATGTTTTATAATATTTGATGACATCGAGTATTATTTTGATATGATAATCATTTATTTGATTATATTTGAATTTATTTAAATTATCTTGATGGTTATCAACTATACTTTAAATTATGTTGATAATTTAAATATTGTTTAAAATACTTACGATGACTAATTGTGGCATTACGATTTGTCTAATCTATATTTGAAATGTTATTTGATTTAAAGATTTATCTATTATATGATTTAAATTGTTTTGGTAAAAATTAAATATTATTTTAAAGTTATTATGTTAAGTTTGATTTGGATTTGGATTCATACGATTTGAATTATTTGATAATATAGAATAATACTTAAAACTATTATGGTGATCATTTAAAGGATTGTAACCAAATTGATTTGTTTTTAAATAATTTATTTGTTTTTAATTTATGGAAAGATTTATCCATTAGAAATTCTTATCCTATTGGAATCATATCTAGTATTAATTAGATCGTTTCTTATTTAAACCATTCCTACTCTTATCCAAATTAGTTGGTAATCCTAATCATCCTTATTGATTTAATTATAATCCTATCATAATTAGCTAATTGCTAGCCATTATATATATCTATCGAATCTATGAATAAAATCCTCTCTCAAACCATCCTTGTCAAAATTTCTCTTTTTTTCGTCATAACTAAGCCAAAAATTCGTCATAAATTTAGCCTCAATTTTCAAAGGTTGTAACAATTTCGAATGACCATAACTCCCAACTCCAGACTCCGTTTGACCTCCAGTTTTTTTGTTGGAATCGCATTGAGGTATATTTTCTGAAAATAAATTTTATTTTCATAAATTCTGAACTTAATTTTCTAAAAAATTTGTGGAGTGTCAGTTGTCTGAAATCTGACACGTTATAGTATTTTTGAGATTCTGGAAGAACCAAGAATCAGAATCATGAACCGTTCGAAGTTTCGGAATGCTGACGGAAAAATACACATCATATATTTTCCCAAAAAATTTCCAAAATATTTTATATTTGGTTTTTATTTTAGAAGTTTGTCATATCGTCTGAGTTCATCTTGTGTAGCCCTTTGACTATTCTGTACCCAACGGGATTGTCGGTTTCACCAGCAAGGACCTCAGGCAAGATACCTTGCCATTAGCTGTTTATTTTACTTTAGCTCATATTCATGCATTTATTCATTATTTATTTTCTGCAAAATAAACTGTGATACATGGCATAAGTAGATAGAATTTTTACTGTTAGTTCTATTTCCTGCTATGTACTATTTTCTTACACATTGAACTTAGATTTAAGGGACCACCCTTTGTGTGTTGCATTCATAGGCCTTGACACATTTGTACCATGACGTTGTGAGTCACATATAGAACTCGGACATGCGTGATTGGCTGGTCACCAATACGTATAAACCGTGCGATAGGATTAACCGCTATTAGAGTTTGCATGCTTAGTTGACTTAACTGTTAATAGAGGTTTTGTGTTGTTGATACAACATAGTAGACATTGGGCGGGGAGGACAATACCTTAGCGTATGGGCTATTATGCACTTTACCTTTTGTAACCCGTGAGCTCCGTCGGAGATGCGGGTGAGATTATCCATGATTACTGACGGCCACTGGCGTTCTGCGAAACGTTATGCTCTTATTGATTGGGCCTATGGTGCCCCAAGGAGGGACCATGTCGATCCCATTTTTGCCAGGGCTCATGCGTTGGAGGATGTTCTTAAAACTACATACACATAGGTTGGTTAGACACCCTTATCCGTTAGGTATGAGTACTCTTGGTTTGGGAACTTGTATCTGACCGTGGCTTGGAACAATAACTTGTCGCAGATTAGTTCACCACATCTTATCCTTATTTGGTTGTAGGTGTGGTTTACTGCTTCGATGAGAAGGTACTGAACCTTGTTGTGGTTCAAATACCAAATTGGATTTATGGCATGGAAAGACATTCATCGTAAATTATGGTGACATCTCCTATCCTTGTTTGGTTGGAGGGATGGTACGCTAATTCAAGGGTGGGTATTGGACCATGTTATGATCTGATTGACTTATTATTGAGCAGTATTTATTCAGTTTATATGGCATGATATTATGTATCTTGTTACGTCCCTCTGAGGACCTAGTGATCTCTCCAGGTGTGTGTTCTTGTCTTCCACGGGTGTTCTAGCCGAGATAGTGATCTTTTCCATCCCTTCGAAGATGACGTATCTTGGGTCTTTTTTGCTACCTTCGCTAAATCATTTAATATGTCTTGTACTTTTTTTTAAATAGTTGGTAGTGGATTTGTCTCCGCCCAACATATTGTATAGAGATAAATTATGGTTATTATATGATATCTTTATTTATTTTGTTTTGTGGATGAGATTAGTAGCTATGGTTTTACTACATTTACAGCTTACGTATAATTATTATACGGCTGGCATGTCTACGTTCCTAGTCCTACGTATTTTGGGACTGGGGCATTCCATGTTTTTGTTGTTGCCCATGTAGGTCAAGATAAATTGTTTGGTTACTTTACCGTACCAAGCAAGCCTGCATATAGGATTAGAGTCTAGGATCTCATCCACATACTTGACCTCTTTCTTCGATTCCGTCTTCGAACTCTCGCTTGAGTCTTTGACTTGCATCTTGCTTGATTCCCTCTACCGTAAATTTTTATCCTTCTTTTGTGCTTGATATTAGCTAGGAAGAAACCCATACTAGATAGATAAGTTCCCTTGTTCCATCATACTACTAGTTAACTCTTGTAAGTTGGGTAGAATGCCCCATGACCTAACAATTCCTTATCCTTGTGACCCATATTAATAAGTTTACTTAGATTCTACAATTTAGAGGACCCTAACCCATCTAGCCAACCAAGCCATAGACAAGGAGACACTAGGACGACTGTATAGGCCCAAACTTTGGGCAAGACTTAGATTTTAAGAAAACTTGAACTAGTTATATTTTCTTGCAATCATTTTGACTATCTTGACTAACGCTGCTAATATAGCCTAGTTTTGCAAGCTTATTCTTTATCGAGCTTGTTCACGACATATGTTTATTAGAAGAGCTCCCACTAACGTATTGTATAATCAGAACTGGTGCATAATGGTCTGATCAATCGAGTGCATTTTGGTTCACCTTTCTTAGGATTACTCTACGTGGATTGAGGTATAGTTAACAAATGTACTAGCCCTTTTGGATCTCATCCACGTTTGCCTTGACAATCCCTTTTGAAACTATGCAATCGCCTTTGAAAACCATAATTTTATTCGATTGTAGCTTCTTGAACCC
Source organism: Iris pallida (assembly GCA_029216955.1). Classification (NCBI taxonomy): domain Eukaryota; kingdom Viridiplantae; phylum Streptophyta; class Magnoliopsida; order Asparagales; family Iridaceae; genus Iris; species Iris pallida. The sequence continues at coordinate 31,091 of JANAVB010008325.1, read as the reverse complement.
TTTATTGCTTTTGGCTTTCACATATTTTAGAAGGATGAAATCACTCATACAGAGTATCCCCTTTAGTTGTCCTATCACGCATGGCCACGTGTAGTTAGCCATTACCAACCCGTGACTATATCCTCGTCTTAAACTACTCATCCTTTTCTTTGACCTTATATCCACTATCGCGACTTTCTAATCGTTTGGAAACCTAAGAATGATTAGAAGTGTTTCCTTAATCGTACCCAAACCTAGACGACTATCATACAATTTACTCTCAATGAACAAATATCTCCAAGTCTCTAATTATGTTATCTTAATCTACTCAATTCCTTATTAATCTTTTATTTTTATTTTATCTTGATCTACTTAAAACCCATAATCTTTTCTTTCTTGAGTTAATTAACCATGTCCATGATTTATTAGCTAAATTATGATTTTCTAACTGTGTGTTTTGATTAAACGTCGTTCCTTCGCCTCGACCAATCATTTGATCGTGTTTCTATATGGATAAACTCTTTTAACTCCTCAACCCTGCCTACCTAATTATTTTTTAATTTCGAGGACGAAATTCTTGTAAGTTGGGTAGGATGTAAATCCCCTAAAATTCACTATGATTTTTTTTGTTTATTTTGATAATTATTTTATGTTGGTATTCGTACGTCTCGAGCGAATCCGTATATACGAAGTATTTAAAATTCTTTTTACAAAAGTTTTAATTACAAATATTTTTATAGGAAATAAATATTGTGGACCAATATCGTAGCAGGTAAATATTTTTATATGCCATACAAACTTGATTTTATTTTACTATTACGTAAAAACTATTTTTACTCACTATACAAGTATTTATGATAAGTTAGAAAATAATATTTTTGTAAATAATATGTTCTATTCGCATGCTAGGCACATGAAATTAAATTCATGTATATTTTGATTTTTACAAACTAATTGTAATTTATTTTATTTGTTTGCATAGAGAACTTTCAACTATTTAAGTATTTATTATCATGAATTTTGAAATTAATTATTGTTGTATTTTTAATATTTATAAAAAAAGATAGTTGAAAATTTGTTAGATTTAATTATTTAATTGTCATGATAATTTAAATTGGAAAACTAATTTTTCTAATTTTGATTTAAATAGTTTAAAATAAAGATAAAGAGTATCTATTTTTTTATGGATTGGTTGAATTGGTTTTAAAAATGGTTAAATTAATTGTGAATTATCTAGCGGGGTTTAAACAATCATAATCATTATCTAACCAAGATTTTTAACCTATTTATATGTTAGCTTGCCATTATTTTCTCCACACAAATTTCTCTTTTCTCCACCTACAAATGCGTATGTGCATCGTGTCCGTGCACACCAAGCCGTATCCATTCATTTCTTCTATTTCCACCCAAATTGATTAATGTTCTTATTAAAGAAATTATCTTTTCCTTTCCTTATATTTTTTTTTCTTATCACAAATTCTTACTATCTTTTTACCGATCAACCATGTCCGTCTATCCTAGTAGTCCTTAAATTTTGGGGACAAAAATTTTTTCAATGGTGGGTAGATTTATAACTCCTCTTCCCGAATTTTTTTAAAAATTATTTCTATATATTTTAATTATTTTGTTTAAAAGTAATTTTCGTCGAAATTTTGTGAAAGATATTTTGTGATTATTTTTGTTATGAAAACCTAGTTTCAAATTAATAGTTTGAAATAATGTTTCTAAAAAAATATTGTTCTCGAATTTTGTTATTTGAAATATAAAATACGTTGTTATTATTTTTGGCCTTCTAAAAATTGGTTTTAAAAAATTTGAGCGATAAAATATTTTTGTCCATTTATCTTTAAATAGAGATTTCGGTTTATAAAAATAAGTTTTATTATATTTGATGACATCGAGTATTATTTTGATATGATAATCATTTATTTGATTATATTTAAATTTATTTAAATTATCTTGATGGTTATCAACTATACTTTAAATTATGTTGATAATTTAAATATTATTTAAAATGCGTACGATGACTAATTGTGGCATTACAATTTGTCTAATCTAGATTTGAAATATTATTTGATTTAAAGATTTATCTATTATATGATTTAAATTGTTTTGGTAAATATTAAATAGTATTTTAAAGTTATTATGTTAAGTGTGATTTGGACTTGGATTCATATGATTTGAATTATTTGATAACATAGAATTATACTGAAAATTATTATGGTGATCATTTAAAGGATTGCAACCAAATTGATTTGTTTTTAAATAATTTATTTGATTTAAATTTATGGAAAGATTTATCCATTAAAAATTCTTATCATATTGGAATCATATCTAGTATTAATTAGATCGTTTCTTATTTAAACCAATCCTATTCTTATCAAAATTAGTTGGTAATCCTAATCATCCTTATTAATTTAATTCTAATCCTATCATAATTAGCTAATTGCTAGCAATTATATATATATCTATCGAATCTATGAATAAAATCCTCTCTCAAACCATCCTTGTCAAAATTTCTCTTTTTTTCGTCATAACTAAGCCCAAAATTCGTCATAAATTCAGCCTCAATTTTCAAAGGTTGTAGCAATTTCGTATGACCACAACTCCCAACTCCAGACTCCGTTTGACCTCCAATTTTTTTTGTTGGAATCGTATTGAGGTATATTTTCTAAATATAAATTTATTTTCTTAAATTCTGAACTTAATTTTCAGAAAAATTTGTGGAGTGTCAGTTGTTCGAAATCTGACACATTTTAGTGTTTTTGAGATTTTGGGAGAACCAAGAATCAGAATCGCGAACCGTTCGAAGTTTCGAAATGCTGACGAAAAAATACACATAATATATTTTCCCAAAAAATTTCCAAAATATTTTATATTTGGTTTTTATTTTAGAAGTTTGTCACATCGTCTGAGTTCATCTTGTGTAGCCCTTTGACTATTTTGTACCCAACGGAATTGTCGGTTTCACTAGCAAGGACCTCAGTCAAGATACCTTTCCATTAGCTGTTTATTTTACTTTATCTCATATTCATGTATTTATTCATTATTTATTTTCTGCAAAATAAACTGTGATACATGGCATAAGTAGATAGAATTTTTACTGTTAGTTCAATTTTCTGCTATGTACTACTTTCTTACACATTGAACTTAGATTTAAGGGACCACCCTTTGTGTGTTGCATTCATAGGCCTTGACACATTTGTACCACTATGTTGTGAGTCACATATAGAACTCGGACATGCGTGATTGGCTGGCCACCAATACGTATAAGTCGTACGATAGGATTAACCGCTAATAGAGGTTGCATGCTTAGTTGACTTAGCGGTTAATAGAGGTTTTGTGTTGTGGATATAACATAGTAGGCATTGGGCGGGGAGGACAATAACTTAGCATATGGGCTACTATGCACTTTACCTTTTGTAACCCATGAGCTCCGTCGAAAATACGGGTGAGATTACCCATGATTACTGACGGCCATTGGCGTTCTGCGGAACGTTATGATCTTATTGATTGGGCCTCTGGTGCCCCAAGGAGGGACCATGCCGATCCCATTTTCGCCAGGGCCCATGTATTGGAGGATGTTCTTAAAACTGCATATACTTAGATTGGTTAGGCACCATTATCCGTTAGGTATGAGTACTCTTGGTTTAGGTACCTATATCTAACCGTGGCTTGGAACAATAACTTGTCGTGGTTTAGTTCGCCACATCTTGTCCTTGTTTGGTTGTAGGTGTGGTTCACTGCTTCGATGAGAAGGTACTAAAACTTGTTGTGGTCCGGATACCATATTGGATTTATGGCATGGAAAGATATTCATCGTGAATTAGGGTGCCATCTCATGTCCTTGTTTGGTTGGGGGGGATGGTACGCTAATTCAAGGGTGAGTATTGGACCATGTTATGTTCTGATTGACTTATTATTGAGCAGTATTTATTCAGTTTATATGGCATGATATTATGTATCTTGTTACGTCCCTCTGAGGACCTGGTGATCTCTCCAGGTTTGTGTTCTTGTCTTCCGCAGATATTCTTGTCGAGATAGTGATCTTTTCTATCCCTTCGAAGATGACGTGTCTTGGGTCTTTCTTGCTACCTTCACTAAATCATTTCATATGTCTTGTACTTCTTTTCTTTTAAATAGTTGGTATTGGATTTGTCTCCGCCTAACATATTGTATAGAAACAAATCATGGTTACTATATGATATCTTTATTTTTTTTTATTTTGTGGATGAGATTAGTAGCTGTAGTTTTACTGCATTTACAGATTACGTATATTTATTATACGGCTGGCATGTCTATGTTCCTAGTCCGACATATTTTGGGACTGGGGCGTTACAATTGTTCACAGAAGGAAGAGAGAGATGCCGTATTGGGAGTTGCTCGGGGTGAGCTATCGTAAAGTATCTGGTATCCCACGTATGTTCTATCAACTATGCAAAGGATATCGAGTGTCAGAGTTTGGTATAGTAGACTCGGCGGAGGGTTGAGGGATGGCAGGCAGCCAGTTTGTCATTCGGGGGTCGGATTGAGTTGGTGCATTCAGTGATCCTTGCGATCATGATGTTCTGGATACAGACCATTATACTACCGACATAAACCATATGGAAGGTAGAAAAGATCTGCGTCGACTTTATCTGGAGGGCTGGTGTGCATGCCATCTCTTGGAAAAAATTATGTCGGTCCGAAGATGAAGTGGGTGTGGGACTACGATCTATGCAAATATTATGTACCATTGTAGGTTTGAAGCTCACGAGGAAGTTCCTCAAGGGGCATCTCTTTCGGCTACATAGATTCAGAATAAGTACCTCAGAGGTAACAATTTTTGGGTGTATTAGTCTAACAATAATGAATCGGTTACATTTAAACAGATTCTGACTCATAGACGGCGGTTACAATAGTCATTGTTCGATATATGCGAGATGGTGCAAGTACTGATTTACGGCTTGATCCATGGTTCAACAACCATAGTTTATTGGAGAAGGTATACGCTGCAACAAATAGGGCCTACAATAGCAGTTTTTCTATAGCGTTCAAGTGTCCCCGCTATAAAATGTTATCAACAATAGCGTTCTTTTTGCAGTACTATAAAAGTATCTATCTATAGCGTTTCCTGATTGTTGTAGAATCTATAACATTCATATACTTATATGTCAAAGCATATCTCATGTTCGAATCCTAGGAGAAGCAGCGAAGGTTTTTATTTTACATGATAAAAGAATAGACTATAGCATATTTGACGTGAAAGCATACAAATTTACAAACTCCGTGCCCAACATTTACAAAACCCATAGCCTAAACCCCCTAATATTCCTTCTTCCGCGCATAACTATGGGCCCTAAAAACTTTCTCAACAAGAATATAAGCTTTAGGCCACAAAATCTGGAACAACAAAAAAAATTTAGTCGCCCAAACTAATCTTTAGCGACTAAAAATTATTGATGTCGTCTAAAGTCCTCTGAATTTTAAAAAATAATTGTGAAATCATTAGCGACTGTTAATTAGTTTGGATGACTCAAAAAATTCTTTGCAAGAGAAAACTAAGACGACTAGGATCAGTAATCAAGTAATCATGACTGGATCAGAAATTCTTTGCAAAAGAAAACTAAGACTATTTTCTGTATAAGAAATTCATGACTGGATCAGTAATCAAGTAATAAAATAATGAAATTATTTTTCATCCAACTTTTTCCCTTTCCATACATTTCCTAATTTGTACTCTAATATCTAGAAAATAGAACTCTAGCCTTGCCCACTTTTTTGGTAAACTAAAGCTCATGTTCATGGTTTCATGCATGCTTTATGTTATTCTTGTCCTAAATTACCACTCCCTAATTGTACACAGTTTTATGTTAATTTGACTTATGTTATAGATTATTTGTTATATACAGAAACTTGTTATTGCATTAGCTTGCGTATGCATAACATGCTAGTTCATTAATAATATGTTAGTGTACTTTACAACATAACTTAGAAGTTGAGGATAAATAATTGAGATATTTAAGTTAGTGGAAATTGTAGAAGATAGTTATCTTCTGCAAAAATTATCATATGCTAATATTTGCTATCGCATTTCTCATTTGTGCTAATAATATTGTGTGTTTCTCAGGAGGGCTCCAGAAGTTATGCAGCAATTACATGGATATGATTTTAAGTGAGTGGGTGACTTCAATATGTGATAGCTGTTTTTGAGAACCTTGATTTTTGGACATTACATGGATATTGCCCGAGCTATAACTTGTATGATTTTAAGTTATGCAGCAATTATATGATATTATAAGTATCATGTATAATTAGAAATAGTATACACAAGTAAGAAGTTAAAATTGCTAAGTTATTGCATGAGCTTAAATTGTGACCAATTGTGACCATATGTTGCACATAGTTAGGTCATATAGGCATTTTCTACTGACTTAGAGAATTGAGTTCAGGTTTATGTTTGTATATTGTCATCTTTTAGGGGGAGTATTCTCATTTTGTGGTTCTATTCTACATCCAACCCATTTCCATATAAACTAACACTCACTTGGATATCTTCTTCAGTCTTTGAATTCACCAGAAGAAACTAGATATATGCTACCTTTCCTTTTCCCTACGAAGTCATCAAACCCTTGTCTGACATGATTCTCCTAATGTTCCTAATAGCGGTGAAGAGAATTCTGAATTAAGAAAGTTGGAGCCCCAAATGTTCCCAAGAAGAAGCTAGGTGTCAACTTTGGATCTAGATATACGTGATATTTGCTAGAACTTGGGTAGGACTATATGTACTTGGGATTAAGACTAAGACGTATGCTACTGATGTTACATGAGGAAATGCCTTGAAGGTGCAAAATGCGAGTAGGATTCATGTACTGAACCACAAATATTTAGGAAAAGGCTGATTTTGTCGTTGCAGGAAGGGTTTGAAGAGTGGGTCATTAGGAAGATGTTATGTATGGGTGTCAAGGTAGTGGGATGAAGGTTGTTACCCAAAAAATTGTGCCATGCATGGTTCAACAAATGCAACTTGTTTGCCCCAATTGTTGACGGGAAGGTAAGATGAACTTATATAATTCTTTTAATTTTTTTTAGCATATTTGTTTCATTCCTCGCTCATGAATGTTTTTTTTCATTTTTATGCAGGTGTGGTCATTAGTGATAAGGAAAAACGTCCACAAATACAAAGGGAACAAAGTTACCCCAGAGAAAAAGGATCTAGATGTGCATGTTGAGAAAGGATTGTAACATGGTTAAAATATTGTACTCCAAGGACAAGATGATGAAGCTGTAAGTAGAACTAGCTTTTGGTAATTTGGCTTATTTAGTCTATTGTATGAAAGAAGAGAGTATAGATTAAATCTTAGTGTGTATTCTGGCACTTGTACACACACACACACTCTTCCTAGTCCAACTTTTTTCTTACAAAAGTTTTGTAGATGTATTGCATCTTAGTGTGTATTTTGGCATGTAGTTAACATATATAAATTGATACTAGATCGTTGAAAAGTAGAAGAAATACTGGAATGCAAATGCAACAAAGATAAATGTTTATGGAATACATGGATACATGATCTTGTGTGAACTTATTTTTCATATAATAATACTAATGTGTTTTCTTCTCAATTTTGTGTAGGTTGGTGTGTAAATTTTTGATGGTTGTGGATAAAAGCTAGAAGGAAAGAGTCGATCGAGCTGCATTTTGGCCTATAGATATTTTGTATGGAAATGAAATGGTTTAGTTGAATTTTGGACTAGCGTTAGGTTACAAACATTTTGTACATCTTGGATTCTCTTTACATAAAATATTTATTTTGGACTACTATTTCGATCACTTTAGGCATACAACAACTTTTTGTACATCTTGAATGTTTTAATGAAAAATGTATGAATTTAGCAAACTTTTTCTATACTATATCTTGATTGATCGAAATGGAAGTTACGATTGAAATTTTTGAAATCAAAATTGTGATTCAGCATGAATTTTTATGATGCATAGGTTAATTGTATGTGATACAGAAAAAGTTATTCAGATATGAAATTGTGTAGCAGATTTATAGCACTCAAAAAGCTATAAAATCGACAGCGTTCTGAAACGCTATAATAAATCAACAGTTATACACCATCTACAGCATTCATGAACGCTATTATTCATCAACCGCATTCATGAACTCTATTATTCATCAACAACATTCAAGAACGCTACAGACCATCCATAACATTCATGAACGCTATAATCAATCTACAGCATTTACGAACGCTATAAACAATCTATAACATTTATGAACGCTATAATCCATCTACAACATTCAAGAACGCTATAATGTTATAGCGTTCACTTACTGTAGCAGGACAATTATAGCGGACAAAATATGCTATAAAAGACTTTCTATAGCATTCGTCGCATGCTATTGTACGCCATATCTGACAAGATAAATTACACAAAATCACTTATCAAAGATGCATTTTTGCCCTTCCTACTCTTCTTATATCTTCAAACCTCCACGATCAATAAAGTACATACAAATCCATAAACAAAACCTACTGAGAACTATTAACTTGAACATGACCCTAAATCCCCAACTTGAAGGTGAAGTTAGCACACTCGGAGATCGAAATCACTTAAAGCCAAAATTCATTGAAATTTCTGCATCCTTGAAACCAACATCACTCGAAGATCAAAGCCCCCCAAGTGAAGACGAAGTTAGCATACTCGAACAACAAAACATAACCCTAAAAATTATAAAAAGAACCAAAAAAGCCCATAAAAGTCCTGAAATCCCTACACAATCTGAAGAATCGAAAGAAACAAATAAGAGGATACAGCGACGGACATATACTGATAACATTGAATAAAAAAGCCCTAAGTACCTAAAATTAGGGATTATGATTTGGGACGTCTGGCAGCGGCTGAGGGGAATCCAGTAGTAGTAGGAAAGGAGCGATTGTTAGGGTTTCGCTCCCAACGAGTCCCACTACTCCATAGAGGCATTCTCTTTTTTCTTCTTCTTCTTCTTCTTCTTCTTTTTTGGAGTTGTGAGACAACAGTGCTGGGGTTCTTGCACGGGTGGCTGAGGAGGGAAGGTTTTGGGCTGTTACGATTGAGAGAAAGAGAGAGAGAGAAGTCAAATGTTATGCCTTAAGGGTTTTATAATGATTTTTTATGTGATTATTTGATTAAAAAAATTTAGAAATACATTTCCCTACACTAACACATGTTGGCAAACATATTTTGCCTTTCTGCGACATGTTGATGTCGTAATATATAGAGGATTTTTGACGGACTTGATGTTTGGTTTCTCTCTAATAAAATTTGTGTGGCTTCCGAATCATATTAAAACTCATGTCACCAATATATGTAAAAAAAAATTAGCTTTTGGAGACATAAAAGACCAGATGTCGCTAAAATGTGTTGCTAAAAATATAATTTCTTCTAGTGCCCCTACTTTATACGAGAATATTTTTCCTTGTCATCTTAGTTTTCTCTTGCAAAGAATTTTTGAGTCAACCAAACTAATTAATAGTCGCTACTTCACAATTATTTTTTAAAATTCGGAGGACTTTAGACGACAACAATAATTTTTTAGTCGCTAAAGATTAGTTTGGACGACTAAATTTTTTTGTCATTCCAGATTTTGTGGCCGAAAGCCTATATACTTGTAGTGTTACGAGAATTTTTTTAGGGCCCATAGTTATGCGCGGAAGAAGGAATATTAGGGATTTCGGCTTTGGATTTTGTAAATGTTGGGCACGGGTTTTGTAAATTTGTATGCCTTCACGCCAAATATGCTACAGTCTATTCTTTTATCATGTAAAATAAAAACCTACGCTGCTTCTCCTAGGATTCGAACATGAGACCTGCGTTGACATACAAACATATGAATGTTATAGATTCTACAGCATCCAGGAAACACTATAGATAGATTATTTTATAGCACTGTAGAAAGAACGCTATTGTTGATAACATTCTATAACGGGGACACTTGAATGCTTATAGAAAAATTGCTATCGTATGCCCTATTTGTTTTAGTGGTAGGAGTAGATGCGAATGGATTGGCATTCAGTGTACATGGTTTAGTATACTGGTACAAGGAGGAACTTGGTAGCTAATACAGAGCTGACGGGCTGCTGTGTTCACCATCGAAATACTCACCATCCCTATTGACCAGAGTTTGGCCGAAAATGAGTGGAGCTTGGCGGACTTAAGTAGAGGGGGCTTCGAATTTGGCTGAGTATACAAGCTTATCAGGGAAGAAGACGAGAAGGTAGAGTTTTTGGATATAGTCTGGATGATCGAGGTTGCAAGGAAGATGCAGTACTGCTTGTATAAATTAATGATAGAAATACTTCTTACGAGGGACAGGTTAGGAAGGTTTGGTATCCAGGGGGAAAACCAGCTTTGTGTGCTCTGTGGCCTCAACATTGAGACGATGGGCCATCTTTTCCTTGCACAGTGTCCTTGGAGGTGTGGAGGAGTCAGGAGGATCCAGATGCAGTTGCGAGTTAGTAGAGACCACAATATACAAACGGTGTCGGGGGGTATCAGAGCAATGAGGAGTAGAGGGGCACTTTGGTTTTGAGAGGCTTGTACAAGACAGGCAGCGGTTGTTTGGCATATCTGGAAGGAGTACAATAATCCGATTTTTGAGGGCTTGTGTACAGTACCCATTGGTATTATTAGAAATATAGAAAATAATGTTAATAGGTATATTCCAAATTTATATTCGATTTGGAATAAACTTTCTATTCAATTTTCTTTTATGTTGTACCAAACTTAAGAATATTAAGCTTTCAACCACTAACAAAATACAGTAAATTAGCGACGGAAATTTTCCGTCGGCGTTCGTGACGGCTTTGTGGCAACTAGCCGACGGATTACCGACGACAAGCCGTTACATTTTTTATTTTATTTTTAGGGGGAGAAAAGGTCGCACATCCGTCGCTAGGGCGTCGGAGATATAGCGACGGAAAGTCAGCCGTCGCTATGCAGTCGATTATTTAGCGGAAATTGTGTGGAGAATTGGCGAAACAATTCTTCGACGATGTAGCGACTGATATTCAGTCGACAAGTATCAAACATAGTGACTAACGGGCGACGGATTAGAATTCGTTGCTAGTCCGTCGCTAAATATATATTCCAGACTTAAATTGAAACGGCGGGGGAAACTTTTTGCATTCCCCCAAATTTACTCTCTCTCCTCTCTCTCTCTCTCCCGCGGCTGCGGTGATCGGCATCGGCGTCCTCTCCTCTCTCTCTCCCGAAGGTAATCCCCTCCCTCTCTCTCTCTCTCGATCTCTCTCTCTCTCGTACGGTGTCGTAGGGGCAGCGGGGCGACGGGCTTGGGGCGGGGGCGTCGGGGGTTGGGCGGTGGGCTTAGGGCGGGGGCGTCGAGGGCTGGGCGGCTGGCTTGGGACAGGGGCGTCGGGGGCTGGACGGGGGCGTCGGGGGCTGGGCGGCGGGCTTGGGGCCGGGGCGTGGGGGGCTGGGCGGCTGGCTTGGGGCGGGGGCATCGGGGGCTGGGCGACGGGCTTGGGGCAGGGGCGTCGGGGGCTGGGCGACGGGCTTGGGGTGGGGGCGTCGGGGGCTCGGCGGCGGGCTTGGGGCGGCGGGCTTTGGTCGGGGGTGGCGGGGGGCTTTGCTTCTCAAATTCATCTGAGTTTATATATTGGCTAAATAATGTGTTATCAATATTGGGTGTTATCCATTAGTTTGGTGGTGTTTGGATTAGTAAATGTGAATATGGAGTTTGGGTTCATGGTGTATATGTTCACTGTGTCAAGGACAGTGCGAGTTCTTCATCTGCATAAGTCACTGAATAAGTAATGTTTTTCCTGGAAAATTGACCCTTAGTGTGTATCAGTTGTGTGCTTCTATATAGATGTATATATCTATACATCTAACTGTGATATACATATATATGTGTATGTGTGCTTTAGAGAGTGAGGAATGAAAGCAGGCCTACCATGCCTATTAGCATGCAGGACGGCTTGGGGTGTAATGTGTGAGTGTAGACATGGTAGGAATTATAGGTAATTAATGCTAGTGTAACTAGACTAAGGTAGTGCTTGCTAGATAGTATGGACAATCTAGTATCCTAACCAAGTTAATTTTAGCCTAGATATTTAGGATATAGCTCCCATATCCTAGAAGTAGACTCTTGCAATTTAAAAATAGATAGATTGACTCAGTTTGATTAATTGACCTATAATGACTCTAAAACTTGATTTGCTGCTGCAAGCATACAACACCACAAAAATATTTTCTGACTCGTCAAGTTGAACTGTGTATAACATGCTCGACGCTTAAGAGGAATCATTTCGACTTAGTGGACTATCGAAGAATCGGTATCGGACTATCGGTATCGGTATCGGTATCGAACTATCGGACTATCGGTATCGGTATCGAACTACCGGTATCGCTAGCGGACTATCAGACTATCGGACAATCGGTATCGGTATCGAACTATCGGTATCGCACTATCGGTATCGGTATCACACTATCAGTATCGGACTATCAGTATCGGTATCGTACTATCAGTATCGATATCGAACTATCGGTATCGGTATCGATATCGAACTATCGGTATCGAACTATTAGTAACAACTGTACTTAGATTTTTTTCTTCTCGAGCTAGAATACCAGTGGATCCACCAGTTACATGATTATATACTAATTCTGTTTAGTTTGTCTTACTATATAGATTTTTACATCCAATCTGTGATGGATCGTTATTTTGTTGATCGTACATGGATGTACAAACGACAACACGAGAGCAGAATAGGTGTGAGTGACGATTTTCAGGCAGGCGTGAAAGTGTTTCTTAAGTATGCCATGAGCAAAGCTCAGTTTATGGACGGTAACAAAATCAAGTGTCCATGTCATAATTGTCGCAATAGACGTTACGAAGAAGTGGTGAGTGTAAGAGATCATTTGACCCGTAAGGGTTTCGTACGTGATTACGGCCTGTGGTCATCGCAAGGTGAACTATATGCGGAAAGACAGGTTGCGAATGCTGCTACTTATGCTTTTGATGATAATGCTGCAGCAAATTTTGTCGTCGATGACGACAAATGCTCTACTGATTATGGAGACGTGCAGAACCTTGTACGAGATATGGTGTACGACGCGACAGAGCCTAATTTTGATCCGGAGGATCCTAATCCCTAGGCGAACGAGTTCTATGATATGTTTCAGGATGCTGAAACTTCTTTATATCCTGGTTGTGAGCCATATTCCGTACTGTCAGTGACGATGCGGTTGTTGAACATAAAGTCCGATTTTAACTTGCCACAAACTTGCTATGATCGGATTACACAACTAATGAAGGAGGTATTACCGAAGGAATCAAAAGAGCTTCCAAAAAACTTCTACAAGTCGAAGATGATGGTCCGACAACTGGGACTGGGGTACGACAAGATAGATTGTTGTCGCAACGGATGTATGTTGTACTACAAGGAGAACGTGGATGTAGAAAGTTGCAGCTTCTGTAATGCGGATCGTTACAAGCCAGTCAGGAGAAAAGAAAAGTCAATTAGAAAACGACGTCCTTACAAGTATATGCATTACTTGTCGATCACGAAGCGCTTGCAGAGGATGTATATGTCTCAGAATACAGCAGAACACATGACGTGGCACAACGAAGAATGCACAAAGGACGATAGAGAATTTTTACATCCTTCGGATGGAGAGACGTAGAAATATTTTGATTTTTGCCATCCAGATTTTGCTGCAGAGCCTAGAAATGTATGCATGGGGCTATGTTCTGATGGCTTCGTCCCTTTCGGGCAGTCGGGATCTCAATACTCCTGCTGGCCGGTCATTCAGACCCCTTACAATCTGCCACCATGGATGTGTATGAAGACTCCTTATATGTTCTTGACCGCTATCATACCGGGTCCCAAAAATCTGATGAAGAATATCGATATATATTTACAGCTGTTGGTGGATGAGCTGAAACAGCTGTGGGAGATCGGCGTCACGACTTATGATATTTCCAGGAAATAGAACTTTCAGATGAGAGCTTCACTGATGTGGACAATCAATGATTTTCCCGCATACGGTATGCTGTCGGGATGGAGTACTCACGGCACCCTGTCTTGTCCGATATGCATGCAAAATAGTAAGGCGTTCCGCCTTAAGCATGGAGGAAAAACTTTTTTCTTTGATTGTCATCGTCAATTTCTGCCCGCGAGTCATCCTTGGAGAAAGAACAAGGACACGTTCAGAGCTGAAAAACAAGAATTTTCTCATCCGCCTGCCAGATTATCGGGATACAATATTTAGGAAGATGTAAAGGACTTGCCTACTGTAATGGAAGATCCATCGAACAATCGTGTCGATGGGTTCGGACAAACCCATAACTGGACCAAACGGAGTATCTTCTGGGACTTGCCTTATTGGAAAGATAATCTTATAAGGCATAATCTTGATGTTATGCATATCGAAAAGAATGTGTTCGATAATGTCTTCAATACCGTCATGGACATTAAAGGAAAGACGAAGGACAATCCAAAAGCAAGACAAGACATTGCCGACATATGCAAGCGTCCTTATCTGAACTTGATACACACTACAATAAAAAACCCTTTTAATGACGGCTAAAAAGCGTCATTAATAACGAACCATGACGCTTTTTTTTTACAGCAACCTTTATGAAAATGGGTGTTATAAATGTTTTTTAAAAGCGTCATAAAATAACCGTCATGAATAGTTTCTATAAAAACGATATGAATAGTTAATATATAGTGCACAATTCAGAACAATTTTAAAATATCATGAATATATAATATGTATAGGCTCAATGCAGCACATTTATAACACTTTATACTATTCAAATTAGCATATTTATAATGCTCTATACTGCATAGTATATATTACATTCCAAAAACTTAACATTATATATCACCATCTTTATTACATTTCTCAAAATAGAGTACATATCAACATCTTTATTACATTGAATATCCAAATACAGAATGTACCCAAAAAATGGGAATAAATCTCTCTTTTGCTAACCAAATTATTAGAAATATTTACTTAAGTAGATTCTGACCATGGATCTTCTCTCTGCCATCTCTTGAAGATATCGGGAGTCCCAAAGAGAAGTAGTATCGCAGCTGAGCGACGACTTGGTGCTGCTGCAGCCGGCGCCGTCGTGGGAGAGCCTCATTCTCTGATCCCTTACTCTCGCCTGAACCCTCACCAGCGCCTGCATGCACCTCAGCATCACGTTGTGCCCTTTTTGAAAAAAATCGGAAATGTCAGCTTAGAACTTTAGTAATCAACGCTGAAATGTGAGCCTAGCAATCAACCTGGATTTTACCAAGCCAATAAATTAAAAAAAGTTAACAAGAAATTTATATATTAGAAATCAAAATCGAAAATGCATAATTAAGAAAGCATCATTTATTAGACTGACTGCACTTGGCGCAAATGGAGAATTGCTAAAAATAGAATAATATTAAAATGCCAACCAAATGGAGGTCTCGTGTTCCAAATCCTCACCCCACATATATCCATAATTTAGATGTTATCAAGTTAGAACCAGGTATAAATGACACATTATATTTGAATGACCGAAAACTGGAAAGAAAAAAAACTTCAAGTCACTACAAAATTCAAGAGAGAAAAAAAATCTATATAAAGAAAATGTTTGATGTGGAGATAAAGCAATCTAATTATATAATTATGCATGAGAAGAAAATTAGTCCTATGCTTAAATCATTAGAAATATCATAGTGAAATGAATATGTTATATATAGGTTAAAAATCTATTGATCTAGTAACATTAAAGAAATGAATATGTTATGAGCTTAGAGAGAGAAACTTATGTTAACTGACATATCTGAGGTTTTTGATCTGAACTGAACAAAGAATAGATAGCAGATATCAGTGACTTTTACCAAAGAAATTCACTTATATATATATATATATATATATATATATATATATATATATATATATATATATATACATGTGTGTGTGTGTGTGTGTGTGTGTGTGTGTGTGTGTGTGCGTGTGTGTGTGTGTGCCTGCCAAACTTTCACTTGAGAACATCTCCATATTCACTTATATTACTATATATGTGCAAACTTTCACTTCACTTGAGAACTCCAACATTCTCTGTGTACACAAATCAAAGTACACGAGTACTTACTTATGCTAGCTAATTAATAAAGAAGCAAATAGAAAGGTTTAATGTAAAATGTGTATATATATATAGTATATAACATACCGAGCATGCTCGAAGGAAACAACTTAATTCCATAAAGATGAAAAGTTTATTTTCACAAGATTACTGATTAATGCTTATTCCAAAGTATAGCGCATATACTAAAATATTTCCAAATCAAGAAATTCAATTCATCAATTCTAATGTCTGTACCATATTGCATTCTTGAATTTCGACGAATCAATTCGTCTTTTCCAAAACATCCCTCTATATATAGCAGATGTTGATAATTAAGAAGGGAAAATGTATATACATACATATATGAAAATTGAGCCTGGAGTTACATAAGATGTCAATGTATGAAATTGAAATAGGCGGAATAAACAGAAAAAGGAAAGGATTATATCTACAACTATAATTTACCATTCATATATGGGTATATATATATATATACCTTGTAAAGTTTTAATAAATAAACAAAGAGAATATTACCATGTAATTAATAATTTATGCAAAAAAGATGATGATGAGTGGAAAGATATACAATACAGCAGGTAATTAACATGTTTGGGAAGGAAGCAAATCCATGGATCGATATTCTTATAAAGATATGTATGCAGCAATAAAAATAAAAATGGGAGAAGGAAGGAAGCATACCTTCTCGCGGGGCCGGCACCGGCGCCGTGCGTCTACGTCCTCCACCTGGTGGACCTCGTCGGCCGGGCCAGCTCCAGCCTCGTGGCGCACAGGAACAAGAAGGGCTTTATCAACCCCTCAGAGATGGCCCGCCTCCACAACGCCTTCATCCGCTACGAGCAGGACAACAGGGGCCGCGTGTCCGTGCAGCCTATGTTTCTTTTTTATTTGTATTGAATCTAAGATGTTAGAAGAAATTCCTTACCAAAACGGGACCAGACCACGCCGGAGAGGAACGTCACGAACCCGCTCCCTATTTTTTGTCGGAAGGAAGAAGAAATTAAAAACCCTAGCCCTAATTTTGAAGAGAACGGGCTCTAGGGTTAGGGTTTTGGAGTTGGAGAAAAGGAAGGAGAACGCTGCCGAAGTGGTGGCTCTGCACCGATAGCTCAGCCGCCGAAGCGTTGCTGCGTAGTCGAGCCCATCGTCGGAGTAATTAAGGTTAGGGTTGAAAATTGGGGGAGAAGAGGTTTGAGGAGGAGAGCTGCTGCTCGGTTAGAAAATGGATGAGAAATGGATTTTCTCTCTCCCACTGAGCTTTTATACAGTGAAGGAATTACAAGTTTGCCACCGCTCTAAAATATTAATGACGGTTTGTTTTATAAACATTATAAAAACTCCAAAATTAGTCAAAACCGTCATAGAAAAAAGGTATTTTGAACTTTGATAACGCTTAGGTATCAGGCGTCACTAAAACTCCTTATCGAGCATCATTAATAGGTTTTTTTGTTGTAGTGAAGGGGAGCTGTTGGACAATTAAGTAAGCCGATAGCACAATACACATTGAGCAAGGAAGATAGATTAATAATCTGCAAGTGGGTATCTACTTTAAGATTTCCCGACGGCTATGTGTCGAATTTGTCTAGATGCGTTGATCTCAATGAACGCAAGCTAACGGGAATGAAGAGTCATGACTGCCACGTGTTTATGGAAAGATTACTGTCCATTGCTTTGAAAGAGTTGTTGTCTTCTGCTGTATGGGTTCCGTTGGCCGAACTATCAATATTCTGTAGGGATATTTGTTCAACTAAGTTGACTGTGCAACACATGGTTGAACTTGAGGAGAAGATTATCTTAACAATTTGTAAGTTGGAGAAAATATTTCCTCCTGGCTTCTTCGACAGCATGGAGCATCTACCGATTCATCTAGCATACGAAGTCCGTATCGGTGCATCTGTTCATTATCGATGGATGTACCCATTTGAAAGGTACATAAAAATCGATATAATTTAAGTTGAATTTTAGTGGGTTTTAAAATTCTCTTAATTCTCAAGATAATTTGTCTCTCTAGATAACAACACCATCTAAAGAAGAAAGTTGGCAACAAGGCTCATATAAAGGCTTCGATATGCAAAGCATATCTTATCGAAGAGGTGTCAAACTTCTGCTCTATTTATTTTGATACTCATGTTAAGATAAATCGCAATAGACCTCAAAGGAATGACGAGGACGTTGAGGATCGAGGAATATTCAATGTAAGGGGCAAGCCTGTTGGGGCTATTAAAAGATGGTAGTTGACAGACGACGAGTATGATGCCGCTCACCGATATGTCTTGTTAAACTGTGACATACAAGAAGTGAGAGATTTGGAGAAGTAAGGCCCTTAGTTGGGCTCAGTTAACTGACACCGAGGATGTCGGTGATTCGACGCCCGTCCGGACGCCCTCTTCTTTGGCCGCTCGCAACGACTTGTTCGTAGACACCGTTGGCGGCTTTAAGAAAGGGCTCCTGTACGGACTCGGCTCCCTAGGGCCGTTGCACATGGCGACGCAGAGATTTCCACCGACACCGCCTCCTCCCGTGGCCCCGGCAGACGATGATGTTAGGTCGTAGCTTACGCAGCTATACGAGGTGGTGTCGTCCTTGCGGGAGCAATTTGTCACGTACTTTCCGTCTCCGTCTGCTGCTGCCGGTCTGTCTGCTGATGGTGTCGATCCGTCTTCTACTGGTCCGTCGACTGCTGGTGTCGGTCCTTCTTCCGTGGATCATCTTTCTTTCAACCCTGATGCCCTTTTGGTACCGCCTCCGACTGTGATGGCACTCCTGGATCTCATGTTGCCAGAGCAGCTACGCCGACTTTCGAGCAGTGTCTACGACGGCTTGCCGCCGTACCTAGTGGAGGAGTATATTCGTCGGTCGCAGCTGGGATTACCACCACCGGGCAATCGAACTCCTCCTCCTTCTTAAAATATTGTAATTAAGAAAATTTAGAATATTTGTGGCAATTTTGGATTAATTGTGCTATAATTGGATTATAACGACGGATATTAGGTTACTCTTCAGGATAATTGATGTCTATTTTCTATTAATTTGGTTTGGTCTATGTGATTCTTGGATAATTGGTGTGCATTAAATTAGTATGTGCATATTTGGTCTATGTGATTCTTGGATAATTGGTGTGCATTATATATTTGGTCTATGTGATTGTTGGATAATTGGTGTGCATTATATATTGGTTTGGTTTATGCATATTTTTGTGAACAGGAAAAGTGCTACAATTTTTTTCCAAAAAATCTCAGTTAGCGATGGACTAGTGACCGGTTAGCGATGGAAATTTCCAGTTTTCGACTAATTGTCGACGAAATTTCCATCACCAACTGGATATTTGAAACTGTTTTCAGGTAGCGACGGGTAGTCGACGGAATATCCGTCGGCATAGTTCTGGTGGTATATAGTTCGACGGCATAGCGACGGTAGATCCATCGCCAAGGCGACGGATAATCAGCCACTAATCAGTCGCTCTCTCGACGGCGTCGCGACGGACGCTCCATCGACAAGGTTCTAGAAATGTTGGACATTTCCAGAATCATGGTGACGGATAATCAGCCACTAATCAGTCGCGCTGTCGACGGCGTAGCGACGGAGTAGCGACGGCTTATCCGTCGCCATGGTTCTGGAAATGCCAAGCATTTCCAGAACATGGTCGACGGATAATCCGTCAGTTTGCCATCGCTAATCTGTCCTTTGTTATCGACGGCGATCGACGGAATAGCGACGGAACGATACACTCTGATACGCTATTACGACGGTTTACCGACGGACCATTACGTCGCTATTGTCTACACAGTTCAGTATTTAATACTTGTAATGGACGAAAGTCTGTCGAAAAGTAGTCGCTCATGCTTCATATTGTGAAGTCGAAAAGCCGTCGCTATTCGTCGCTTGACGACTACGTAGCGACGGACCTTTATTAGCGACGAGCTGATTGCCGACGGATTATTTTGGCCAAGACCCGTCAGTGATCGGTCGCTAATACAAATTTTCGTCGGACTGGCGACGGATCTGGCCGTCGCTAAATCGACAAATTTTGGTAGTGAACATAACCTAAAATAATACTTTAATAACTACTTGATGTACACTTTTGGATTAGTTTTCGTAATTTATATGTTATTTGGACCTATTTTAAGTAGTTGATATTTCTCGACTTAGTCAAGGACACTTTTCATACCTTGTGATAAGCTCATAAAATTTTGTGTCCCCATCAACAAAAAGAGAGTGAAAAAAGATTCATCTTTGTTATTAAGGGTCATAGCAAGTTGGAAGATCGAACCACATAAAGAGAAGATTGCTACAAGATCCATCAAGCCAAGGCAAATAAATGGATTCAGGTACACTTCTGCAATCATTTTATTTATGTTCTTCATTTCATGAATCAACGGGCAAAATTTCCAACGATTGGTATCAGAGCCTCTCTTGTTTGATTCATGAGTTTGAAGTTCAAGATTTAATTTTTGTTGTTATTTTTGAACCATAGATCGTTCAATCTAATTTAATTTAGGATTCTGATTGTTCGACAAAATTTTTATGATCTATCATTTTAGATTTCTTATGCATACTGTTGAATTTATTATATAAATCAAATCATTGTTTTTGTTTTGATTGTTGGATAATGGTTGGTTTCCTCGACTTTTCAACAAACAATTAGATTCAGTTTCAAACTATTTCATTGGCCACTACTATGGATTCAGTTTTGAAAGTATGCTTCAAATATATCAAGTATAAGTTGTTGAAAGATTCCTTAAAGTAATGGCAATGGTGTGAGAGCAAAGCGCTACAGCCGCTCGATATGGTTAGGGTCATTAGGATATCTATATCGGGTCATTGGACATGGTTCGATGGCTGGAAAACCTTAAGCATACTTGCAATGTCAATTTTTTTGCACCTGTCATAATGATATCATTGTAGTTTTTTTTTGCAAGAGCAATGTGCAAGTATATCCTAATCATTAGTTATCAACCCAAAAAAATGCATATCCATCGAATTTTTGTAATGTCTTCATACATATTATTGTGTGCTCTCTAATGATAGTGGATTTTTTTATATATAATGGATTCAAACTTGCATATATTGTACGGTTATTTAGGAAAAGATTATGACTTTTGTAATTGAGATAAGAAATAAAATAGTATTAAGCAAGGGGATAATGACTATTTTGTATAAAGTTATGATTTGTTATGATTCTTTTTGACAACAATATATTTTGGTCAATTTTGGTTATGATTAAAGGAGATATCTTTTGGCATATTTAAATATTCAGTCAACAAAAAGAAAAAAGATTTCATCATCAATAGATTTTTTAGTTGTAATCCTTATGGATTATGTGATGTAATCTGTTAATGCATATCTTTTTAGTAGAATCTAACCTGTTGACTTATGATTATTTGATTTGAGTCATAATCTTGTAAATATGCATGTACATACAGATTTGGACATGATTCAGTCATGTAAAGTTTTAATCAACATTCAAATTAATTGGTGCTTCCTTTATGACTAGCAATAGTTGTCTAACATTCTAACTAGAACCATTGAAACAAGATGTCGCCAAAGTGACCTCTCTTACATAGTCTATGAGAAATGTCGGATGTTTGTGTATGTACATTTATGCGAGTATTAGCCGGCCCAAAGGAAGGTTAATAATTGGCTGAATTGCACAAATACCTGTTATGATATATAAATGTGTGACGGTTGTAAAGTTTACATGTAAATAATAAGCCGATCCAAAGATAGGCTTATTATTTGACATGAGTTATTGTCAACTTTTGATCATTACATAAAGAGTACCACTTACAGTTAATATTACTGTCCAAAAACTTGATATTCACGATGTAATAGGATCTTGAGATGTGGTTCACCATTATTTGAATTTGTTTGACTATATTTTATTCTATGGTTATTAATTAGAGCATATTCTTTTGGTTGTTTTGTTCTCTTTACGTCTAGTATTGTTACAATATCTACTAATCTGAACTTAATTTCCATACTTAATAGAACAAACTTCTAGGATTGAAAAAAGAACATTTACATTGTTCTCGGCTGCATATATCTAGACCTTGCACTTAGGATTGAGCGTCCTACTACTCCTAAAGAAGATAGTTCCTCTGCTGACATCGCAAATTTTGAGAAGTGGGAACGCTCAAACCACATGAGTTTGATAATCATAATTAAGCACGACATTCCAGAGGCGTTCATGGGTGCAGTATCTGATGAGGTTACCAGTGCCAAATAATTCCTTGTTGAAATCTAAAAATGATTTGCAAAGAATGATGAGGCAAAAACAAGCACACTTTTGTTGCGATTGATTACCATGAAGTATAAGGGCAAAGGTAACATAAGGAGTACATCATGGAGATGTCTCATATTGCTTCAACACTTAAGACACTTAAGCTCGACCAATCAAATGACGTGTTCGTGTATTTGGTATTGCTTTCACTTCCTACACAGTACAATCAGTTTAAGGTCAGTTACAACTGTCAAAAAGAAAAATGGACTCTAATTGAGCTCATTGCGTACTGCGTAAAAGAAGAAGAGACATTGAAGCAAGATAAGACTGAAAGTGCTAATTTGGCTACCATCCCTAAAGACAAGTATAAGGGCACTAAGCGAAAGAATGCAGAAGCTGCTAAAGGTCCAGTTCAAAAGAAACAACAAACTGAAGCTAATGGTTGTTTCTTTTGTGGCAAACGGGGGCATGTAAAGAATGAATGTACAAAGTACCACGCATGACATGTAAAGAAAGGGTTTCATGATCTACCGAAAACCACTTGATGGTAAAAGACACAACTTTATGAGTGACGACAAGTCGGTAGATGTGAAAGCAATAGGACATTTTTTTATTAGTTAGTATTGGATTTGACTTTTTTTTAATTGTATAGTCTTTTAGACGAAATTTAGTTTCAATTTTTTTATTGGACAAATCTAGTTATCATTGTTCATCTGGAAACAATAAAGTTTGATTTATCTTCAATTAAAAATAGTGTTGGTAATTTTTTCTTAATATTTATGATAACTTATATTCACTTAAAACTATTGTATCGAATAAAAAAAATCTTGCATATGGAATCACGTGGTACTATTAACACAAAAAATAAGAAGAATTTTTTTATGGGAACTTTTATATTTTTTTGAGGATGTTGCATTTTGGGAGATAAATAAAGTCAGAATTATTGTCTTTGAGGAAAAATCGATTTTGATTCCTACTATCACTTTTGACAATGTACAAGTTTCTATACCTGTAGTTGATCAAGAAATTACCTCAACAAGTCGATGTTGAGCTACTCAACAAGATAATATAGCGGCACCCCCATTCAAGATGAGGTGATTGTTCCTACTTAAAAACCTAAAGAACCGGTGTCGTTAAGATGGTCCACCAAAAAGGAAAAATGTATTTTCGGATGATTTTTTTCATATTTTTCCAAGAACATGAGGAAGCCTGTGTAATATTGGAAGATGATCCAATCAACTTCCATCAGACCATGGAAAGTTCCAATTCTCAAAGCGGATTAATGTAATAAATAAGGAGTATAAGTCTATGCAAGATAATAAAGTTTGAAAATTTGTCCCATTACCAAAAGGTGCGAAGCCTATTGGTTGCAAATGGATATTTAAAACGAAGAATGATTCAAAGAGTAATGTGGAGAGGTACAAAGTACGTCTTGTAGCTAGCGGCTTTACTCAAAAGTTAGGGATTGATTTTAAAGAGACTTTCTCTTCGGTATCTTTGACAGACTCTTTTAAAATGATCAGAGCACTTGTTGCACATTTTGATCTTGAGTTACATTAAATGGATGTCAAAATGGCATTTCTCAATTGTAACTTGATGAAACAATTTATATGGCACAACTAGAAAACTCTATGTCGGGAGACCCAAAGAATATGTTTTGCAAATTGACATAATCTATTTATGGACTCCAGCAAGCTTCTCGTCAATGATACTATAAATTTTACCTAGTGGTTACCTTATTTTTTGAGATAAACACAGTCGAAGATTGTGTGCATCACAAGTTCAGTGGATTAGACATATTTTTCTGATTCTGTACATCGATTAGAGTACTTAATGCAAACCAGGTGACACCTATCGCTAAAAGAGACAAGTTTAGTGTAAATCAGTGTCCTAAGAATAGCCTTAAAACTAAAGAAATGTATAGATTATGTGTTCATCAGTTGTAGGAAGTTTAATGTATCCTTAAGTGTATACACGTCCGAATATTGCCTACATTGGGATGTTAGGTAGATTTTTAAGCAAACCTAGAATGGATCACTAGATAGCAACCAAACGGTTTAATTAAGTAATTTATAGAGAACAAAAGATTATATGCTCTTTATAGGAGATCGGATAATTTTGGAGATCATAAGGTATTTCGACTCCAATTTTGCTGGATGCAAGACGGCAGAAGATCCGCATCATTTTATGATTACATGTTGGCACGTGGAGATATATCTTGGAAAATTGTCAAACAGACACTCATAACTTCGTCACCATAGCAACAATGTTTATAACATGTTGTGAGGCATCCAATCAGGAAATATAGTTACAAAATTTTGTCACAAGACAATGCCTACTAGAGGGTGTTAAAAATCACTCAAATTATAGTGTGACAGTAAATTAGCAGTATTATATTCCAATAACAAGAGAAGCTCATATAAATCAAATTATATTGGCATAAAGTTCTTACTTTTGAAAGAGAGAATTTAGAATGATCAAGTGTCCATATAACACATTAGGACAAACTCTATGTTAGCAGATCCACTCACAAAAGTGTTACCACCGAAGGTCTTTCATGAGCACACTGCTCGTACGAGTGTTATCTCATTTGAGGATATTGCAGTATAATGGAAGTTCGTATTTTATGTACTTTGGTGCTATATATTTAGATATGGACACATTTACGTATTTAAATATTTTAGATATTTATCTGATCAGATAAAAAAATTTAGTTCATTCTATTTTCATTATGTTAAAGTATTGATCTCATTAAAGTAAATGAGGACCAGTTGAAAATAGACATGTGTTGATCATATTGCGTGTAATTTTTATGCTACACATTCATGATTGATCTATGTCGTCCAGCTAAATTGGTATATGGGACCATCGATTGTTTAGTTGCACTAAATTTGATAAAGGCTGCTTTGATCATATACTGATATGGTTAATGGACGAGATTGTTCGGGTATACCCTAAGGTTAAGATATCAATTTTTGAGATCATAAGGTTAACACAATTGTAATGTTACATGTGTGGCCCAGTGAAAGATTGTTGGAATTATTCAACTATTAGGGACCACACATATAAAATTCATTATGTTGGGCTATCTAAATAATCAAGCCAAATTAAAGTGGTCTAATTAAAAATTGGCTTGAGGGTATAATTGTCATAGAAATAACGTGTAGATACCAGAGAAATCTAATTGATGGAGGGCCAAATTAGAAATATCTAAAACTTAGTAGGGGTCATGGTCCCCCACTCATATGGCAACCAAATAGAGGGTTTTCTATTTTTCTCTTCTGCATCCCCATCAACAGAAAGAGGGACAAAATATTTATCTTTTTTATTAAGGGTCGTAGCAAGTTAGCAAATCTAACCGCATAAAAAAAATATTGCTACAAGATCCATCAAGCCAAGGCCAAGCAATAGATTCAGGTACGCTTTCGTAATGAATTAATTTATGTTTTTTTATCTCAAGATCCAACAGGCAAAATTCCCAACAACCATAGCATATAACGAGTTTGGAGCATGCGCGAAACTCGCCATAAGTTAGGGCAATTTGTATCAGTGTTTACACTATATATGTATATATATATATATATATATATATATATATATATATATATAGGGGGCAGATCAAAAAACCCGCCCACGGAGTCCCACCAAAGTCCCGTCCCCCTGTACCATCGGATCATGGGGCCCGTGCAGGGCCTGCTCATGCGCCCATTCGATCCAACGGTCGAGGACGACGGGGCTCCCGATCCTCTCCCAAATATGTATATATATATATATATATATATATATATAAATATAAATATATTTATATATATATATATATATATATATATATATATATATATATATAGGGTCCTACAATACATGGGATGTATCAATACATCCCAAATAATTGCATTAAAAATGCATTGAAAATTGTGAAAGGTGTATACTTTGACTTTACCTGTTACTTTGACTTTGACTTTAATCTGAACCATTGGATCAACATCCAATGATTCAGATTTGGGATGTATCGATACAAATTTTTACATAGAATGTATCGAAGAATTTTCATATATATATATATATATATATATATATATATATATATATATATATATATATATATATATAAACTTTATATTCAATGTGGGACTAAACTTATTATTCAAGATGCTAAAGTCTATATATGTACTTTTGGAATAGTTTTTTTTTAATCAGGAGACCTTTATTATTTAAATAAAGTTGGAACAAGAAACAAAATTGGAAATATCCTCAGCAAGATGCTGATCAATACAACTGGGGGGAGAGATAATATCAGAAGCAAGATCTCCATGCAAGACACTATTCGCCAGGAACGTGTGCCATTTTGTTTCCCGATCTTCTAGTGAAAATGAAGGAGCGGCAGGGTTCAACTGGGGTTTCCTCTCTGATGGATTGAAGGAGGTCTTGCTGCCTCCACGGGAGTAGAGATAAGTCACCATTGAGTATCCTGACCATTGCAAGTGTATCTACTTCAATCATATCCTCCTTTACATTAGCAGTCCTTGCCAGTCGGATGCCCAGCCGAAATGCATGCATCTCCGCTACGAGACTCCCTTCCGTGGAGTACATTTGTGTTGAACGCCAAGTATAGGCTTGGAGGAAGTTTCCCTGAGCGTCTCTCGTGATGGCTGTTGCTACAATCGCCGAGGCGGTGGTTGCACCGTCCACATTAATCTTGACTACCCCTTCTAATGGTGGCTTCCATAGAGACTCAGTAGAGTTATAATCTGGTAGAGATATTGGTGTTTTCTCGCTACTCAGAGGTCCCTCTTTTCCATATGTTGCGCAGATGATGTTTGCTTGTTGGATGATACGGTGGATGTTGGGCTCTATATGACGAAATACACAATCGCCTCTCGCCTTCCAAATAGACAATAAAACAGCAGCCCCCAGTCTGAAGGTCATCTGAGCCTAAGCATCTATGATCCAATGATGTAGCAAAGGTGTAGTTCGAGGTCAGGGCCTACTCGTAAGCCAATGGGGCTAGCAAACCATACTGTACGGGAGGTCTGACAGTGTAAAAACAGATGACCAGGGTCTTTTTCGTGCATAAGGCATAATGGACAGGATGGGTTAGCGGATGGAATTCTCTTTTTGATGGTAGATAGGAGCTAGGAAGGGCATTGTTTAGCATCCTCCATATGAAGACCAGAATTTTTGGAGAAATATTCTTCTTCTTCTATAAGTGTTTCCAGATCGATGGATTAAGTGATGTTCTGGAACTACATGGCATCATTTGGCGGATACTTTCATAGAGTGGTTTTGAAGAGAATTTCCACGTCTTTTAAGGTGTCCATATGAGTTCGTCTGCTCCATCTTCATTGCTAAGGTGGATGTCAGTAATAGTCTTGCTTTCTATTTGCACGAAGAATTTGTTTATGAGTGGTAGTTCCATGCACGAGTATTAGGGATTAGGAGCTCTCGAACAACAATTGTTGGTCCTGGAACATCAGTCTGACATGGAGTAACTCTATGACTTAAGATATTGGGAACCCAAGGTTCCTGTAAATTCACCCAGCCTCCTTTTATTTTCCAACATATCTTCCTTTCCATGAAGCGCCGAGCCTCAAACATACTCGACCATGCCGGAGACATCCGCTTCCGTTTTGTTGCATCCCAAATGGATTTGTTTTGGAGATAAATCCCCCGTAGGAGGCGCGCCCATAATAGATCTGGCTTCTGTAGGAAGTTCCAAAGTAGCTTCCCAATCAAGGAAATGTTAATCCACTCTGGATTTCTAAAGCCTAGGCTGCCATCTCTTTTTGGTTTAGTAAACTTTTCCTATGCTAGAAAATACATACGCTTTTCTGTACTGTCGTGTCCCCACCAAAATGATCTTTGGAGAAGCTCCAACTTCTTTGTGATTCCTTTGGGAATTCTGTAAGAGGACATGATGTAGTATATCGGGATCGATCCAAGTGTGGAGTTGATAAGAATTCCTCGCCCGGCATGTGATCGCATTTTTATTTTCCATCCGTTCAGTCTGGTATTGCATTTGTTGATGATTGGAACGGACGTTGATACCCTATTTTTTGATAGGAGTAGTGGGTGCCGCAGATATTTGTCCATGCTGCTCATGAGTGATAAGTGTAATATGGCTGCTAATGTTTGTTGGTCCATATTTGAGACATGTCTACTAAAGTGTATGCTTGATTTGTTGAAATTGATCTTCTGTTCCAACCAGCTTGAGTATAACTGAAGAATATCTTGTACTGCTATTAATGAGGCTGGATCTGCTTTGCTAAATATCAGTATGTGGTCGGCAAAAAGCAGATGTGAAATAAAGGGAGAATAGCGATTAATTCGGATACCATGAAAGAGGTATTCATGTTCGAATTTATAGAAAAGTCTAGATAGTACCTCAGAGCAAAGAATGAAAATGAAAGGAGACATAGGGCATCCTTGCCGAATACCCTTTTTTGGAGTAAAATATCCTTCGGGCGAGCCGTTGATAAGGATCGAGAATGAATTAATTGTGACACATTTCATGATAAGCTCGTTGGTGTGTCCGCAATGCCCAGTCCATTCAACACGCTTCCAATGAAGTTCCATCCAAGGCGATCATATGCTTTGGCCATGTCGATCTTGAGGGCGAAGTAGTTTCTTTTCTTTGGGAAATGTTTCATAGAATGGAACAACTCTTGTGCGATGATAATATTATCAGTGATAAGACGGCCCGGGACGAACGCGTTCTGGAAGGGAGACACCAGCTTATCCATGAGCGGACGTAGACGGGCAGTCAGGACTTTTGAGATTGTCTTGTAGACGATGTTGCATAGTGGGATGGGCCGGAAATCCATCGGAGTAGCAGGGGTGTTGCATTTCGAAATGAGAGCGAGGTGAGTATGGTTGGTTGGGGGGCGAGATGTCCTCTGGAGAAGAAGTTTTGTACTAGGTTGGTCATGTCGTCACCAACAATATGCTAATATTTTTGATAGAACACTGCTGGGATGCCATCTGGTCCAGGTGATTTGAAAGGACCCATGCTTCTAATGGCTTGTTCAATCTCGCAAGCATCTGGGATTGAACACAGCATTTGGTTTTCCTCCTCTGTGATAGTGTTGGTTGATATGGAGAAATTGGGATCCATAGGTTGGAATCATCTGTTCCGAAACTGGAAGTGAAGTGATGTATATTTTTTTTTTTTGAAATAAAGTGATGTATAATAGTATCAGTAATCTTGACATAGTTATTCGCAATTTATATGTTACTTGGACCTATTTTATGTAGTTGATATTCTTGACATAATCAAGGACACTTTTCTTTCTTTCTTTCTTTATTTTTCCTTCTTCTTTTTTAGATGTCCTTTCTCCGGGCCGACGAGCAATGCCAAGGGGAGATTCGACCCGTGCTCATCCTCCCGGGATCCTCCGGTGTACCCAATGGGCTACACCCCCACGGGCAGTCAAGGACACTTTTCAAACCATGCGATAAGCTCATAAAAATATGACTTTGACTACAGGAACTCAAATAGAAACTTGCAATATGGTTATGACATGTGCATTATTTTTTTATTTAGGCCCTTAACTTTTTCTATTTAGGTTCTAGAAAAAAAATTTAAGAGATGGGCTTCTTGTAATCCAACGACTATTAATGGCCGCGTTTTTAAATTTAAGAAATCACGAGTTCTTTAGGATTTTTGTAAAATATTCTGGTTTCTGTAACTAAATATGAATAACAACATTACATTTTTTTGAAATAAACACTTAACATTTGATAAAACATATATATGACGAAACGTTCCTATTATATTGATTTTCTTTTCCTACAAATTTCGAAATTTTTTCTCCTCGTCACCTTTCCAGTCAAACATATTAGGGGGGGGGGGGGGGGGGGACAGATCAATAATCTAGGGGGGGGGGGGGGGGGGGGGGGACAGAACATATAACATCTTCAAGAATCATAGGAGAGTAATAGAAATCCGCAACATCTTATAATAGATGATATCATTTTTGACTCATCTCTTGTGCAATACATTTGACAGGTTTTTGGACCTACTATATAGCTGCCTCAGCTATTTCGTCATGTGTCATCTTCATAGGACCGACCCCGAGTTCATGGAGGTGCTATACAAACTTTTAAATATTGGCCCCCATATAATATTACAAAAATAATAATAAAACTGAAATAAAAGTAAATAAAAAATATCACAAACAAGAATTGAATCCAGGTCCTCTAATGTGGAAGTATAACATAACAACCACTACACCACAATTATTTTATGTTAAAATACATATTAGTTCTATTTTTGATACAAAATGATATATATATATATATATATATATATATATATATATATATATATATATATATATATATATAATTTTTTTTTGGTCCTCGTATTTTGTGGGGCCCTAGACGGTCGTCCTGTCCGCCTGGACCAAGGCCGCCTCTGTCTTCAATTGAAAACAAAATAGAGAAACATTCATTTGAGCATATCTGATGGAATAAGAGATCATCTAACTCCTGATTCGAGTTCGGCCAGAGGCCTCCAAGTTAGGGGCTAACCAGTAGACTACTTGGCCCGTGCTTCTGACCCGAACGGGCCCAATGAAGCTTAGGCCTGCACCCAAGGATCAGTTGACATGGACATGGACATGGATATGAGATTGTCACAGGCCTCGTTTGGTTCACGGATTCAAGGAATCCGGAAAGGAAACTTGTTCCTTTCCTTTGTTTGGTAGCCACAAATTTGGGAAACACTTTCCTAACATGGAGAAAAATAGGAGGGAAAATGATTCCTCTCA
>JANAVB010008324.1:0-84361 GCA_029216955.1 Iris pallida | reverse complement strand
AAAACAAAAAAGAAAAGAAAAGAAAGGGGGGCTCGAACTCGGCCAGGGGGGCATGGCTTAACATAGTCGGGCTGGCCAGGGGGTCAGCCCGGGTTAGTTGTTAGGGATAGGGTTAGGGTTAGTTTCTATTATGGGTTTTAGGTTAATGGGTTTTAAACCCGATAGCCCAAAATAAACCCAATAACATAAACTTCGTGTCCTGACAGTTAAAGACACGAAGAACGGTCGAGTCCAGTGTCCGGGACGTGCACGACGTGCACGACTCGAACTAGCTATTTCCAAACTTACCACGAGACTCGTCGAGACTCGGCGAATCACATAGGTGAAGACGAGTCGAATTGGAGAAGAAAAAATGAGGTGACACATACGTGTCCGACTTCAAGTCGAAGAGCGGGGCTGCTGTAGGGCGGAGGAGTCGTCGGGACGGTCGAAAAAAATAGAGGGGAGTTCGTCTCGTTGAGGCGAACTGAACGGGGGTGGTTGCTCGTCGAGAAGTGGTCGCTGGTGGTGGCTAGGACGAATCTAGGGTTTCGGCGAAGTGGCCGGAGAAGAAGAAGTGAGGGCGGCGCTGTGGTGGTGATTGGCCGGTCGTAGTGGAGTCTAGGGTTTCGGTTTGGGGTCGGGACTTTTATAGGGTCGAAGGAGGCGGTGGTGGAATTAGGTCTAGATTAGGATTAGGGTTAGGGTTTTCGTCGGGGTTAGTCGGAAAAGGTGACAGTGCGGGCAGTGGTCGGGTTAGGGTTTGCAGAAAACCCCTCAAATTTACAAGTATTGTAAAAACCCCCCACCGCCTTGCTATGTGCAAATTTATTTGCACAGACAAATCAATTTGCAAACAATGTTTAAAACAATTAAAACTATTACAAATTGATATTAAAACGATTCAAATAATTACAAATGGTATATTTTGCTTTAAAAATTAATTAAAAATCATTTAAAATTCTGAAAAATTCCTAATAATATATTAATTCATTTTAAAGATATAAATGCCATTTAAAATTATAAAATTGATATTTAAAAATCTAGGGGCTTACAAATTTGCTTCTAGTGGGAGGAGGTAGGTCTACCTACAACACAAGTTGAAGATTTAACCTTTGGTACCCACTATCTTGAGGGTCCGGATGCGTTAGTTTTAGGAACCCAAACATATATATGCATGTATACTAGCTTTCTAATTTTATATTGATGTGATACATGTCCTCTTATACCATAATAGTGACATGTAGCAGAAGTGTTCGTGCTAGGTGAAGTTCGAAGATCATGTATGTAAGTTTTTGAAACAGAGTGTGACTTCTTATGAAAAAAACTTATACATGAATGCATGATTTGTAAAAGTTGTAGTAGTGTTGATGTGTGTATTTGTGTTTAGTCGTGTGATTTGTGTTCACTTGAGTTATAGGTTGACGACCTGTTTGCCCAGTTTAATCTCTAACATTTTAGAGATATCACAGGCTTCATTATACTTGCCCGCGAGTGCACCTATTCTCTGAGCATCAATATTATACTTCTTTTTCTCTAATTCATAGAGATCCTTGGGTTTTACATTATTTTGATTTGTTTCATGCTCCTCTAAAGTGTCATGTAATCTTATTTTCAAAGAAGAAATCACATCCGTGTTACTAGAAGAAGTTTTATCTCTAATATCTTCCAGTATTTGAGATTGCTTAGTGAACTCAGAGTGTACTGCTTTCATCTCATTCTTAGAACATTTATACACACATCCATCATCTTCTTTTGATCTTCTAGTAGATCACTAAAGGCATCAGATAATTCATCAAAAGTAAATTCTTCATATAAAGGATTTGTAGTTACCTTTGTATATGTAGTCATGAAGCAATATTTTGCTGTGTTACGAGTTCTTTCTTCTTCTTTAGAATCATTTGCCTCACTTTCACACCAGATGCTAGTATTGGCATAATTCCTTGTTGAAGTCCTTCTTTTGCTTGATTGATCGTATATGCTTTCCTTCCTTACAACGGGACACTCTTTTTGATATGATCTGTCTTCTTACAGTTGTAGCAAATTGGTTCTTTGTCATCTCTGGAATCTTTCTTCTTCTTGTTCGATTTCTTATATTTTAGAAATCTTTTGAAGTTCCTCGTCATAATGGCCATTTACTTATTGTCTGAACTGACGTTCTTACTTTCGTCATCGGAATCCATGTTATGATGTGCCTTGAATACGATAGTCTTCTCTTTTGGTGTTTTCTCTTCAAAGTCCTTAAGGTCCTGCTCATGTGTCATAAAATTTCCTATAAGTGCCTCGAAAGTAACTATAGTGAGATCATTTCCTTCAATTATAGCTGTTGCTTTAGGATTCTAGCTCTTAGTCAATCCACGAAGTACCTTTCGTATCTTTTCATGATTGCTATATTCTTTTCTAAAAGAAGATAGAGGATTAACAATATCTAAGAATTGAGTAAACATGTTGGTAATAGTTTCGTTAGGTTTTATTTTGAAAGACCTCATATTCTTGTGTAAGTCGTGAGATTTTGGATTCCTTCACTGTAAAGTTTCTTCAATAGTAACCTCAAGAAGTTTTCAAACCTCATGAGACGTGGCACATGTTGATACTCTATTGAACTTAGTTCTATCTACTGCACAAAATAAAGTATTAATAGCTTTTGCATCAGGATTTGCTTGTTTCTTTTCATGATCAGTATACTTGTCATGTAGTTTCTCAACCAGATTCCCATCTTGGACAATAGGAAGTGGTTTCTTATAACCATCAATGACATTGACCACAAATCGAAATCAAGTGACTTGAGATAAAAGCTCATGTGTGTCATCCAGTGCATGTAATTTGTGCCATCAAATAGGGGGAGGCCTATTTATAGACTGACCTTCACCATTACTAACAATGCCATTTCTCAAGGAGTTTTTGTCCAACTTAGAGAAACCATGCTCCGATACCAATTGTGGGATTGATTGCACCTCTAGAGAGGGAGTAAATAGAGTGTAGCGGAAGAAATATCTCCAATTAAAATTAATACAGGTGAAGGCAAATATAGACAGATAATTAAAATGCAATAATGTAAAGCAGTAATTAAATAGTGAAATGGAAGCAATTCGTAGACACCAAAATTTTATAATAGTTTTCCTTTGAGAGGACTAGTCCAGTCTCGAGTACTTCTGCTCGATGTTAAATCCACTATTTGAAATAGAGGTTACACCGCGTACTTTCTCCGAAGGACACGCCAACTTCTCACAATGTCGTATTTTTATCTGAAGCCTACGAACAAACTTCAACATTATTAAAAAAAACTTTTATACTCCAAGTTTGTACAACTCGAATACTCCTAATTGGAACACAATGGCACTTAAAAGAATGAGAGTTGTCTTAGAAATGTGAATATTGGAAAGCTCTTTGTAATAGGAAGGCTTAGAATGAATAGAGAAGATGAAGAATGAGATGATTGAGTAAAATAAAAAATTCCTTTCTATTTATAGGTATTTTTGAACCAGAGTTCGGGCAGAACTCGGCTAGGGCAACGTTCAATTTTTTGAACATTTGAGATCCAAAAGACTAAGGTTTTCATTCTGACCAGGAGTGAATCAAGGAGACCGAATTCAGTCAGAGTTTGGGTAGAACTTTGTCCGAGTCCGAGTAAAACTCTATCCGATTTCGGCTAGTAGGTTTCAGTATTTTATTTTGGTTTAGAATGACTTTTTGGATGTAGGTTTGGTTTGGAAAAAGATGATTTTATTTTTGTGAGGATGATCTTCTAAATGCCAGTGATATCTGATTCACGAAATAACCTAGACTCAAGAAATGAAAAATACAGAATAAATTTGCAAAAGTTTACTTGACGAGAATATCCGCGATCTTCTGTAGTCTTCTTGCTTTACGTATCAAAATCGGAGTATAAGTCAATTATCGAAATCAGGTTGATCATGATTACATGGGCCAACAATTACCAATATTTTTTTGAGGTCAAAAGGCTCTACAAGTTGTCGGAATCACGCTCGTACCAAAATCGGTTCAGTCTGGGCCAACAATCGTACAATGGGCGCCATGAACAAACGGTACGAAACCACGGGCCATGCATCTTAGAGAAGGAAGAGGAATATATGGGCACGCGTTAGAAGTTTCACGTCAAAAAGATCAACAAAAAGTCGAAAAATATGCTTACAAAGTTAGCATACTTGTTGTGTATGCAGATTTAATTTCGGGCAACTTCGGATGACTTCATGGCCTTGTGCCGAACAACCTAGGGATGTGGCTCCTCGAGGGCTTGCTGTGGTGAAAGATGGTTGTCTTAGGGTGTGTGAGAGGTGGTGGTGTGGAAAAGCTGTCGAAAAAGGGGTTATGGTCGGTGGGAAAAATTTGTGTGCACGTGAAAAAGAGAAAGGAAGGGGCGCTCGGTGTTTTACATATATATATATATATATAATATTCGGCCATCTTAGGGAAAAGGGTTGTACGTAAAGGGGAGGAGGTTGAGAGAGATTTAGGATTGGTTTAGATTTGTTTTGAATTTAAATGGGAAAGGAAAAGATTGAGTAGGATTTAATATTTCCAAATAAGTCTCACTAAATCTTATTATTGCATGTTTGCATTTTTCCAAAAGATGGATGTAAATAATTAATAAAAACCACTCTAAAAATTTCCTATTAGGCTAGGGCAACCTAGAATAGGCTCTACCAATCCTAGTTGGTCTAGTTTCGGGTCGGTGCGGCTCGTCGGGTTTAATCGGGTTCTGAAAGTCTATTAATTGGGTATTGTGTGCCATTTAAAAATAAGTAGCAATGAGAACTCAATTAAGTGGGACACTATTGGCATATGTCAGTAGGCTCAAAATAGGACAAAAACCATATATTGGGTTGAAAAGTTTGGATCAAGTTTGGGTCTCAAATTTGAATAAAAATACATTGATTTTAAGATAGAGATCAAAATTGACCATTTTGACCCGAATACAATTAGGACGCTAAGTATCTACATTCCTACGTCCATTACGACTATGATCATGAAAATAAATGTACGACAAATAAAGGAAAATAAATAAACTGAAACATTGGCAAGATACACTTGCCTGCAGTCTCCAAATGTGCGTACAAAGGTCCAACTCCGGTATCATCGGTCACACCATCATGAATTCCTAATAAATAATAAAAACTATCAATCAATAACATCTCGATGTTAACACACCATAAATATAACCATACCATATATAGTCTCAATTCTTTAACTAAACTAGTACATAACCATATATATAATCATATCTAATATATATAGTTTCAAGTCTCCATGACAAAATAATATTTTATAAAATAAAAATATAATATTTAATTCTGGTAATTTATATAAAATATTTTAAAAATATTTTCGAACTAACATATATAAGAAAACAAATATCTAGTACTATCTCAAACTAGTATCAATATGAAAAAAATATTATTTTTATAAAATAAAAAATATAATATTCAATCATAGGATATTTATTTAAAATAGTTATAAATAATAT
The DNA here is from genome assembly GCA_029216955.1 of Iris pallida. Classification (NCBI taxonomy): domain Eukaryota; kingdom Viridiplantae; phylum Streptophyta; class Magnoliopsida; order Asparagales; family Iridaceae; genus Iris; species Iris pallida. Next base: position 78,897 of record JANAVB010008324.1, on the reverse strand, counting down.
TTAACTAAAATATTTACAACGACTATTATATAAAATTACTATATTTTGGTATATAATAGTCTATATGTTCTGTCCATTTTTTCCTCCGTAGATACATTTTTCGAGGAGTGCACGGACTGAATTTTGCGACACACAAGCAGTCCATGTTCCGTACATAGGTAAGTACCCTTATTTTCCGTCGTATATTTTTATATGACATATGTAATAACTAGATACAGCATCCCCCTAGGTAGAAACCATAAATAATAGTATCTAAATGTTTGGATTCATGATAAAACGTTACCCTGAAATTATTTTTCCAAAATTATGTTTTTGTCTAATTTGTGGTAGTTTAACTTTTTACGTAAACCATATTTTATGATTCTTGAAGTTGTATGCAATTCTGGATATTTTGTCTACAAAATTTGTGTTGGAGTTATGCCCTAAATATTTTGTTTTGATTAGTACAAATTAGGCTCAAACTTGGCCTCGTAAAGTCTGAATACAGAAACTGTGGTTTTCTTTCAACTTTGAACATGCATAACTTTCTGTGTAATAATTATTTTCTAGAGCCACTTGTTGGAATGTCAAGTATGCTATTTTGTCTATCAATCATGTATTTAAGTCATGTCTATAATAGTTAGTTTTACTAGTGTAAAATAAGACCAAAGTAGGCATTATAAGTAGTTTTCTACACAGTTTTTCTGCACACTGAAATAAAGTCTAGAATTATTTTTACCAAATTTGGACATGCATTATTTTCTGTGTATACAATATTCTTATATTTTAGTGCCATGTATGTATTCTTGGTTAAGTTTTGAATTATTTTATATAGATTTTATACTTAAGTATTTATTTTGGGTTATGTAAATTGAGGGCAAAGTGAGCTCCAAAAACAACATTTTTGCGTTTAAGTCTGAAACTGTTTTTCGATGTCACTTTGAGCTCAATTTTCCAAAAATTAAACCGTTGAATTTCTGTGTCATTTTTTTATAGTAAACTCTAGTTAATGCTATATTAGATCCTAAAATTAGAGCCACCAATAACATTGTTTGTTTACCCAAATGTTGCTTCCAAAACTGAAAAAATTATAAATGTCTACACTCAAATTATTTCTAAGTCTGAAATCAGTTTTTCTTTCAACTTCGTGCTTCAATTCTGTAAATTCCAACCGTTGGATTTGTTTGGCATTTTCTTCTACTATTAGACAAAACTTTATTCTTCTGAATCCTTAAGTTTGAACCGTTCATCGTTATTTATGACAACTCGTTCACTAGCCTAAATTCAGGATAAAGTGAACTTTTGAAAACTTCTCTTTGAATAAAATATGAATTAGAAATTGTAGGAAGGTATACTCTCTACCCATATCAACTTGACATTAGTGTTATATGGGTTAGATAGAATAATTTTGTAGGCTAGCTTGTATAGTTTGATGATGTGCATTCATAATATAGGTCTTGGACACCGATATGGACTTGATTATTACTTTTTGCTCTGGACCGCAGGCGAATACATTATCTGATAGTTTTTTTATTACTTTGATGCTTTCTATAAATTCAGTTGTAGTATTTTACTTGATTCCTGACACGAGGAGACACAGACTAGTATACATTGGATCCCGTCGTGAGATGTTATTTCTGGTTTATCCTGGTATACTGGTACTTGCTTGTTATTGTTCTTGTACTTGTATAGAAATCGATTTGGGAGTGGGCTGGCCTCCTGCTTCTTGAATTCCGTGTCATAACATGACATGGTTGGATCCATTATACTATTCGAAGGATTTGGGAGCTAGTAGAGTTTATGTGATCATACCCAAACCACTTGTACATAGTTCACCCTCACCACACATAGGCCTCGTTTGGTTCACGGAATGGAAGGAAAAGGAAATCAATTCCTCGTCATTTTCTTTCCTTTGGGAAACTTTAATTCCTATTGATTTTCCTTTCCGATGTTTGGCAATGCCAAGGAATTTGGAAAGGAAAGTGAATACTTCAATGTGGGAAAGTGATTCCTTGCTTAGATGGATGGAATCACTTTCCTCCCTAATTTCCCTTCCATTGGGAATCACTTTTCTTTTCTCCTCAATTCCTTGGACACCCAAACATAGGAAAGTAATCACTTTCCTTTCCCAACCCGGAGATTTCGTGAACCAAACAAGACATAGGGTATAGCCTGATCTTATACTACTTATGTATAGCTTTCCATTATTGTAGTGCCCTAATCCCATTGTGGAGCACGGATCGGGCTAGCGACCGAATGGGCGAGTCGGATGAGATTGGGGAAACTTTACTTGGGAAAACTTTACCAGGATCGCGAGATAATGAATTGAGATCCTTTCCTCATTATGGATTGGACTCTTTTGAAATGATGTCCAAGATGCAGGGGCGCACGTCTTGGGGGAAGAGTTATATATAAGAGTCGCTTGCCCCGAGCTTGTTGCCCTGCTGGTTTCGATGTCGCTTCCGCTGTTGGCTTTTGTGTGCATTTTCGTGATTGTTTTTTATGAATGTTTTTATGGATTTACTTTTACTATCTGCGCATTCATATCGAATCACTGAGAGAAAGAGAAAAAAGTATGCTGACAAGACGTTGGTGCCAATGCAGGTGCTAACGCAGTGAACCGAGCTTGACGTTGCGTGGAAGACATCTTCCTCTCGGCAATTCACCAATAAGTTAGTGGCTTTGATCTTTCGACGATCCTTAATCTTTGTGCATAACAAAGGCAGACTTGTTATTATGCTCGATGCTTAATAAAAGATGCCTAGTAATAACTCAGAAAGATAATGAAAGATAAATTATCACATGGCTAGGCTTATGTTGCAAATCAAATGTTGCTATGTATGCTGCGATATAAATTATTAAACAGGTGATGCCAAGACCCAAACACTAGGCGGTAAGTATATCGGACTTCGGTTCGAAAGATTGGTAACATAAATGAATAGTCCCTTGGTTCGATAAATGAGTATACGAGCCTATGGCTCAAGGCAAGATGGTAAGATGGCAAGATAAATGAGAACTGTGGCTTATGTACTTGAATTTTGTTATCATGCATGTACGTTTCTTATTTAGTTAAGTTGCATTCACATTGTAAGCCCCCTAATTTTTGGATTTTATTTTTAATTATTTTATATAGATATTTTAATTTATTAAAGTCAATAATGACTATGATAGTAGTTTACCGTAACTTTGACTTTTGAAGCACAACAAATATTGTTTTCTCAAATCTAGTTCCATATTTGAATTCTAGACTCGTCTACCTTCAGTTTGATATATCATGTCCCATCCAAATTTGCTTTTCAACATTCTTTTGACTTCACGCAACTTCGGGCCAACTTAGGCCAATTTGAACCATTGACGACTTGACATAGATCAAAACCGTATGACCCAATATATGTTTTTGACCCATGTTGAGTCTACAATGCATATGCCTAGGGTGCACCATCCAATCGAGTTCCCATGTGCTACTCATTTGCAAATGGCACATGAGACTCATTAAATTGATTTTTGGGTCCAATTTAACTAGCAATGCTACTCGAACCTTAACCTAGTCAACCCTACTAGTTAGAGCCTAACTAGGAGTACCAAAACCAAGTATACATATATTTAAGAAAATTTTAGAGGTTTAATTGCAGCCATATGTAATATTCTCTTATATATTTGGCTTGGTCAAACATCTAACCAAAATAGGAAACCTATTAATAATAGTATGATTTGGAGAACCAAATCCTATCCAAATTAGATCAAACCAAAGCCCATGCACTAAATATAAATATACCTATAAAATCCTAACCATCACCCTCTCTCATAACCGTCCACTACTCCACAAATCTCCCCAAACCTAGTGGCCACCACTCCAAACCCGAAACCCTAGCCGACCCCCTTTCTTCACAAAATATAATTTTTTTTCTCGATTTTTGCGCCAACCACCACCCCTTGGACGTCCCTCTCAACATCCCCTTCCACCCTAGAAACTGTAGGAGCAACCTCGTGGCCGTTAGAGAGGTGCACGATGCGCTACTTGGGCCGAAACTCCGTCGAATCGAAGTCTGAAACGTCACAGCCGGTTAGTCGACTTGTAGATAATGTTTTATCCACTTTTTCTCATCCGTTTCTCCTCAAACTAAATCTAAGAGTTACCTTTGTATGTATACTCTAACCTCTGATCTCCAGATCTTCTAGTTCCAAGCAATTTTTCTGTGACGTTGATTCTACGATAGTGTATCTAGAACTGATGAATTCTGTTGCGGGCCACTTTTTGCCTATCTAAGTTCAGTTTCTAACCTTTTCATATTTTTATTCAGAATTTAGACGTCGATAAATTTTCGACACATATCTGAAAGTTAGGTTTTGCATCCGTTTGCTATTTTTAAAATTTATGACATTTGTCGTGTCACCGAACTCTGAAAAATTCTGTTTTCCTTGTGTCTAAAAGTGTCAAAACTCCATGAATCCATACTAAACTTTATGTTGTGCAAGGTTTAACACTATAAGTAATATTTTAAATAATTTTTGGGATTTTTATAGAATTTATTAATTTTATTTTGATCATTGTTTCGGGACTAAATTAATGTGTCGAATTGAGAAAGTCATATGTGGCATTGACATAGGATCTCTTGTGAAAGGGTTTCCTATTGAAAATATAATTTTAGCAATATATAAGTATTTGTAGATAATTTCTAGAATTTGAATATGCTATTTTGTTATAATTGTAAAATATTTACGAGAGGATTTGGTACCTATATATACCTATAGAATAGATGCAGTGTCATAACAACGTTATGGCAACTTGGAGGCATAGTTACTCATATAATTTATACATGGTGTATTGATATATAATATTAAATAAAATGTATTATTATAGGTGAGCTTGGGAGGATCGACAACGACACCGGAGTTGGACAGGCCTACCCGCGGACAGCAGTTACAGGCAAGCGTGCCTTGCCTTCATTACAGATTATTCTTTTCTATTTTTTTGTTCTTTTTTATTAGCATTGCATGATGTAGGACATTGATACTTAGTGTACGTTTATAGACGGGTGCCGATGTCATGATAGTGATATCGAGTATTGACATTAGGCATTACGTACATACTGATGTGTCCATTGACACAATTGACCACAGGACCGACACATTCATGATGCGAGGTTTACATGACTATTCATGGTATTGACCTCGTGTTAGCATTCCAGATTTCCTTATCAGTATTTCTTTTGCTTTCAAGATGACTGTACAGACTTGACATTGCTAGATTCTAGACATAGGGATTGGGGAGAACATGACTACAATATCAGACATATTGTCGTATGGCCCGTTGTTTAGTAACTTTTATCTCTGTAGTAGAGTAAGGGATTATCACTGTCAAGAATTGATTGTCCTTGGTGCCACGACATAGGTACTGGGGATAATACCATGCTGAGGAGCTAGTGAGCCTTAGTGGAAGGGGTCTGGTATTTTAGAAAAGTATCTCACTTGTATAGCACATAGACGGATATAGTAGATTGCCTTAGTTCATATTTCTATTTCTATACATTGGCATGTATATTATGCACCTTGCTAGTCCTCTGAGGACCTGGCTATTTTCCAGGCTTAGACGAAGCTGAAGACTACCCGGAGGTTTACGGTTCGAGAGCTGAGACCGGAGGCATACCAGCACAGAAGGACGAGATAGTGCAAGAGGATTTCTCGTGATCATGTTACCTTCATATTTATTTTTTCTACATTATTCCTTTTTTTCATCAGACTTGTAGTTGATTTGTACTTTTTTCTATTGCTGTGGTTTCGGGATGTTTTATCCGCACAGACTTCATTACTTTTATTGCTAGATATTTGAGACATTTCCTTATTTATTCTTGATCTCTTTGTGACTCTGTAGATGTGATTAGATGTATATAATTGTGGATTGTGTTGTATTTTTTGGTGTTATCATGATTTACAGCTTAAGTATTTCGCTAATGGGCTTGTTGTGTAGCTTAGCCCATTGGTGAAGTGCTACTGGCATGTATTCATATACCTGGTCCTACGTATTTTGGGACTGGGGCGTTACATACATATATGGTCATGGACAACTTGTATACAAGGTATAGTTCCTCGAACGGTACTCCAAGGCCACGAAACCGATTCAGCCTAGGAGGAACAATAGTGCTGAAGTAGTAGCACAGTGCTAAAGTAGTAGCACAGTGTTGAAGTAGTAGCACGATCTTTCGGGAACCTTCCGATCGGGCTAGCTACCCACCACTGAAGGGGAGCCGTCTGACCACGATGTCCAAGATGACGTGTAGTCAATGACCTTCATATAGACAGGTGGCATAGCTAACAATGTCTTATGCAGGTAAGAGTAAGTGTGACTCATAAATATACAGGGATGGCTATCGACCGTGGGTAAGATTCACCAAATTGGTGAACAACATGAATTGCTTATGTTAGAACAATATGAATTGCTTATGTCTCTAACATCAATGTATGCTTCTTATGTTTCCTATCAATATAAATTATTAATGGACCCTAAGGCATGATAGAAAGATCACAAATCAATAGTGTACATTCACATAATTTACTACTGTTGATTTATGGTGAGATTGGCTACGGCCGCTCACCAGTACATATGTGGCAGTGTACTGACCTTCGTCTCCACCGGTGCCGGAAACCTAGTGGATCATCTTAGACGCTAAAGGCTTGTTGTCTGACTCTTTAGAAGCTTCATACTTCCTTTAAGTTTCCACTTGAAGAAGAATGCATTTTGCTGAAGGTGGATATTGCCGCATTTTTTAATAAAGGGATATGATGTATGGAACAAGTTGTATCTCATTTCAATATTTCTGCAAGTTGTAGCCAAGTTTGGTATTTCGTCTCGACTGTTTGAGAGCCTTATGTTTTCTATTTCAAAGATATCAATAAAGAGCTTATTTCAGATCATATCTGTGTTCTCCAACTTCTATATGAACTTGCTACGAATCTCTATTCAAAATGTCTCTTTAATAAAAGGAACACCGGCACGCCTTGTACAAGTACAATTCTAGACTTGTACGGCATCACGCCTTAGCGAGGACGAACGATTTGGCGTAAATCAAAGCGAAGGCGAACAATTCCCCGAATCGGGACGTGACAGTTTGGTATCAGAGCACAACTTTACTTCCTTGGGAATTTCTTGGTTTGAAGATTTTGAAAATGACACAAGCTTTATTGCTTCTTTGAAAAACTTTGGTTTTAAATTTCCCAAAATGAGATGTTTCATACAATAAGTCCATAAATATTTTATGAGACTAACAAACTTCTCTGTGTTGCAGAGATGACGAAATTGGGTACCACGAACAATGCGAGTAGCTCAAGGGCGATAGTCTCAACCGACCCGATGGAAAGGATGTTGGCTATGATGGAGAACCAGCAGAGGCAAAACGCAAAGCAATTTGAAGCCCAACAAAAGCAGCTAGATACCCTGCAACAGTTGGTCGGATCAGTGGTGAACAATGGGGCTCAAGGCACTCCAGTCTCAAGGGAGAGCAAGATTGTGGAGGCAGAAGAACCCCAGGCGGCTAAGAAAACAACTGTCGTGACCGACATTACTAAGTTCAAGAAAATCTGCAATAAGGAATTCAAAAGGACGGAGGAAGCCACTATTGCTATGGATTGGCTAGTTGAAGTGGAGGACCATCTGGAAGCCTTGGATATTACTGGATCTAAGAGGGTATCGTGTGTAAAATTATTGCTGGTTTCCAATGCACACTACTGGTGGCAAGGTTAGAAAAGGATCCTTGCGGGGGTGAATGGGACAATAAAAATTACTTGGTAAATGTTCTGGGAGGCCTTTCTTGCTCAGTATTTCTCTTCGACTGAGAAGCGAGCGAAGGAATTAGAGTTCTAAAAGCTTGAACCGGGAAACTTGGCGGTGAAACAGTGTGAGGCAGAATTCTCAAGACTATCTTAGTATGCTATTACAAAGTTTACCGATGAAGCGTCCAAGGCTCGTAGGTTTGATCAAGGCTTGAGGCCTGCTCTGAAGGCTCAAGTTGTGGTCCAGAAGTATAAGACATTTCAGGAATCTTATGAGCACGCAAAAGAGTTAGACCTACACTATCCTGCAACGGCGCCAGCGCAAGCGTCGGTACAGAATATGCATAATAAGAGACCGAGCAATGGTTGTAGGTATGAAGCGGCAAAGCGCCAGAATCATGGTGGCTATCAATGACCCAACCAGGGTGGACCATTCTGTAACAAGTGTCGCAACAAAGGGCACTTTGCTAATGAATATCAGGTGCTAGAAGGTGGATGCTTCAAATGTGGTCGCATGGGCCACAGTTTCAGAGACTGTCCAGGGAGGGGCCATCAGAACCCTCCGAGGCAGCAGCACCACCACCAGTATCAGCAGAATCATAGACAGGCACCACGACCCCGTCAGCAGCCACAGAATTAGAGGCCCGGTGCTCAGGGTCGAGTCTTTGTATTGACTCAGGAGGAGGCAATTGCATCAGATACTGTCGTGACAGGTATATTGTTATTTAATGGCATTCCTGCATATACTTTATTTGATTCTGGTGCTACGCATAGTTTCATATTTGAAAATTATGCTAGGGAACATGAAATCAAAATGTCAATGTTGAATGTATATCTTAGAGTTAGTACTCCATCAGGAGTGGAGATGCCTACTAACATGATATATAGGGATGGTTACATATATATCGGGGACAAGATGCTATCGTTGGATGTAATCGTACTTGATATCAAGGAATATGATATCATTCTGGGAATGGATTGGTTAAGTGCATGTTGTGCGACGATTGACTATGCGAAGAAGCGAGTTGTGTTTCGTCTACCCAGAGAAACAGAATTCTCTTACTCGGCCGGTTCGTCGGTGAAGACATCGATGGTAATTTTAGCTACTACGGCTCGACGAATGTTACATTCTGGCTACAAAGGGTACCTTGCTTTTGTGCGAGACACACGCAAGAATGGTGCAGACTCAGCTAACACTGAAGTCGTGGCAGAATTTTTTGATGTGTTTCCTGACGAGATACCCAGAATGCCTCCGGACCGAGAGATTGAAATTCATTATCGATACATTTCCAGATGCTCGTCCGATCTCAAGGCCCCGTACAGGATGACGCCTGCTGAATTAAAGGAACTCAAGGTGTAGTTACAAGAATTATTGGACAAGGGAATAGCAGACCCAGTGTTTCTCCGTGGGGTGCTCCTGTGCTATTTGTAAAGAAGAAGGATGGATCGATGCGGCTGTGCATCGACTATCACGAGCTAAGTAAAGTTACTATTTGAAACAAGTACCTATTGCCTCGAATAGATGACCTATTCGATCAGTTGCAAGGGGCGTCTATATTTTCAAAGATTGATCATCGCTCAGGCTATCATCAGTTGAAGATCAATATAGATAACGTTCTAAAGTCCGTATTCTGAACCAGATATGGACACTATGAATTCTTGGTTATGCCCTTCGGACTGACCAATGCCCCTGCCACTTTCATGGATATGATGAACAGAGTCTTCCGGCCCTTCTTGGTTAAATTTGCGATCGTGTTCATCGATAATATCCTAATCTACTCGAAAAGCAGAGAAGACCATGCCAAGCATTTAAGAACAGTGTTACAGACACTATGGGATAATTGGCTCTATGCTAAGTTGAGCAAATATAAATTTTGGATGAGTAGCATATCGTTCCTAGGGCACGTTATCTCGGCGGACGGTGTGTCCATTGACCAAAAGAAAATTGAAGTCGTAGTGGATTGGAAGCAACCCACGTCGACGAGCAAGATCCGAAGTTTCCTTGGCTTGGCAGGCTACTACAGGAAGTTTGTCAAGGATTTTTCGAAAGTGGTAGCGCCTTTAACTCGGCTAACCCAGAAGGGAGTTGCATTTGATTGGACTGATGAGTGTGAGGCTAGCTTTCAAAATCTTAAGCAATATCTCGTGTCAGCTCCAATCCTTGCACTTCCAGACGGTGTTGAGGGATTCCAGATATACAGTGATGCGTCCGGATTAGGTTTGGGATGTGTATTGACTCAGATAGGGAAAGTGATACAGTAAGCCTCGAGACAGCTTAATCCACACGAGAAAAATTATCCAACGCATTATTTGAAATTGGCAGCAATAGTATTTGTATTGAAATTATGGTGGCATTACTTGTACGGAGTGGCTTGCAAGATCTTCACCAATCATAAAAGCCTGAAGTAAATTTTTACTCAAAAAGATCTGAATTTGCGACAAAGACGTTGGTTGGAACTAATAAAAGACTACGACCTAACGATCGCGTACACCTAGGAAAAGGCAATATGGTGGAGGATGCGTTAAGTCGAAACTTTGTGGGATCAATCAGTGTTGACAAACGGAAACTGGAAGAGTTAGAGAGCATGGGAATTGAGCTCCAAATTTATAGTCAAAATGTACAATTGGCTCAAGTTCAAATTGAACCGTGTTTGTTAGAAAAGATTAAGACAACACAGAGGATGGATGAATTCTTGGTAAAGATTGGCAGAATGATGGAAAAGGGTGAAGCAGGTGACTTCACCAGGCACGAGGATGGTTCGTTGTAACTCAAACGGAGGCTATGTGTCCCGAAGGATGAAGAACTCCGGAAAGAAATCTTGACGGAGGCTCACTACGCCAGGTATTCGTTGCACACGGGAAGTACAAAAATGTATAAAGATTTGCGTACGACCTTTTGGTGGCACGAAATGAAATGAGATGTAGCCCTCTTTGTCTTGCGATGTATGGATTGCCAGCGAGTCAAGACAGAACACCAGAGGCCCGGCGGGAAGATGCAGAACCTCACCATCCCAGAGTGGAAATGGGGTCATATAACAATGGATTTCATAGTTGTCTTTGTAGTGTCCCGACTCGCAAGATGTCTTATGATGGATGGTTGGTTCGATGAAGCCTTGTTGGAACTGGAAATATGCGAAGGATCGTTTGGAAGGCTATGCGATCGTAGAAGGAATCGTCCTATGAATTTGACTAGTATTGAACCCTTCGAAGATCCTTTACCTTCACGCTTAAAATAAAGGATAGTATGCTGTGATTACTCATTGAGTTGTTGAATAACACCTTGTGTGAAAGTCGGAAAGATAATGAAAGATAATTAATCACATGACCCGAAACTGTTGCGTATTATTTCATGATTTGTGAGCTTGCATGTTGTTGGTATAAAATATATGACAGGTGAAGGAAAAGTCCCAAATACTTGGGCGGTGAGTATATCGAGCCTTAGCTCGACGAATAGATGGTAACACAGACAATAAGACCCAAGAACTGGGCAGTAAGTATGCTTGAATTTTGCCCGAATGAACGTACGCTAAACAGATGCCAAGTCCCCAAAACTGGGCGGTGAATACATTGTGTTTGGTTGGAAAGATGTATGGTATCAAAGATGTGGGAAAGAGATTGAGTAACAACATTCTATTATACTATGCCGATGTAGAATGTTGGTTGCGCTAAGACCCTAGATTGGGCCGATGACGATGTGAGCGTTGGCTCAAGGCAAGATGGCAGTACGAATGAGAATGATGGATTATTACTTAGTTTTCTTTATCATGCATTATATGTTTTCTTCTTAGATAAGTTGCATATAATTGCATGGTCATGGACAACTTGTCGACAAGGTGGTTCCTCGAACGATGTTCCAAGGCCTTGGAAGCCGATTCATCCTAGGGAAACCTCGTACGAAAGTAGTAGCACAGTGCTGAAGTAGTAGCACGGTATACGGGACCTTCAGTGGGGCTAGCTACCCGTACTGCAAGGGGCGCCATTATACCTTTAAGATGGTCCAAGATGGCGTGTAGTCAGTGACCTTCATATAGATAGGTCCAGTGCTAACGATGACTTATATAAGCAAAGTAAGTTATTACTCAATTATAATGAAGGATATTGGCTGTGGTAAGAATCACATGAACGGTGACAAATATATTAAATTATGATATTGTTTCTAACAATGTCTTGTGCAGGCTGAGTAAGTATTATAAATATATAGAGATGGCTTCGAGACCGTGGGTAAGAATCACCAAAAGGTGGTAACTTTATGCTTTAAATTATGTTGGCTATGAGATTTGCATGCTTTACTTCTTGTCGGCTATAACATGAAATTGACCCTAAGGCAACGAGAAAGACAAATGTTAATAATGTTCTATAACATTACTTAGTGTTGTCTTCTTAGGTGAGTTGGGCCAGCACCGCTCTCCAGTACATTGATAATGTACTGACCCACGTGGTGGGCAATATTACAGGTGCTTGCGTATGGAGGAAATCGTTTGATCGGTGCTTGGCATCGATGATTCGGATGGGTATGCAGAAGCTCTTCTTTCAAGACGATGTCCTCTGCTATACGGGACATAATACATGGAATAGTGTAATTCAGTTGTGCCAGTGGGATTGTAGCCAAACTGGCAAGTTCATTGTAAAGAAGTCGGTATATTTAGTTGTAGCCTAAAAGGGCAAGTGTATATTCAGTTGGCTATTCATAGTCTTGTAATCAGTTGCAAACTCTGTATTCCGCTGCAAGTCTTGTAATCCATTGCAATTATCAATAAAGAGATACGTTTCTTCATATCTTGTGTGACTTCAATTTATCTGCTTAGTTTTGCTACACTGTCGTTGTTTTCTGAGAAATAGCAGGAACTGTAATGGTTTTGCCTTGTACAAGTGCAACCTAGACTTGTACAGAATCACGTCCAGTGGCTAGTTTTTTATCCTCCGGGATCGGGGCGTGACATAATGGTATCAGAGCACGGCTTTGCATCCTTGGATTCTTATTTGATTTGTTTTAAATCAATGTTGCTACTAAGATGATTCAAAGCTGCTTCTGCGATGATTCAAAGACTGCTTCCATGATTACTCAAAGTTGCTTCCGTTGTGAATCAAAGTTGCTTCCGCCAATACTCAAAGTTGCGTCCATGATGAATCAAAGTTGCATCTACGATGACTCAAAGTGCTTCCACGATTATTCAGTGTTGTTTTCAAATTATTCTAAGTTGTTCCCTTGACTGAAAGTCTGTTGATCCTTCTAGCTGCTCACTGGGTGTTCCATACAATAATTCTAAATATGTGTGCTTTTTTGAATTCTAAAAGATACCAAAATGAATAACAATGATATGATGCGTTAATAAGTTTGTGATATATGTTGGATGTCTTATGTATGGGATTCATTAAAGTCTATTGTTATGCAGCAATCGACTGTGGATGATGGCATGGTTTGTTGGAACAGAATGTGTATGGATTTCAGTGAATGGGAATCGATAGAATCTTGAGTCGGTATTTGTGGTCAGCATAACCACTACAGGATGGATAGTCCATATTGGACGTTGGTTTGATGCGAAAGGGATATTATGTCAGGAATTGCTTGAGCTCTGAGTGGTATATTGCATATACCCTCGTCGTGATGAGATGTCCCTGGACCCTGTTTGTGGCATAGTGATTGCTTTACCTGTAAAGTATTGGATAGTATCGAGTTGTAGTTGGGATTACGATTGATGCATGGCGGCTAGGCATGTCCCTTGGTGATTAAGTTCGGATAAGTCGCTGCGAGATTTTTATGTTCGCTAGACTCTGACGGTTAGCATTATATTGGGTAATTAGAATTGAGAATATGAAATAAATGCCTTGGTTGGGAATGGTACGAATTATAGATTCAGGCGAGGACTTGAATCAGTTGGGTAAGAAGAATTATAGGCTCAGTATCGATGTGTGTTGCTATCAAAAGATTTTGGGAGAACAATGTGGACCAAATATAGAATGATGTTGGAATTGAGTAAATAAAATTACATATTGGACATCAACAAATTGATGGTGATGTTAGACGCTTATCGGATGTTGCGAATGATTTAGAAGATGCAAAGAGTTCATCAACGACCAAAAAGTAGAGAATGGGCTTGAGGAATAGATGATCTTTAGCACGATGTGCAGTTGTGTTTGAGAGAATTTGACTTGTCCCAAATTAACAACTTATGGTCATTGATTATTTTAAGGCATAGAAAATGAGTACTTGTCCCTTGATGCATAAAAGAGTATATCTTCCTTATGAGATTTTTGATGGCTGGTACACAATTAAGAATCGAGATGCAGCGATACATAATAGACCTTGTCGGTGAATGATGTTGTCGCATGAATAACGAGTTTGGGTGGAATGTAAAATTGTTGGATTATGACTTAGCTAATGAGTTATGTCGTATCCACTAGATGACCGAAATACGAATGCTGGATGATTGATCCCATAGTGATTGGATTGGTGCATAGATAATAAATCTTTGTTTGGAATCACAAGGAGATGGTGTAAAATGAATATTGATGGTTAACGTGAATTGCTAAGAGATGATCGTGTTGAGTGCTAACGAAAATTAATAAAGGATGCTTTCAGAAGAAATACGATTATGTAGTTGCCTTATTTGGTTGGTTAAAAGAGTATAGACTGTATCGATGATCTAAAAATATAGAAAATAAAAATGTCGCAAAAAGACAGTAGAAAAGATGCTAAATAGTAGACTATTGAGGTAACAATGTTGGATTATGACTCAGAATAGTTGACCCAATTGAATGGACAATTTGAGTATGATATGAGGATGCAAGTTGGATTGAGCAGATGTTATGTCTATGCAAGTGGAAATTGAAAGTTTGGATATTCGATTAAGAAGTTTTATATGATAGCTTCGAGATTGACCCAGAAGAATTGTTGGATAGAATTGTCGAATAGATTTTATCGGTTGCGGGTAAGTCTAGAATGACTTTGTTGGGTATGGTCCGAGTATGAGTACGGGTAGAAAGACTTGACCCTAGAATGCCGGTTGGTTGCCTAGAATGTCGGTTGGTTGTCTAGAATGTCGGTTTGTTGCCTAGAGTGTCGGTTAGTTGCCTAAGTTTTAGATTGGTTGGCTATGTCATTTCAGTTGTCCGTATTGGGAATAAGTTCATAAGATTAGGGTGGTATCCCATATCCCTTAGTTGGTCAGATCATAGATTGTCCATGAGATAAGATAGAGCTATCCATATAACAAAAATTGATTGCCTCTAAGATAAGAGATAAGTATGTCCCTGATAGCTATCCATCTCATATGAGTTAGCTGAATGTCTGGTTTAGCTTAGATTAGCTAACCATAGAGACTTGACTGAATGCTAAGTTGACTGTTAAAAATCTGTAGGATGTTCCTATTGATATTGCGTGGGTACAGTCGGAATAAATTTATTGGTAGATAATCAGATCAGAATTGAGAATAGATATACGACGGAATGGAACAATGCATGTAATCGAGATTGACGAGAGCGAATGCAATTTTGGAAATGATCCTCGGGATTAATGTTGCTGGAAATAAGAGTTACTTATGTGAGATGATAATATGTTGGCTTGATCAATACGAGAAAATGTTTGAGTACGTCAAAAACTTTTGCTAGAGTGGAACGATGGTATGACTTGAAAGTTGAATCATGATTGAGAAATTTACAAGTTACAAACAAAGTATATGGATGCGAACGATGACGAGTACAAGATTTGATCGATGAGAATCGGGCTATCGAAATGAAATATGGCAATAGGATTTATCAACTTTAGTGGTATGAATGACAATGAACTTGAAAGGAATACTTTGGAAAAGTTTGGTCGACTGTGGAAAATTATTCGAGTTGGAAATTTTGACATTCACTATGTTAATAGTTGGTTTGGAGATTGGATAATAAAATCGAGACTATACGAGATGCTTCAGAGAATTACTAACGTTCGAAGATGAGTTACCGTAGCTCGTTTGTTTTCTCTATCACTGGACTTGGCTGAAATGCATGTATTTCTGGGACACCTAAAATATGTGTACGATTCTAACTAAGTGGTATGCTGAATTCAAACAAAGCCACGCGAGTGTATTATCATGTGCTAAGGAATTTTACGAGTATCGGAGGAAAGATCAAAGATGGTAAATTATTTTAATTAAATTAGGATGTTGTGACGAGATGGTACAATACTTGAAATCAATCGAGATATTACGAAGAAATATTAAATGGTGCAAGTTGATCATTGAGAAGTTTCATAAAAATCAGTTGAATTTTTGTGGATGAGTTTTATTTTAAGTTTCGAGGACGAAACTTTTTCTGAGTGGTATATATTGTAGTGCCCCGATCCACAAGATAGCTTATGATGGATGGTTGGTTCGATAAAGCCTTATTGGAACTGGGAATATACAAAGGATCGCTTGGAAGGCTATGCGATCGTGGCAGGAATCGTCCTATGAATGTAAGTAGTGTTGAACCCTTCGAAGATCCTTTAGCTTCACGCTTAAAATAAAGGATAGTATGTTGTGTTTACTCGTTGAGTTGTTGAATAACACCTTGCATGAAAGTAAAAAAGATAATGAAAGATAATTAATCACATGACCCGAAACTGTTGCATATCATTTCATGATTTGTGAGCTTGCGTGTTGTTGCTATAAAATATATGATAGGTGAAGGAAAAGTCCCAAATACTTGGACGGTGAGTATATCGAGCCTTAGCTCGTCGAATGGTAACACAGATAATAACGTACATGTATAATGTATACGCTCCAAATAAAGGACAATATAGAAATGTACAACTCAATCACAGCTAAGGTAGAAAGTACGATAAGATAGATAGATATGAAAGTCGCCAAATGAAATACAATAAGAGAAGAAGTCTAAAAGTCTAAGATAGCATCTCCACAACATCCAGAATAACAAGATTCCTAAATAAGTACAAAGTGTATCCAAAACAAGACAAGATAATAAATAAGATAACTAGTCTAGCTAACTAGCCTAGACTACTGGGATAATGTCCTCTACAAGGGCTATGGCCTCCTCGGAGTCCAGCTCACAGGTGTCATCTAGGCCTGCTCCATAGTATGTAGGACAGAACTTCTCGATGTCATCTGTAATATTTTAACAGGTACAGTCAGGACAGGAACGAGCACAATACATCTCACGCAGTTCATAATATGACAGGATATGTAAATATGATATACAGTAAGATACATGAAATGTTAGGAAATATATGAAGTAAAAGAGATGACTGTAAAGAGATATCTACTATAAGTAAAGAGCTAACAGTGGCTAGTGATGTAGAGTACAAGATAGACATGTGAACGGCTTGAATTTGCACATGAGTATACTAAAGAATTTGCACATGATTACACTACTTTGGAATTGTTCACATGACCATTTATACTCCCCCGTACCCCAATCAATACACAAGGATCCAGACAAGTTATGTCATTGTACATGATATCACATGAAGGCCCATAAATGGGTGCACATGAATGTATACATGGGGGCTATGTGAACATAAGAGTACATGAATCATAAGAGTGCACATAAATGGTGAAAGTACTGGAGTACATGATGAAAGTGAAACGCACATGACATACTGTAACTCGATGCTCCCGAGGGGGGATAACATCTCATTAAGGGATCCATATAGTACCAATCCGTGTTAACAACGTGACAGCATCAAGTAAAGTAATCTCGAGCATAAATATAAATTCTATCAAGTATGAAATGGTCAGAGAATGTACTCGCCTGGTATCCTGAGTATCCGATGAATATATGTCCATACAGAGTAGATGAGTCCTAAACAGAGCAACACAGGTCACAACATGTACAGAATGGTAACACTGAATATTACAATGCATTCTATATGATTTCTAGGTCCTCTATGCCAAAGTCAACTCTTGGTCAACTCTGGTCAACTACACTAGTCAAACTAGGTCAATTAGGTCAATCCTAGTCCAATCAAGTCTCACTAAGCCTAACCAAGCCTAGGCTAGCACTCACACACAATTTTAAAGCTACACAAGTCATCACATAAATTACATATATAGGTACATATATATACTCAATGTATATAGGCATACACATAGGAAATTACATATAGGCTATCATGTATAGGCACCCAATATTGACATAAGCAAGGCATCATAATATATATATACTTATTATCATGTATGAATATATATACCATATATATATATGCATACACATATAGGCTAAGTGCCTAATATACAAGGTAAGGTAGGGGGATTCAGTATATGCATGAAAGGGGGTTAGGCAATGTGGTTCAGTTATGAGTGCAATAGGTTAACCATGTGTGCAGGAAACATGTTAGGTTAGGTTATAGGTTAACAGGTTAAGTAGTAAGGGTAAATGAAATAAGTCAATGCCATGTGTATAGAGTTAATGTTTGCAGGTTAATAAGGAGTAGGTTAGTGCAGAGGTGTCCAGGTTTAACATGTGTTCAGGTATAGGCAGCAAGTTCATGTTCAGTCTTTAGTGAATAGGTTTCAAAGTATTCACATAGATGTGCAACAATGTGTTCAGTGTACAATGCGATAGGGAATGGTGTTCAGGTTATTAGACAGTAATTAGGGGGTCTCAATGTTAGGTAGGTTTAGCAAGATCCAGTTATGTATATGCATATTCATGTGTGTGTTAATGTAAGAAGTGTTCAGCTATAACATATAGGTTACATAGGTTCTGTAAAATCTCAGAAATGTGTATAGGTAGCATTATGATGTGTGTACATGATACATTAATATTCAGTTCAGTCAATATACAAATTGAGTGTCAAAACACACTCGAACACATCATAAACCCAAGCAAATTTCACATGAAACCCAACACTCAAATACACACATATCCCAGAATCAAAATCATATCCCATTCAAAATTCTCAGGTAATATTTGAATACTGTACAGTATCAGAGAATTTGGGGAAACTCAAAATCATATCGAAATAAATATAAAAATCCACAAAAATGTGTCGAGGAGGTGTCATGCATGTGTCATAGTGTCACACGAGTCTCGTGGTGTCCCTACAATAGGACACATCGTGTCCAAACCTATACGAACACTCACAGACACACACACAGACACACAGTCTCGTGCACGTGTGTGTGTCGCTCTAGGATACGACACGTGACATGATACACGTCGTGCTCATGTTTACGTGTAGCCCACGTATAGGGCTACACGTTCGACACCACACGAGGTGTCCTCGACGTATCCAGTGCGGACACAAGGCCCGTATCAGATCGGGTTTCTCGTGTACACACATGTCAGCCAAAATGATGCACATTGTTTTGCGTGTCCGACACGAATCTACTTGATACGAGGCTTGGGGGCTGACGTGTCAGTCATGGCCCCCACCTCACTGCCAAGTGGCAGCTGCCCACGTGGCCTGTACGAGGAAAAAAGCTCCTCGAGCAGCAGGGCACTGCCCGTGCTTGCTGCGAGCGTGTTCGTGTCCTGTTTGGACACGGACACGGCTCGAAAATCAACTCAGTCATTGGGGAAAATATTGTACACATATAAATCAACAAATTAGTTCAAAAACATTTCAAAAATATCAAAGAAAAACTTATTGTGGCATTTCATCAAACACATCCACACAACCTATGATACGTGTCCGATATGGACACCAAATTGACACAAATTCACACAATTCTCACTCTACAGCTAGGGACACCTAGATCTATGCATCCATGCAAAGAAATCAGAAAATAGAGGTGTTTTGAGGGGTTTACCTATTGAGTGTCAAACTCAAGGAAAAAGCCCCAAATAGAAGAATCCTTCTTGCAACTCTCAAGCTCCAAATTGCACACAAGCTGAGATTTCTCTCCAACAACAGTAAATAGGGGTTAAATGGATCCTAATAAAAAAGACTAGAGTTAAAAAGGAATAGAAATAAAGAAATTATAAAGGGTTGAAGAAGGGACAATACATCTTTCTTGCCAAAATTAGAAGTGGTTTAAAAAGAGGCAAGAATGATTCAAGAGGTATTAAATAGGGGTGGGGGAATCCCTAGGCCGGACACTTAGGGTGGAAATTAGGGTTAGGGTTGATGGCTAGTAGGCTTGGGCCAATTTTAGATGTTAAATGGTTCAAACCCTTAGCCATTAGTTCAAACACCTAAAGCACCTAATCTCTCCATGCAACTCAGTCCAAAACAAGTCAACTTAGGTTGACTTAAGTTAGACTAGGGTCCATACCATGCTAACCAAGTCACCAAAGTCAAAGTCAACATCTAGGTTAGTCTCTAAAATCACAACTAGCAAAAGTCAAAAATAACAACCATCACTCAAACAATTCAAATTAAATTCAAAATTTTCAAAATGACCAAAATATCCTCAAACTAAAATGTGGTAGTGACAAATCTACCCTCCTTAAAAGAATTTTGTCCTCGAAATTGAAAGGCAAAACTAAACTGATGAGAAGGATAGACAATCATACCTCAAGGTCCGAATAGATATGGGTATCACTCGCGCATCTCATCCTTCCGCTCCCAGGTAGACTCTCCTGGAGAATGATGCCTCCATGCAACGCGAACCAAGGGTATCACCTGGTTTCTCAGAACCTTTTTTCGTCGATCCAGAATCTTCACAGGCTGCTCTGGATAGCTAAGAGTAGGTCTCACCTCAATCTCTGAGTGATCGAGTACATGGCTAGGATCTGCCACATACCATCTCAGCTGTAACACGTGGAATACGTTATGGACTTACACTAGTGTAAGTGGCAAGTCTAGCCTGTAAACCACATTACTGACTCTCCTGCTGATTATGAAAGGTCCGATGAAGCGCGGGCTAAGCTTCCCACCTCCACCAAAATGTATCATACCACGTGTCGAAAATATCCTCAAGAAAACCAGATCTCCAACCTAATCACAAACAAGGTCTCAATTGCTAATATATTCAAATATGATCAAACAAAATCACAAACAAAACAACTCATAATTCTAATCATATCTCTAATTTGTACCTCAAACTCCAAAGATCTGCGATGGCTATCGGCCCAGTGCCGATGTCTGTCCTGTACCATGCGAATCCGGTCTCTGATGAGCTTCACCTTCTTGACTGCATCTGCAACCATCTCAGGTCCCAATAAAGCTCGCTCTCCAACATCATCCCAAGATAAGGGTATACGACATCTGCGCCTGTACAGTACCTCGAATGGTGACATCTCAATACTGGCCTGAAAACTGTTGTTGTATGCAAACTCCACTAAGTGTAGGTGATCCTCCCAAGATCCTCCAAAATCCAAAACACAAGTCCGTATCATGTCCTCGAGTGTCTGAATAGTCCTCCCTGACTGTTCGTCCGTCTGAGGGTGGTATGCAGTTGTAAACTTGAGCTGAGTGCCCAAACTAGTATGCAGACTCCGCCAAAAATGGGAAGTAAAGCGACTATCCCGATCCGAGACAATGCTCATCGGAACTCCATGAATCCTAACAATCTACCGTATATACATCTCTGCTAGCCTCTCAGTAGACGTACCCACTTTAAATGGCAAAAAGTGGGCAGATTTGGTCAACCTGTCTATGATGACCCAAATTGCGTCTTTTTCTCCTGGTGTACGTGGCAATCCAGAAACAAAATCTATCGTGATGTGCTTCCACTTCCACTCTGGAATGGACAATGGCTGCAACAAACCTCCTGACCTCTGCCTCTCTGCCTTGACCTGCTGACAGACCAAACATCTGGCTATGAAGCGAACTACCTCCCGCTTTATCCCATACCACCAGACGTGCTCCCTCAGATCCCTATACATCTTATTGGCACCTGGATGTATAGAGTACTGAGATCGGCGGGCCTCCTATATGACCTTCTTCCTGAGCTCTCTACTGGGCACGTACAGCCTAGAACTGTGCCTCAATGCGCCATCCTCTGCAAGAGTAAACTCATCATCCACCAGCCCTGGTCGAACCTGCTCTCGGATACACCACAGAGCAACATCCTCGAACTATGTCGACTTGATCCTATCCATCAAGTCTGACTGAATCTGAAGGCCCCACATCTGCAACTGAACTCCTGGCACAACCACCTCAATCTCCAGGCTCTTCAAATCTACTAGCAAGTGACAATCCATAGTCAAACACATGGCTGTCGAATACCTACTCAAGGCATTGGCAACCATGTTGGCCTTTCTTGGGTGATACTACAGTGAAATATCGAAGTCCTTCATCAACTCCAACCACCTGCGCTGCCTCATGTTGAGCTCCTTCTGTGTAAACACATACTTCAAGCTCTTATGATCTGTAAAGATCTCTACCCGCTCTCCGTATAAGTAGTATTTCCATAACTTCAAAGCAAATAAACTGCTGCCAACTCTAAGTCGTGGGTAGGGTAGTTCTTCTCATGGGGACGTAACTGCCTGGAAGCATAGGCAATCACCTTCCCATGCTGCTGTAAGACACAACCTAAACCCTTCCCTGAGGCATCACTGTAGATAGTGATCCCTCCTGATCCTGATGGCAATGTCAAAATCGGAGTTGTCGTCAGCCGCTTCTTCAACTCATCAAAAGCAACCTGACACTCCTCTGACCAGACAAACTCTGTATCCTTCCGGGTCAGCCTAGTCAATGGCTCTGCAATCCGAGAGAAATCCTGCACGAACCTCCTATAATAGCCTGCCAATCCTAAGAAGCTCCTGATCTCTGTTACTGAACTCGGTGCTGTCCAAGCCTCAACTGCCGTGATCTTTTTGGGTCAACTGAGATCCCAACTCCAGTCACCACATGACCCAAGAAGTCAACTATGTCCAGAAAGAACTCATACTTTGAGAGCTTGCCATAAAGCTCCTCTATCCTAAGAGTCTCCAAAACCACTCTCAAGTGCTCCTCATGTCCCTCCTCAGTCTTCTAGTACACTAGGATATCATCGATGAACACCACCACGAACTTGTCCAAGTACTGGTGGAACACCTTGTTCATCAAGTTTATGAACACCACTGGGGTGTTAGTCAACCCAAACGGCATCACCATGAACTCAAACTGGCCATACCGCATCCTGAATACGGTCTTCGGGATATCCTTCTTCTTCACCTTCACCTGATGGTAACCTGACTTCAGATCAATCTTAGAAAATACTCTCGCCCCACTCAGCTGATCGAAGAGATCGTCGATCCTCGGTAACTGGTACTTGTTCTTGATCTTGAGGTTGTTGAGTGCCCTGTAGTCGATACACATCCTGATCGATCCATCCTTCTTCAGTACAAAGAGTACCGGTGCACCCTATGGTGAAGAATGCGATCGGATGAAGCCCTTGTCCTGCAGCTCATCTACCTGCTTCTTCAACTATACCAGCTCACTGTTGTTCACCCTATAGACGTGCTGAGATATCGGCTCTGTACCGGGCACTAAGTCTATAGAGAACTCTACGTCTCTGTCCGGTGGTAGTCCTGGCAAATCCTTCGGAAAGACGTCTATGAACTCCGCTATCAAAGGGTGTGGCACTGCCTGCTCCTCAACTGATACTCCACAGAAAACTCTGCTGCTCTGCTCCGCATGTCGTCGGGTGAACTCGAACTCTGGCTCTCCGGGTGCTCTGAAAAGAACTCTACCCCTACGACAATCTATGCTGGCGTGGTGCCTGCTCAACCAATCCATACCGAGTACGATATCATAGTTCGGCAGTGGCATCATGAGCAGACTCACATCCAACTCTCGGCCTCCCAAATCAACTCTCCGACCCTTATAAATATCACTAACGAGGATAATGCCACCCCCGGTCGTGATCTTGCAAGTTCTAGGCAACGATTCGGATACAAGGTGGTGTCTAATAGCAAAAGATACAGACACGAAGCTGTAGGAATCCTCCGAATCGAACAATACAAAAACTGGAATGGAGTCGAGAAGAATAGAACCTGCGATCAGCTCCCCGATAGCCTCTACGTCCTCAACTGCCATGGCGAAAGCTTGCCCCTGCTGACCTCCCCTGGCCTGCTGTTGATGCTGAGCGAACCTCTGCTGCTGAGTCTCCAAAGGTCCCTTCTGCTGTACTGCGGAAGCTCTGGCCCCCGCTCCCTGAGCTGCTCGTCTTGAAGACAGAGGACACTCCCTCAACTGGTGCTCCATCGAACCACAGAATAGGCACCTCCTGAGCCTCTTCCTGCAGTCATTCCACACATGCCCTGGCTTCTTGCAGAAACCACAACTGACGGGCTACTGCCTGAGTGCCTGCGGCTGAACCCTCGGCTGCTGCTGCACCTGCTGGAAAGGTATACGGCCCTGACCTTGGAACTGTCTCTGCTGGTGCTGATGCTGATGCTACTGCTAAAAGTACGACCTCTTGGCCGGTCCTTCGCTGCCACTGGCTCCCTGAGCATTTCGTCCCCTCTTGAGCCTCAGCTCAAGATCATCCTCTACTGCTATGGCACCCACCAGAATCTTTTCAAAAGTGGCACACCGGTCACTCTTGGTCAAGGACTTGACCTCCTTGAGTAACCCCTTCCAGAACCTTCGGGCCTTCGCCGTCTCACGAAGTCCCTCAACAAATCTGCCCAGACGGCAGAACTCCCCAGCGTACTCTTTGACAGTCTGACTGTCCTAAACTAAGCTCTCAAACTGCATCTCCAGGGCGCCAAGAGCTGTGTCAGGGAAAAACTTCTCCTTGAACAGCTTCTTGAAGGCTGCCCAAGTCTGTCCCTCTGTACCGACCCTCGGGTCCGTCTGGTACCATGTGCGGGCCAGGTCCTGCATCTGGCTACCTGCCGCCTCAATCTGCAGCCGTGCTGGAATCTCCGTCAACCGAAAGATCTCCTCGATATGCTCTATCCAGTCATCCGTATATACCCTCAGTGCCGCGAAAGTCCCGCGGACGCATCTTCTGGAAGTCCTGGATCCCTGGTGTCCTTGGCTGATATGGCTATATTTGGGCTGTCTACGGCTGCGCAATAACTCTCTCCACAGTCGTCAGGGCAAGCTGATGGGCATTCTCTATGCCCTGCTGAAAATGAGCGGACTGCTGTCGCTGTGCCTCCACCATCCTCTGAAAGAAGTCGAATAACTGCCCGGTGTCAACTGATCCGGAAGGTGGCTGAAGACGAGAGAAATCGGAAATGACGAGGGAAGGTCTCTGTACAGGCGGAGGTGCACCTTCAAATGTAGCAGAAATGCCAACCTGAGTCGGCACAACAGGTGTTGTAGTCTCAAGGCCCTGCTGAACAGGACGAGAGGTTGTCGATCTCTCGATAGTATCCTCCGGACCGGAGCGATGAGATCGTGTCTCTATAACCATCCTGAAGACAGATCAAAATAAGAAGCAATTACTGAGAATGAAGCAAAATATCAAAGGAGGACAGTTTATTTATTCAAAGGAAAAAACATTAAATCAACAAGAATTTAGATGGCAAGTATTGGATCGGAGTTTTCCTAATGTGATTGAGTACCTCAAAACTATATCATATATCCTACTGCAGGCTATATTGATACTCTAGTTCGAATACTACTACAAATCTAGACCAGCATGGGCCACCACTAAAAATGTGTCACGACCCGCACCCAGTGTAGGGGCACGAAAAGTAGATACGTCCAGCCTACGCCGTAGTATTGGCGGTAGAACGCTGTCCTAGGTCACATACATCTAACAATTATAAGGTACCTGTAAAATGTATACGCTCCGAATGGAGGACAATATAAAAATATACAACTCAATCACAGCTAAGGTAGAAAGTACGATAAGATAGATAGATAGATATAAAAGTCGCCAAATAAAATACAATAAGAGAATAAGTCTAAAAGTCTAAGATAGCATCTCCACAACATCCAGAATAACAAGATTCCCAAATAAGTACAAAGTGTATCCAAAACAAGACAAGATAATAAGTAAGATAACTAGTCTAACTAACTAGCCTAGACTACTGGGGTAATGTCCTCTGCAAGGGCTTGGTCCTCCTGGTAGTCCATCTCACAGGTGTCATCTAGGCCTGCTCCATAGTATGTAGGACAGAACTCCTCAATATCACCTATAATATTTCAACAGGTCCAGTCAGGACAGGAACGAGCACAATACATCTTACGCAGTTCATAATATGACAGGATATGTAAATATGCTATAGAGTAAGATACATGAAACGCTGGAAAATATATAAAGTAAAAGAGATGACTGTAAAGAGATATCTACTATAAGTAAAGAGCTAACAGTGGCTAGTGATGTAGAGTATAAGATAGACATGTGAATGGCTTAAATTTGTACATGAGTATACTAAAGAGTTTGCACATGATTACATTATTTTGGAATTGTTTACATGACCATTTATACTCTTCCATACCCCAATCAATACACAAGAATCCAGACAAATTATGCTATTGCACATGATATCACATAAAGGCCCATAAACGGGTGTACATGAATGTATACATGTGGGCTCTGTGAACATGAGAGTACATAAATCATAAGAGTGCACATGAATGGTGAAAGCACCGGAGTACATGATGAAAGTGAAACGCATATGACATACTGTAACCCGATGCTCACGAGGGGGGATAACATCTCATGAAGGGATCCATATAGTACCAATCCGTGTTAACAATGTGACAGCATCAAGTAAAGTAATCTAGAGCATAAATGTAAATCCTATCAAGTATGAAACGGTCAGAGAATGTACTCGCCTGGTATCCTGAGTATCCGATGAATATATATGTCCAGACAGAGTAGATGAGTCCTAAATAGAGCAACACAGGTCACAACATGTCTAGAATGGTAATATTGAAGATTACAATGCATTCTATATGATTTCTAGGTCCTCTATGCCAAAGTCAACTCTTGGTCAACTCTGGTCAACTACACTAGTCAAACTAGGTCAACTAGGTCAATCCTAGTCCAATCAAGTCTCACTAAGCCTAACCAAGCCTAGGCTAGCACTCACACACAATTTCAAAGCTACACAAGTTATCACACACGTTACAAAATATATATATATATATATATATATATATTTATATATATATATATATATATATATATATATATATATATATATATATATATTTTTTTTTTTTTTTTTTTTTTTTTTTTTGAGTATATATATATATATATATATATATATATATATATATATTTTTGAGTATATATATATATATACTCAATGTATATAGGCATACACAAGGCATCATTATATAGGCATACTCAGTCGCTTAGTTTTCTTTCGGCTATCCTGACTTCTATTACTCAAGAAGATAATATCAAGCTCATGGCCAAACCTACTATGGATGAGCTGGTTGATACTCTCAAGAGTTTGGATCAGGATAGTGCTCCTGGTCCAGATGGTTTCTCTGGACGTTTCTTCATCAAAGCTTGGGAGATCATTGGTCAAGACATTCTGGAAGCGGTACACTTGTTCTTTGACGGTTTTGCGTTCCCTAGATCGATTACAAGTACTCACTTATTGCCTATTCCGAAGGGGAAGGACCCGAAGACCATGAAGGACTATAGACCTATAAGTTTGTGTAACTTTGTTAACAAATTGTTTTCAAAAGTTATTGCTAGACGGCTTTCTCCATTACTGCCGCGTTTGATATCTCAGGAACAAAGTGGCTTCATCAAGGGTAGGGAAATCATTGACAATGTTGTGCTAGCTCAGGAACTGATCAGCAAGATTCATTACAAATATCGGGGAGGCAATGCAGCTTTGAAACTAGACATGAGTAAAGCTTACGATCGTGTTCATTGGACTTTTCTCTTAAAGGTGATGCACAAGATGGGATTCTGCAATGAATGGCTCAACATTATTCTACATCTGTTGGACAATATTTGGTTCTCTACTCTTATCAATGGTAGTGCGTCAGGTTTCTTTAAAAGCTTGTGTGGGCTGCGTCAGGGAGATCCTATATCCCCTCTTCTATTTGTTATTGCTGCAGAATGCTTGAGCAGTAATCTTAACAGCCTTCGAGAGGACAGTAGATTTACACCATATTATTCCCCTGGTGGTTGTCCTATTGTCACTCACTTGGCTTATGCCGATGATATAGTGTTATTCTCAGACGGGGAGAAGAAATCCATTCGAAAATTAATGAATGTGGTTGAACAATATGAACAAGCTTTAGGCCAGAAGGTTAATGTTGAGAAATCAGGCATATACCTGTCGAAACTCATTACTGAAGAACGAGTGGAAGAGATCCGCAATGCTTTTGGGTTCAAGGTGAACAATTTGCCTATAATCTACTTGGGCTCTCCTATGACTGCGGGAATTCGCACTGCTGCAATGTTTGAAGATTTAGTATCTAAAATTAGATACAAGATTTGTGGTTGGCACAATAAGGCTCTGTCGATGGGAGGTAGGCTTATCTTGCTGAAGTCAGTACTAACTTCGATTCCTGTTTATACTTTAGCTGCTTGTAACCCTCCAGTTAGTGTTATTAAACGAGTAGAAGATATATTTCAAAGTTTCCTCTGGGGTTCCAAACTTGGTTGTGACAAACGAGTTTGGGTTGCATGGGACAAGGTGACGCATCCGATCGAGGAAGGGGGATTGGGCATTAGACGTTTACAGGATGTTCTTAATGCTCTCACTGTAAAATTATGGTGGAAAGTTAGAACCTCTAACAATCTTTGGGTTCAGTACATGAAAGCTAAGTACTATCCATTATCAGAACCGTCTTTAGCTACTGCTCCTCAAGGCGCTTCGCACATATAGAAGCGGATTCTCAAAGGGAGAGAACTTGGGGATGATCAGATTCTTCACCAGAGGCAGGGTGACACTGAGAATTTTATTTGGTCTCCTGGTAGATCGGGCATATTTTCGATTTCTTCTGCATGGGATACTATAAGAGTACGTGCTGCTGTTGACAATAGATTCTCACATATTTGGAGCCCATGTATCCCGACCAAATGGTCGGTTCTATTGTGGAGGGTGATGTGGAGACGACTCCCTACAGATGAGGTTATTCAAAGACTTGGATTTCAATTGGCCTCATCATGGCATTGCTGTAGGAACCCGACGACTGAGACTATGAGCCATATATTATCTGAAGGGGAGTTGGCTCGTGAAGTTTGGAAATACTACTATGATATCTTCAATATCCGTAATACTCAGACTGCTATTGAAGATAGGATAAGAATTATGTGGCTTCGTGGGAGCAAGCACTTGAAACAAGTCTCACTAGGGGCGATAATATGGGTTCTATGGAAAAACAGGAATAAATGGAGATATGAGCATTA
Source organism: Iris pallida (assembly GCA_029216955.1). Classification (NCBI taxonomy): domain Eukaryota; kingdom Viridiplantae; phylum Streptophyta; class Magnoliopsida; order Asparagales; family Iridaceae; genus Iris; species Iris pallida. The sequence goes on along the minus strand of JANAVB010008324.1, from coordinate 50,008 downwards.
TTCCTATGATGGTCAGCAGCTTGTGTTTGAGGTGAAGAGGCAAATCAAACGAGCATTAGCTCGATGTTCTCATGCTAGTCTGCCGGAAGCGCTTCAGTGATGGACTTCTTATTTTGTATTTTGAGTATTCGCTCTTTGTAACCTGAGTTGGGACTCTCAATGAATATTAATAAAATCTAGTGTTCCTTAAAAAAAATATATATAAATATATATATATATATATATATATATATATATATATATATATATATATATATATATATATATATATATATATATATATTCTTTATATATATATATATATTTTTTTTCTTTATATAAATATATATATATATTTATTTATTTATATATATATATATAAAAAAATATATATATATATATATATATATATATATATATATAAATATATATATATAAATATATATATATATATATATATATATATATATATATATATATAAAAAAAAAAAAAAATATATATATATATATATATATATATATATATATATATATATATATATATATATATATATATATATATATATGGGGAGGGTATTGCACCAAACTTATTGCATCAATTATTGCACTAAACAATCTCAACCACACATTTATTTCAATCATGTGGTTATAAAGCATGCTGACGTGGCAACAACTTTATGGAATGTTTTATAACCACATGATAGAAATAAATGTGTGGTTGAGATTGTTTGGTGCAACAATTGATGCAATAAGTTTGGTGCAATATCCCTTCCCTATATATATATATATATATATATATATATATATATATATATATATATATATATATATATATATATATATATACATACACATATAGGCTAAGTGCCTAATATACAAGGCAAGGTAGGGGGATTCAGTATATGCATGAAAGGGGGTTAGGCAATGTGGTTCAGTTATGAGTGCACTAGGTTAAACATGTGTGCAGGAATACATCAAGTGTCACAGCCATATTAGATGAGGTTATAGGTTAATAGGTTAAGTAGTAAGGGTAAATGAAATAGGTCAATGCCATGTGTATAGAGTTAATATGTGCAGGTTAATAAGGAATAGGTCAGTGCAGAGGTGTCCAGGTTTAACATGTGTTCAGGTATATGCAGCAAGTTCATGTTCAGTCATTAATGAATAGGTTTAAAAGTGTTCACATAGATGTGCAGCAATGTGTTCAGTGTACAATACGACAGAGAATGGTGTTCAGGTTATTAGACAGTAATTAAGGGGGACTCAATGTTAGGTAGGTTTAGCAAGGTCCAGTTATGTATATGCATATTCATATGTGTGTTAATGTTAGAAGTGTTTAGTTATAACATATAGGTTACATAGGTTCTGTAAATTTTCAAAAATTTGTATAGGTAGCATCATGATGTGTGTACATGATACATTAATATTCAGTTTAGTTAATATACAAAATGAGTGTCAAAACACACTCGAACACATCATAAACCCAAGCAAATTTTACATGAAACCCAACACTCAAATACACACATATTCCAGCATATAATAACATGTAAAAACATATAAATCAACATTTGAAATTAAATCAAACCATTCGATATTCTAAGGTAATATGTGAATGCTGTACAGTATCAGAGAATTTGGGGAAACTCAAAATCATATCGAAATACATGTAGAAATCCACAAAAATGTGTCGAGGAGGTATCGTACACGTGTCATAGTGTCACACGAGTCTCGTGGTGTCCCTACGACAGGACACAGCATGTCCAAACCCATACGAACACTCACAGACATACACACACAGACACAGTCTCGTACACACGTGTTTGTCGCTCTACGACACGACACGTGACATGATACACGTCGTGCTCATATTCACATGTAGCCCACGTGTAGGGCTACACGTTCGACACCACACGAGGTGTCCTCGACATGTCTAGTATAGACACGTGGCCCGTATCAGATCGGGTTTCTCGTGTACACGCGTGCCAGCCAAAATGATGCACACTATTTTGCATGTCCGACAAGAATCTACTTGACACAAGGCTTGGGGGTTGATGTGTCAGTCATTGCCTCCACCTCACTGCCAAGTGGCAGCTGCCCACGTGGCCTATACGAGGAGCAAATCTCTTCGAGCAGCAGGGCACTGCCCGTGCTTGCTACGAGTGTGTTCGTGTCCTGTTTGGACACGGACACGGCTCGAAAATCAACTCAGTCATGGGGGAAAACATTGTACACATATAAATCAACAAATCAGTTCAAAAATATTTCAAAAATATCAAAGAAAAACTTATTGTGGCATTTCATCAAATACATACACACAACCTATGATACGTGTCCGATACGGACATCAAATTGATACGAATTCACACAAGACTCACTCTACAGCTAGGGGACACCTAGATCTATGCATTCATGCAAAGAAATCAAGAAATGGAGGTGGTTTGAGGGGTTCACCTATTGAGTGTCAAACTCAAGGAAAAAGTCCCAAATAGAAGAATCCTTCTTGCAACTCTCAAGCTCCAAATTGCACACAAGCTGAGATTTCTCACCACCAACAGTAAATAGGGGTTAAATAGATCCCAATGCAAAAGACTAGAGTTAAAAAGGAATAGAAATGATAAAATTATGAAGGGTTGAAGAATGGACAATACCTCTTTCTTGCCAAAATTAGAAGTGGTGTAAAAAGAGGCAAGAATGATTCAAGAGGAATTAAATAGGGGTGGGGGAATCCCTAGGCCGGCCACTTAGGAGGAAAATTAGGGTTAGGGTTGATGGCTAGTGGGCTTGGGCCAAATTTAGATGTTAAATAGTTCAAACCCTTAGCCATTATTTCAAACACCTAAAGCACCTAATCTCTCCATGCAACTCAGTCCAAAACAAGTCAACTTGGGTCGACTTAAGTTAGATAAGGGTCCACACCATGTTAACCAAGTCACCAAAGTCAAAGTCAACATCTAGGTTAGTCTCTAAAGTCACAACTAGCAAAAGTCAAAAATAACAACCAACACTCAAACAATTCAAATTAAATTCAAAATTTTCAAAATGACCAAAATACTCTTAAACTAAAATGTGGTAGTGACAAGGTTGTCGGCTGTGGTAAGAATCACCTGAACAGTGACAAATATATTAAATTATGATATTGCTCCTAACAATGCCTTGTGCAGGCTGAGTAAGTATTATAAATATACAGGATGGCTATACGACCGTGGGTAAGAACCACCAAAAGGTGATAACTGTATGCTTTAAATTATGTTGGCTATAAGATTTGCATGCTTTACTTCTTGTCGACTATAACATAAAATTGACCCTAAGGCAACGAGAAAGACTAGTATTAATAATGTTCTATAACATGATTACTTAGTGTTGTCTTTTTAGGTTAGTTGGGCCAGCACCTCTCGCCAGTACATTAATGATGTACTGACCCACATTGTGGACAATATTACAGGTGCTTGCGTATAGAGGAAATTGTTTGATCAGTGCTTGGCATCGATGATTCGGATGGGTATGTAGAAGCTCTTCTTTCTAGACGATGTCCTCTGTTGTATGGGACATAATGTATGGAACAGTGTAACTTAGTTGTACCAGTAAGATTATAGCCAAACTGGCAAGGTCATTGTAAAGAAGTCAGCATATTCAGTTGTAGCCTAAAAGGGTAAGTGTATATTCAGTTGGCTATTCAAAGTCTTGTAATCAGTTGTAAACTATGTATTCTACTACAAGTCTTATAATCTATTGCAATTACCAATAAAGAGATACGTTTCTTCATATCTTGTGTGACTTCAATTTATCTGCTTGGTTTTGTTGTACTGCCATTATTTTTTGAGAAATACTAGGAACTGTAATAGTTTTGCCTTGTACAAGTACAACCTAGACTTATACAGCATCACGCCCAATGGCTAGTTTTTTTTATCCTCCGGGATCGAGGCATGACAGGCTTGCCGAAGACACAGCGAGGGAATGATGCAATTTAGGTCATCGTTGATCGATTAACCAAGTCGGCATATTTTATCGCAATCAAAATCTCTTGGAGCGTTGATCGGTTAGCTCAGCTATACTTAGATGAAATTGTCCGATTACATGGGGTGCCAACATCAATAGTATCGGATCGAGATGGAAGATTCGTGTCACAGTTTTGGTGCAGCTTATACTCAGCTATGGGAACGCAACTTAATTTCAGTTCTGGATACCATCCATAAACTGATGGCCAGACCGAGAGATTGAACCAGATACTTGAAGACATGCTACGGCTTTGTGCAATTGATTTGAAAACCAGTTGGGATACTCACTTGCCGCTAGCAGAATTTGCCTACAATAGCAGTTACTAGTCGAGTATACAGATAGCTCCGTATGAAGCATTATACGAGCAAAAATGTCGATCTTCGATTTGTTGGGATAAAGTTGGTGAACGACAAGTACTTGGTCCAGAGATGGTGGAGCAGGCCGTCGAGAAGGTTCGCATGATTCGAGAGAAGTTACTTATGGCACAAAGTCGGCAGAAGAGTTATATGGATACTCATCGACGACCATTGGAATTCGTGGTGGGCGATCATATATTTTTTAAAGTATCACCGATGCACAGAGTTATACGATTCGATGCGAAGGAAAAACTAAGTCCAAGATTTTTTGGCCCGTTTAAAATCCTTAAGCGAGTCGGCCTAGTTGCCTATCAGATTGCATTACCACCGGCATTGGCTGAAGTGCACGATATCTTCCATTTTTTCCAACTACGGAAGTATGTGCATGATCCAAGTCATGTGGTAGACTTCGGTCGATTGGGACTGCAAGCTAACTTGTCTTAGGTTGAAGAGCCCGTGCAAATTTTGGACAAAAAGGATAAAGTTTTGCGGAATCGAATTGTTCCTTTGGTTCGAGTGATTTGGCGGAATCATTCCGTTAAGGAGTCGACTTGGGAGCTTGAATCGGATATGAAGGAAAACTTTCCATCGTTATTCTACTTAGGTAGGTTTGTGTTTAAGTTTTGAGGATGAAACTTTTTGTTAGTGCATAGGGGAGCCTGATCCCATTGTGGATGCGACTTGGGAGCCTGATCCTATTGTGGAGCACGGATCGGGCTAGCGGCCGAATGGCCGAGTTAGATGAGATTGGGGAAACTTTACTTTGAAAAACTTTACCAGGATTGCGGGATAATAAATGGAGATCCTTTCCTCATTATAGATTGGACTCTTTTGAAATGATGCCCAAGATACAGTGGCACGCATCTTGGGAGAAGAGTTCTATATAAGAGTCGCTTGCCCCGAGACCGTAGCCCTGTCGGTTTTCGATGCCGCTTTCGTTGTTGGCTTTTATGTACATTTTCATGATTTTTTTCGATAAATGTTTTTATGGATTTACTTTCACTGCTTGCGTATTCATATCGAATCATTGAGAGAAAGAGAAAGAAGTATGTTGACAAGACATTGGTGCCAATGCAGGTGCCAATGCAGTAAACCGAGCTTGACGTTGCGTAGAAGACCTCTTTCTCTCGGCAATTCACCAATAAGTGAGTGTCTTTGATCCTTCGACGATCCTTAATCTTCGCGCATAACAAAGGCAGACTTGTTATTGCGCTCGGTGCTTAATAAAAGATGCCTAGTAATAACTCAGAAAGATAATGGAAGATAAATTATCACATGGCTAGGCTTATGTTGCTATGTATGTTGCGATATAAACTATCGAACAGGTGATACCAAGACCCAAACACTGGGCGGTAAGTATATCGGACTTCGGTTCGAAAGATTGGTAACACAAATGAATAGTCCTTTGGTTCGATAAATGAGTATGCGAGCCTATGGCTCAAGGCATGATGGTAAGATGGCAAGATAAATGAGAACTGTGGCTTTTGTACTTAAATTTTGTTATCATGCATGTATGTTTCTTATTTAGTTAAGTTGTATTCACATGCAAGGTCATGGACAACTTGTACACAAGGTATAGTTCTTTGAACGGTACTCCGAGGCCACGAAACTGATTCAGCCTAGGAGGAACAATAGTGCTTAAGTAGTAGCACAGTGCTGAAGTAGTAGCACGGTCTTTTGGGAACCTTCCGGTCGGACTAGCTACCCACCGCTGAAGGGGAGTCGTCTGACCACGATGTCCAAGATGACGTGTAGTCAGTGACCTTTATATAGACAGGTGGCATAGCTAACAATGTCTTATGCAGGTAAGAGTAAGTGTTACTCATAAATATACAGGGATGGCTATCGATCGTGGGTATGATTCACCAAATTGGTGAACGATATGAATTGTTTATGTTAGAACAATATGAATTGCTTATGTCTCTAACATCAATGTATGCTTCTTATGTTTCCTATCAATATGAATTATTAATGGACCCTAAGGCAAGATAGAAAGATCACAAATCAATAGTGTATATTCACATAATTTACTACTGTTGATTTATGGTGAGATTGGTTACCGTCGCTCACTAGTACATATATGGCAATGTACTGACCTCCACAGGTGCCGGGAACCTAGTGGATCATCTTAGACGCTGAAGGCTTGCTGTCCGACTCTTTAGAAGCTTTATACTTCCTTGAAGTTTCCACTTGAAGAAGAAGGCATTTTGCTGAAGGTAGAAATTGCCACATTTTTTAATAAAGGGATATGATGTATGGAACAAGTTGTACCTCATTTTAATATTTTTGTAAGTTGTAGCCAAGTTTGGCATTCATCTCGGCTGTTTGAGAGCCTTATGTTTTCAATTTCAAAGATATCAATAAAGAGCTTATTTCATATCATATCTGTGTTGTCCAACTTCTATATGAACTTGTTGCGAATCTCTATTCAAAATGTCTTTTTTTATAAAAGGAACACGAGCACGCCTTATACAAGTGCAATTTCAGACTTGTACGACATCACGCTTTAGGGAGGACGGACGATTTGGCGTCAATCAAAGCGAAGGCGAACGATTCCCCCAATCGGGGCGTGACAGTTGTGGCCAGCCTGATCTATTATACTTGTACTTGTGAATAGCCAGTCATATGGAATAGCATGATCTTGACCCAAGCCGATCACATAACACTCTAATATATCAAGGCACCGGTTAGATTATATGTTATATTCATATTACCTGTGATACATCATATTCCATTTTTACTTACATATTTACATACCATGTTATAGTTACCTGCTTACCCAGTACTTCTTATTATTTAGTTTTGTTATCCATCATGTACCTTATTACATATTGTTTATTATAGCACTTGTCAATTTAATGAAACTACTGTCGGTGTTTGTACTTCGCTCCAATCCTGACTGGATATTATTTTTCAGAGGAATTAGAGACCTTTTGTCTGACTTACTATGGGTCGGGAATTAATGAAGATATTGCTCAGGAGTTGCCCGTGGATCCGATTACCGTAGAGGATGCACCTCCAGTAGTGACTTAGTTATTTAGCTAGGTTTTGCTGGATTTGTCTCCAGATTTCTATATTTGGTCTGTTATATTATTTCAAGATATGTATTATTGTCTTGGACTTCTAGACTTATCTTTGTTGTAAACTTATGCTACTATCCAGACTTTATCTTCATTATATTCTACCAAATTATCGTGCTTATCTTCCTTTAGAATTGTGATTGAGTTGTATATTTCATAATTATTGGATGTTAGATATTATAGACGACCTATACAGCATTCTACCGCCGATACTGCGACTAGAAGTGATTCCTCCTCCACTTCCGCCACCAGCTAACGCAGCACAGATGTTTGAGTTATTCCATAAGATGATGGAGGCACAGCGAGCTCAGGCTGAGGCCCAGAAGAGGCAGGCAGATGTCTTGCGCTAGAGCATCAAAATTGCTCATTAGTTAGCTCTCGCTGCTGTGGAAAAGGTAGCTACCATCCAGCCTCAGGGCGCTCCAGTCCAGCAGCAGTAGGCAAGGCCTGGTACGGTCTTGGACTTTAAGAAAATGTCCCCTAGAGAGTTCAAGGGGACAGAGGGGATCCTTTATGCCGATGATTGGCTGGAGGATATAGAGAGGATCTTACGGTTGGCTCAGATTCCAGAGGGTCTGAAGATGGATGCAGCAGCTACCCAGCTATTTGATATCACTCTTACGTGGTATCACACTGATCCTCGACTAGTAGTGACTGGTCTAACATAGGATACTTTCAAGAATTTGTTCAAGGAGAAGTTCTTCTCGGACGTGGCTCTGAGTGCATTGGAGATCCAGTTCTACGGACTGGTACAGGGGAACATGTCAGTGGATGATTATGCAGCTGAGTTCTCTCGTCTGAGCCGGTTCGCCAAGAGAATGGTTCAGGAGCGAGAAGATCGGGCCCGAAAGTTCAGGAGGGGCCTGAATCGTGAGGTCAGATCTCACACATCTGGGTATTGCACAGCGACATTCGAGGACATCCTGATTGATGCCCAAATAGCAGAGGAGGACTTGGGTCTCAGGCCCAAGAGGAGCAACGATGCGATGGGTGCTGGTTCCAGTACAGAACCGGCCAAGCGTCTTCATATTCAGCAGAGGCCATTTCAGTAGTAGCATCATACACTATCCCATGCAAATCCTTAGCAGGTGTAGAGGTAGGTCCCTCGGTGTGCTTCATACAGAAAGCCAAAACACACTCGAGAGGTCTGTAGGAAGAGATTGGGCGTCTATCTTTTCTGTGGATCGCCTGACCACCAGCTGAAGGACTGTCTATCCCGTACATCTCAGAGAGGTCTAGCCAGAGCACCTCATGCTAGAGCTCCAGCAGAAACTGCCATTCAGCCAAGGGGACCGCTGCTTTCGACTCAACAGCAATGTTTTCCCAGTACCAGCAGCAGAGGGGTGCACCTCAGGGTAGAGCGTTTGCTTTGGCGGTCGAGGAGGCCGAGCCTATTGCTGATGTGGTACCAGGTTCTATTCTTTTCAATTCCTTTCATGTATTAGTATTATTCGACTCTAGTACTACATAGCTTTATATCTGTCTCTTTTGCTCTTAAACACAATATTGTTGCTAAATTACTGGGTATAACTTGCAAGATCATGACCGATGGAGGTATTATTCTGGTCAATAATGTTTGTAAGGGATGGAAAATTTCTTTGGAAGGTCGGGTTCTGAGTGCTTGCTTGCTCGTAATGCCACTTCCGAGGTACGATATTGTACTCGGGATGGATTGGTTGAGCAGGCACCATGCTAGCATAGATTGTAGAGGATACAGAGTTTTGTTCAGTCTACCGGGAGAGCCGGAGTTCGAATTCGTCAGAGGGGCAACTAAGCAGAAGGATGGCTTCTGTGGAGCTATGGTGGAAGGGATGGAGTTGCCGCATCCATTGATAGCAGAGTTCATGGATGTTTTCCCTAATTAGTTGTCGAAGATGCCACCGGACAGGAATGTTGAGTTCTCTATATACTTGGTGTCAGGCGCTGAGCCTATCTCACAGCACGTCTATAGGATCAACAACAGCGAGTTGGCAGAGCTGAAGAAGCAAGTCGCTGAGCTGCAGGACAAGGGATTCATCAAATCCAGTTCCTTACCTTGGGGCGCTACTGTTCTGTTCATACCGAAGAAGGATGGATCGGTACGCATATGTATCGACTACAGGGCGCTGAACAACCTCACTATCAAGAACAAATACCCGTTGCTGAGAATTGATGACATGTTTGATCAGTTAAGCGGCACAAAGGTATTTTTGAAGATAGATTTCAGGTCAATGTACCATCAGGTAAAGGTGAAGAAGGAAGGCATTCCGAAGACTGGCTTTCGGACTCGATATGGCTATTATGAGTTCACCATTATGCTGTTTGGGTTGACTAACACCCCGGCAGTATTCATGAACTTGATGAACAAGGTATTCCACCAGTACCTTGACAAGTTCGTGGGGGTCTTCATTGATGACATTTTGGTCTATTCGAAGACGCTAGAGAAGCACGAAGAGCATCTGAGGATTATGCTAGAGACCCTTAGGAAGGAGCAGCTATATGAAAAACTATCGAAGTGTGAATTTTCCTGGAGCAGGTAGAGTTCTTGCGTCATATTGTGACCGCGAAGAGGATCTCAGTAGACCCGAAGAAAATTTTAGCAGTTAAGTCTTGGTCCACACCAAGCACAGTTGCAGATATTCAAAGCTTTTTGGGTCTGGCAGGCTACTACCGGAAGTTCGTTCAGGACTTTTTTCGGATTGCAGAGCCGATAACTAGACTCACCAGGAAGGACGTGGAGTTTGTCTGGACCGAGGAGTGTCAGGCCACCTTTGACGAGTTGAAGAAGAGGTTGATCACAGCTCTTATCTTGGTGTTGCCATCGGGGACATGTGGTTTCACTATCTGTAGTGACGCATCTGGGAAAGGCTTGGGTTGTGTTCTTCAGCAGTAGGGGAAGGTGATTGCCTATGCATCCAGTCAATTACGTCCTCAAGAAAAACTACTCGACCCTTGATCTAGAGTTGGCAGCTGTTATTTTTGCTCTAAAGCTGTAGAAGCACTACCTGTACGGAGAGCGTGTAGATATCTTCACAGTTTCCAAGAGGTTGAAGTACGTGTTCACTCAAAAAGAGTTGAACATGAGACAGAGGCGGTGGCTTGAGCTGATGAAGGACTTTGATATCTTATTATAGTATAATCCAGGGAAGGCCAACGTAGTTGTCGATGCCTTAAGCAGGTATCCGGTAGCTATGTATTTAACGGTAGATCGTCATCTATTGGCAGATATGGATAGTTTGGGTATTGAGGTGATCGTTCCTAGAATGGAGATGCAAATTTGGGGTTTACAGATTCAGTATGAGTTGATGGATAGAGTTAGATTAGCATAATTTGATGATGTGGTCCTGAGGAGCATCAGGGAGTAGGTGCGAGTAGGATTGCTGGATGAGTTTTCTACCGCCGAGGATGGGTCGTTGAGATACGGTACTAGATTGTGCATGCCTAGCGGAGAGGTTCGGGAGGAGTTTCTTTAGGAGGCGTATCGTTCTTAGTACTCTATGCATCCTAGTGCCAACAAGATGTACAAAGACCTGAGAGAACATGTATGGTGGTATGGTATGAAGCGGAAGGTGGCACAGTTTGTGTCCCGATGCTTAGTGTACTAGCAGGTGAAAGCCGAGAGGCAGAGGCTATGTGGTTTGCTTCAGCCACAACCCATTCCAGAGTGGAAGTGGGAACACATCACTATGAATTTTATGTCAGGACTTCCACGATCTCCAGGAGTGAAAGACGTAATTTGGGTCATCATTGATAGATTGACCAAATCGGCCCACTTTTTACCTTTCAAGGTGGGTTTGTCTACGGAGAAGCTAGCAGAGATGTAACTGAGGTAAATAGTCAGATTATACGGAGTTCCTGTGAGCATAGTCTCGGATCGCGATAGTCGCTTCACTTCTCACTTCTTGAGGAGTTTGTAGGCTAGCTTGGGCACTCGGCTCAAGTTCAGTACCGTATATCACCCCCAGACGGATAGACGGTCGGAGAGGACCATTCAGACACTCGAGGATATGCTTCACACTTGTGTGTTAGATCTCGAAGGTTCTTGGGAGGACCATCTCCACCTGGTAGAGTTTGCTTACAACAACAGATATCAGGTCAGTATAGAGATATCGCCATTTGAGACTCTATACGGACGGAGGTATCGCACTCCCTTATCATGGGATGATGTCGGAGAGAGAGTATTGCTTGGCCCATGGATGGTAGTGGATGCAGCTAAGAAAGTCAAGATGATCAGGGATAGACTTCGGGTGGCACAGGATAGGCAGCGGCATTAGGCCGATAGCCACCGGAGACCGTTAGGGTTCGAGGTATAGTTTAGTTCTTGGTTGTGCTTGCTTGTGATTGTTTGCTTTAGGAATTTGTGTTAAGTCTTGTTTTGTGTCTAGCTTGGTGATATGGTGTTCCTGAGGATTTCTTTGACACGTGGTACGATTCGATTCGGAAGAGGCGGGAAGCTTAGTCCAAGGTGCATTGGACCATTCAACAATCTCGAGAAGGTCGGTGTTGTAGCTTATCGACTAGACTTACCGTCTACTCTGGATGGGGTACACAATGTGTTTCACGTGTCGCAGTTAAGACGATACGTGACAGACCCCAGCCATGTGTTGGATCACTCTGAGATTGATGTTGGACCTAGTCTCCAGTATCAGGAGCAGCCCGTAGAGATTTTGGATCGTAGGAAGAAGGTATTGCAAAATCAAATGATTTCTTTGGTTCGTATCGCTTGGCGTCATCACTCTCTGAGTGAGTCCACTTAGAAGAGAGAGGATGAGATGCGCGAGCGATATCCTTATCTTTTCGAACCATGAGATATTCTTTCTTTATATTTGTCTTTACTTTTAAATTTTGGGACAAAATTTTTTAGGGGGATAGATTTGTAACCTTCGTATTCCAATGAATTAAATCATTTTATCTAGTTAGTAGGTAGTGTACTTAAACCATAATTCCATGTCATGTGTGTGTGTGCGTATATATATATATATATATATATATATATATATATATATATATATATATATATATATATATATATATATATATATATATATATATATATATATATGTATTATATGTTTTATAAATATTATTTGTATAATATATATATACTTGTTTGCATGTTTATATATAAATATATATGGTATTATGTCTAAGGTTAATAATTCATAGATAATACTATATGTGACATAGGTTTTTGACTTGGCTAGGTGCATTTTAGCTAGTTTAATTTTAGCCTAGTTTGGGTAGTACTAGAGACTAGTGTAGGCTACCTAAACCTACCCAAAGCAACTCTGATCAAGCCCAAACTTAGTCCATACTTGCACAAGATCTATTATACCCTATCCAAGCCCTTACTTGACCCATGTGGTGCACACACAAGTATCTGGATAGCATACAACTTTAGCTTATATGTATTTTCAGAATTAAGTGGTGACCACCACTTTTAGTTGCCAAAACCACCTCCCCACTACCCTATTTTCCCTAAAACTTTGCCACAACCTCTTCCCTCAACCCCTTACAGCCCTATGGGTCATTTCTCTCTTATTCCATTCATTTTCTTTCCCAAAACTCCCTCACAAACTCGCTGGACTGAAGGTGATTTCAGAATAGGACTGTTGGGTAGTGCTGACTTCAACAACGTTTTGCACCACAAAAACAATAGGTACGAGCCTTGAGTCCTTTATGAAAATCTTCCTCTATCTCTTACATTTCATTTCCATATTTTTATATAATTTTTCATGGAGTTTTGTCCCCTCAAACCTTTGTCGCACGACGACGTGTCCAAAACAGAGTGATGTCCACGAATTCTGTGCAAAGAATTGGGTGTGCACACCAAACCACTTAGTAAAGCTCTACGAAACATTTTCCTTTGCGAACCTCTGTTCTTTTTTATCGTTTTGGTATATAATAGTCTATATGTTATGTCCATATTTCCCTCCGTACAAACGTTTTCGAGGAGGTGCACGGACTGAATTTTGCGACACACAAGCGGTCCACGTTTCGTACATGGGTAAGTACCTTTATTTTCTATTGTATATTTTTATATGACATAGGTAATAACTAGATACAACATCCCTCTAGGTAGAAACCATAAATAATAGTATCTAAAGGTTTGGATTCATGATAAAATATTACCCCAAAATTATTTTTCCAAAATTATGTTTTCATCTACTTTGTGGTAGTAACTTTTTGTGTAGACCATATTTTATGATTCTAGAAGTTGTATGCAATTCTGGATATTTTGTCTACAAAATTTATGTTGGAGTTATGTCCAAATTGTTTCGTTTGATTAGTACAAATTAGGCTCAAACTTGGTCTCGTAAACTCTGAATGCAGAAACTATGGTTTTCTTCCAACTTTTAACATGCATAACTTTTTATGTAATAATTATTTTCCAAAGCCACTTATTGGAATGTAATGTATGCTATTTTGTTTATCAATCATGTATTTAAGTCATGTCCAGAATATTAGTTTTACTAGTGTAAAATAAGACCAAAGTAGGCATCATGAGCAGTTTTCTGTACAGTTTTTCTGCACACTAAAATATTCCAAGTCTGGAATTATTTTTACCAACTTTGGACATGCATTATTTTCTGTGTATACCAGATTCTTATATTTTAGTGCCATGTATATTTTCTTGGTTAAGTTTTGAATCATTTCATATAGGTTTTATGACTTAACTACTTGTTTTGGGTTATGTAAATTGAGGGCAAAGTGAGCTCCATGAACAACATTTCAGCATTTAAGTCTGAAACTGTTTTTGGATGTCACTTTGAGCTCAATTTTTCAAAAATCAAACCGTTGGATTTATGTATTTTTTTATAGTAAACTCTATTTAACTCTATATTAGATCCTGAAATTAGAGCTACCAATAACATTGTTTGTTTACTCAAATGTTGCTTCCAAAACTGAAGAAATTATAAATTTATGCACTCAAATTATTTGCAAGTCTGAAATCAGTTTTTCTTTCAACTTTGTGCTTTGATTCTGGAAACTCCAACCGTTGGATTGGTTTGGAATTTTCTTTTACTGTTAGACAAAACTTTATTCTTTTGAATCCTTCAAGTTTGAACTGTTCATTATTATTTATGACCACTCGTTCACTAGCCTAAATTTATGATAAAGTGAACTTTTGAAAACCTTTCTTTGGATAAAATATGAATTAGAAATTAGAAATATTTTCAAATTAATATATACAAAAAAATAAATATCTAGTACTATAAAATAAAGAAAATATAATATTTATAATCCTAGAATATTAATTTAAAATATTAATAAATAATATTTAACTAAAAATTTTATAAGAAAACTATTATATAAAATTAATATATCAACTAGTAGTACGTTTAGCCAACTTGTCGAGCGGATCGGACCCAAAAACAAGTAGATTTTTAATAAATAATAATGGGTAAAGTGCAAAAACCCTTCGTTAGATTTCCGCTTTTTGCACTAAAAGACCCCATGCTCTTAAAATTCATTAAAGTATGAAATATGCTCATTTTGTCCCATTTCCGTTAACTGGTGTTAAGTGGGATATGTAATGACCATGTTACCCCTCCCTTCCCTCTCCCTCCCTCTCTCCGGTGGTGTGGGGAGGAGGAGGAGGGGGCGGGGAGGATGAGGGGAACGCAGGGAGGAGGAGGAGGAGGAGGAGGGGGCGGGAAGGAGGGAGGCTAGCTAGTGGGAAGGAGGAGGGGGCGGGAAGGAGGGGGCTGACCTGCGGGGAGGTGGAGGGGCTGGTAGGCGAGGAGGAGGAGGCCGGCGGGGAGGAGGGGGCTGGCCTGCGGGGAGAAGAAGGGGGCTGGCCGGCGGGGAGGAGGAGGCCGGCAGAGAAGAGGAGGAGGGGGACGGGGAGGAGGGGGGCTGGCCTGCGGGGAGGATGAGGGGGCTGACCGACGGGGAGGAGGAGGGGGCGGGAAGGAGGGGGCTGGCCTGCGAGAAGGATGAGGGGGCTGGCCTGCGAGAAGGAGGAGGTGGCTGGCCGGCGGGAAGGAGGAGGCCGACGGGGAGGAGGAGGGCTGGCCGGAGGGTGGATGAGGGTCTGGCCGGAGGGAGGAGGGAGGAGGGGAGAGATTAGGGAAGGGGGGCTGGTAGAGAAGGGAAGAGGGTAGTTTAGGTTTTTTTTTGTTTTTTTAAATGGCATTAATAGCCATTTATAACAGTCAACAGTTGGTAGGTGCTTTTCGAGCAAGTCATAGATTGCGGGGGCTTTTATTTGCTAAATTTGACTAAAAGGTCTTTCTACGCAAAAGGTGCAAATTTAACTTGAGATTTTTTGCAATCTACCCAATAATAATTGTAAAATAATTCAGAAAAAACAATGAAAAATAATTTTTTACAACGAAAGACATGAAATAAATATTTTAGAAAAGTGCTATGAAGTTTCAAGTTCGAAAACAACATTGGTTTCAAGGATTGCCTATGTTTGATAACTTGTACGACAGAAACATATTTCTAAAAGTATAAAAAACTCTATAAGATTAATGATGAGCATATTAATATGATATAATAAGATGTTACGATCGTTACCAATATTTTGTGAGTCGTAAGGATCCGCAAGTCATCGAAATTACACTCGCACCAAAATTGGTTCAATCTGGACCAACAATCGTGCAACAGACGCCACGGACAAACGGTGCGAAACCATGGGTCGTGCTTCTTAGAGAAGGAAGAGGGCACATAGATGTACGTGTTAGAAGTGGTTTCAAGTCAAAATATCAACAAAAAGTAGAACCACTCATACAAATTCAACGTACCTGTTGTGTACACAGATTCGGTTTCGGGCAACTTCGGGTGACTTCGTAGCCTGTGCCGAACAACCTAGGGGATGTGGCTCCTTAAGTGCTTGTTGTGGTAAAAAAAAGGGTTGTCTTAGGGTTGCGTGAGAGATGGTGGTGGTGGAAAAGCTGTCGAAAAAGGTGTTATGGTCGGTGGAAAGGAGTTGTGCGCGCCTGAAAAAGAGAAAGGAAGGGGCGCTCGGTGTTTTATACACACACACACACACATATATATTATATATATATATATATATATATATATATATATATATATATATATATATATATATATATATATATATATATATATATAATATTCAACCATCCTAGGGGAAAGGGTTGTACATAAAGGGGAGGAGGTTCGGAGTGATTTAGGTTTGGTTTAGATTTGTTTTTGAATTTAAATGGGAAAGAAAAGATTGAATAGGATTTGGTATTTCCAAATAAGTCCCACTAAATCTTAATATTGCATATTTGCATTTTTCAATCGATGGCTGTAAATAATTAATAAAAATCACTCTAAAATTGTTCTATTAGGCTAGGGCAACCTAGAATAGATTCTACCAATCCTAGTTGGTCTAGTTTCGGGCCGGTGCGGCTCATCAGCCTTAATCGGGTTCCGAAAGTCTATTAATTGGGTCTTGCGTGCCATTTAAAAATAAGTAGCAATGGAAACTCAATTGAGTGGGAAACTCTTGGCATGTGTCTAGCAGGCTCAAAATAGGTCAAAAACTATATATCAGGTCGAAAATGGCTTGATTTTTGAATGGTATATTCCTCGACCCTCTTAATGATAAGATATCCCTTGACATTATCATAGTGGTAGTAATGCATTATCTATAAGGTATTGGGTAGTGACAAGTTCTAGCAGGGATTAGGATTTGATGCTTGATGGCTTTGTGTACCCCTTAATAATTAAGTTTGGATGACCCGTTCCGAGAGTCTGATGGATAACATAATGATGAGTAACGAGAATTTGAGAAGTATGAAACGGATGCCTTGGTAAGGTATAATGATACGAATAATGGATTCAAGCCATGACTTGAATCGGTTAGATAAAAGATTTTAGTTTGATATTGATGGTGGGGTGCTACTATCGAGAAATTGTTGGGAGAACATATGTGAACCAAATATTGAATAATGATGTGATTGATCGAATGAAAATTTCATGTTGGACATAGATAAACTGATGGTGATATTGGAAGTTAATGGGAATGTTGCGAATGATTCGGAGGATGAAAAATATCATATCAGTGACCCAAACTATAGAAAAGGTACTTTACGAAATAAATAAGTGATTGCTTATGTTGTCGCGAAGTGACCGAAATTGACCCTGGATATTTTGGAGTATAGAAAATGATTAATCAACGTATAGATTCGTCGGATTGAAGTGGACTACTTGTACCTTATTGTATATAAAGTTTGAATGTACTTTATGAGACTCTGATAGCTGAGACACAAATAAAGATTGAGGTGTAACAAGGTATAGTAGACCCTGTCGATGGACAATGCGGTCGCATGAGCGACGAGTCGACTGGGATGTAAAAAATTTGGATTATGAATTAGTCGTATGATTTCTGACATATTGACTAAGTTGGTATGATTTTCGATGATGGACGATTTGTTATGAGATTTTTTACGATCAGGATATGATGTTATGACTATGCATTTGGTTGGTGTCCAAATGAAAATTTCTTTTGTAAGACTGTGAAGAGTTGTTATGAAATAAACATTGACGGTTAGTATGAAGTGGTAAAAGCTGACTCTGTTAGTATTGATGGAATTGCATAGAGGATGCTATAGAAGGATGTTTGAAACTATAGTTACCTTACCAATCGAGTACAACGTCGCAAAAAGACCGAAAGCAGGGATCATAAATAATATACTATTGAGGTAGCGATATTGGATGTAGAAATTGGATAGTTAGCCCGATTAGAAAAAAATTGAGTACGATATGAGATTGTAAGTTGGATCAAGCACGAGATGGCACGATTATGCAAGTGAAAATTTGAATTTAATATTGGATGGATAAATTCATATAATAGCTTTGATATTGATCAATGAGAATTGCTAGATTAACCTTGTCGATTGTGGGGTAAGCCTAGAATGAGACTTTGTTAGATATAGTCCCGAGGATATTAATAGGTAGACGAATTTGAGTCTAGAGTGTCGGTTGGTTGCTTAGTTGGTTGGCAATGATACTTCAGTTGTTCGGATTGGGATTAATTTCATAAGACTTGGGGAGGTGTCCCTTGTCCCTTTGACCATTCGGATCATAGATTTCCCTTATGATAAGGATAGATTGCCCTAAGATGAGAGATAAGTATGTCCCTGGTAGCCATCCATTTTAGATGAGTTACCTGCATATTTTGGTTTAGCTGAGAATAGCTGACCTTAGAGGCTTGACCGGACCGAAGAAATAAATTGATCGTTGGAGACCCTTAGGATGTCCCTATTGATGTTATGTGGGTATAGTTGGAATATGAGAGATCTAATTGCATATGTCGTAAAATAAACTTCTGAATGGAATAGAGATTAGAAAATTCGACGTTATAATGATGGTTGGAATGACTTATTGTATTGGTTTCCAAAAATTTGATTGTGTTGCTCTGGAATGACCATTGGATTGAAATATTACTAGAGATAAGAATTGCACATATGAGATGATATCATGTTGGCTTAATCAATACGAGAAAGTTTTGAGTGTATCAAGAATGTTGTTAGTGTCGGATGATGGTACGACTTGGGAGATGGATCATGATCGAGAATTTGATGGGATGCAAATAAACTTGAACGGATGCAAATGATGATTGAACACATGACTTGGTCGATAAGAATTGTAGTGTCGGATGAATTGTTGCTACTAAATTTTTGTCAATTATAGTGGTATGGATAATGATAAGCTTGAAGGAAA
This sequence comes from Iris pallida, assembly GCA_029216955.1. Taxonomy (NCBI): domain Eukaryota; kingdom Viridiplantae; phylum Streptophyta; class Magnoliopsida; order Asparagales; family Iridaceae; genus Iris; species Iris pallida. The sequence goes on along the minus strand of JANAVB010008324.1, from coordinate 30,930 downwards.
CTCTGGATTTGTTGGAAATTTGATATAATTAAGTTGGAATATTTTAGGAAATTTTTGGATCAGTTGAGAGAATTTATTTGAGTTAGAATCGGTAACATTCATTGTGTTCTTATTTGGCTATGGATTGAATAAAAGTATTAAGGCGATGCAAGTATTCTAGTTGCTTCTCAGATTTGGACAGTCTGTGATACGGCTCAAGGCAATTGTGGCAAGATGGTTGAGGATGGTGGTGTAATTACTTTACTTTCCATTATCATGCATTATATGTTTTCTTTATAGATAAGTTGCATATACTTGCATGGTCATGGACAACATGTTCACAAGGGTTTATAAATTGCTCGAACGATCACCGAGGTACTGAGATCATATCGGCCTAAGGGAACCGGGTATTGCGAGTCCTTCAGCGGTGGTACGACCCGGTCTGAAGTGTACTTTGCAATATAGGCACGGGACCTTCGGTGGAGCTCGTACCTCTCACATGAAGGGTCGCTTATGTAATAAGTCCAAGATGGCGTGTCGACAATGACCTGCATGTAGAAAGTTGTATGCTAATGATGTCTTATGCTAGCAGAGTAAGTTAGTACTCATATACAGGGACAGATATCGACTGTTGGTAAGAATCACCAAAATGGTAACAATTACGATATTGTTTTCCTAACAATGTTTATGCAGGTAGAATAAGTATTATAAATGTACAGGAATGACTAAATAATCGTGGGTATGAATCGATCACTAGGGGTGATAACATATATGTTATACATTACGCTGCTATGAGAAATACTTGTTTTACATTCGTGTTGGATATGAACTGTAAATTGACCCTAAGGCAACATAAAGACCACTTTTAATAATATTTCTATCACATGATTAGTTAGTGTTGTCTTCTTAGGTGAGTTAGGCTAGCACCGCACCAGTACACGATAATGTACTGACTCAAGTTTGTGGGCATCATTACAGGTGCCCGTGCATGAGGGAATTGTTTGATCAGTGCTTGGCATCAATGAATCAGATGGGTGTGCAGAAGCTTCTCTAACAAGATGATGTCTTCTGCTATACAGGACATAATGTATGGAACATTGTAATTCAGTTATACCATTGAGATTGTAAGCCAAGTCGGCATATCCAGTTGTAAGTCAATGTGACAAGTTCATTGCAAGCCTGAATGACAAGTATTTCAGTTGACTATCATGAGCCCTTTTGTAGTCTTTTGTAAGCGTTGTATTACGCTGTAAGTCTTTTATAATATATTACAATTATCAATAAAGGGACATTTTTACATATCTTATTGTGACTTCAAGTTATCTGCTTAATTTCTTTGCAATATCGTTGTCTTCTAAGAAATACCAAAAATTATAATGGTTTTGTCTTGTACAAGTGTAATCTAGACTTGTAAGGCATCACATCCAGTGACTAGTTTTTCGATTCTCCGGAATTAGGGTATGACGCCTAGTCCTATAAAATAGGGCGTTCCCCATACACAAAATTCTCACACAAAATGATACAATCAATATATACACCCCCACCTCCCCTGCTCAGCCCATTCCCGGTCATCCCCTGCCAAGCTCCGCCAACCCAACCACCCTTTGCCACCACACCACACTACATCCACCACCACAGTCACGCTACCACCACCGGCCTGGCCCTCACTCCTGTCACCGCCACCACTAGCATCATCACACACCACCACGAACGACTACATCGCCACCCCTCTCCCTAAATTCCCAGCTCGACCATATAGTTATTTATTAACAATATAATTTAGGGCTAATACCCTACATCAAATCAAAATAGGCTATTATCTATATATTGTTAATTAAATTATCAAAGTAGGCTATTAGCCCTAAATTCTTTAGTTATTTATTAAATAGGCTATTAGCCCCATATTATTAGTTTTATTATTTAAAAGGGCTACTAGCCCAACATTATTCAATTGATTATTTTAATTGGGCTTTTTGCCCTATATTATTTAATTGAATCCAAAATGGGCCTTGAGCCCTACATACCAATTTATATTTCATAAATTAGGCCGTGAGCCCTAAATTACAATTTAATTTAGTTAAAGGGTATTGAGTCCTATATGTGCATTTCAATTTTATTTATTTACAAAATGGGTCTTGACCCTAAAGTGAATAGTCAATTGGTCTAATTAAATTGGCCTAAGACTATTAGAAAATTATTTTGTTGTAATCATTGGGCTTAGGCCATAAATCAATTATTTTGATATTATAAGTTTTGGCTTATGATTAGTAGCTAAACCATAGCCTTTAATATATTTCTAATATTTTTCTATTATCATTCTTGGAATAAATACCTTTAGTCATTAATCAAATTCTCTTCTAATTAATCCATGATCATGGCTAATCTAATTGTTTCATATTCTTTATGAAATATGGAGTTATACTTAATCACGATCTTCGTACCAAAATGACAATATTGGACTTCTATATTTGGACCCATATTGGAATCATTACGCTATTGGTCATCTCAGAATTATTTGGACATATGATCTTCGTCTGAAATCATACTATCTTCAAAAATTAATTGTGGTTGTTAGCTTCTAATATTTTTTGTGTTGACACGTTCGTGTCATTCGTGTCGACAACAACCTTTTAAGGTAAGTACTCAACAATTATGATTATCCATTTCTTAAATATTGCTATAAATGCTTGTATAGTTAGCATAGCATGATTTTGTGACACTGGTAGTATACACCTAGTGCTCCACAACTATATTCTATGACTTATCACTTTTTATCCATGACTTGTGACTTTATGATTATTCCATGCCATGACTTGGATATTGTGAGTACTAGTTGGGCGGAAGAAATACCCTAGTAGGCATGTGGGCTACCCAGAACTATCTCAGTATTTGACGTGACTAATAGCAGCCGCACACGATACATGCAGTTGGTCATATCTTACCCTAGCCGCCAACATGTTGAATACGGTATTTCAATCACTTATAATTAATTATATTTTAAATGCATGCCATAATTAACCATGTTTGGTATAGTTTAGCATGATTAGCCATTTACTTGTTAGCTAGTTATTTTGTCAGTATTTCTTATCTAGTTGCTTATTATTATTCCTTGGTTACTTGCATGTTCCTTTACTTTGCTATGTTTCATTTCATGACTACCACATGTATTCATAGTTGATATTTGGTTATGGCTAACATATGTGTAAGGGGTACTTTCTATAATCCTGATTGAATCTGTTGTCATATTAGGTGATAATGAGGACCTATGACCTACTTACTATGGACCACCCAACGAGGTTATAGGAGAATTGGCTAAGGATGTTCATGGAGACATCCAGACCATCCCGGATGGGATTTGATTATCTTAGCTATTTTCTAGCACTTTATATTTTCTAGTTTGATTTCCTGGTATTTGTTACCAGATTTGTTTTCGGAAGACCTTCGTTAGTGATGTAATAAATTATGATCAAACTCTTGGATTCACATGATACTTATGTTACTTATGGTTATTTGCTTATATAAATCTGGTTTACTCTTTATGCTACTTTTCTTTAGTTCTGTGATTGAGTAGTTATGACGAAGATAGTTAACAGTGCGCTACCATCGATACTACAGCGTAGGCTCGACGTGCTTCACGTACTCGTATCTGGAATATCTAGGAGCGGGTCGTGACAGCTACCAGGGCACCTAAGGCATGGTCCATTGCTCGAACATAAAGTAAAAACGATCTTCTCATTACAGGTACTACTAAGACCGGAGGATTTGTGAGACTTCTTAATGTCTTTAAAATTTTGTTGACATGCTTCATCCTAGACGAATGAAACATTTTTTTTCATTCGCTTGGTGAATGGTTGATATTAATCGAACATATTTAAAATGAATCTTCGAATATAAGAGAGCCTTCCTTGTAATTCTCGTAACTCCTTGAGGTTCTTAGGAGGTTGCATACTTAATATTCCTTCACTTTTTCTAGGTCAAGGTGAATCCCTTTGGATGTAATCACAAATCCAAGAAACATGACACTGGAAACTCCTAGAATAGACATTCGAGTACATCTTGAGTTGATGTGCATGCATCAGTTTGAACATCGTTCTTATATCTTTTACATGACCTTCTTTGTGGAGGCCTTGGACGATAATGTGATCCATATAGCACTCGACAGTTTGGACATATATTCACAAAAATTATACTCATAGCATGCTGGTATGTCGTACTAGCATTTTTCAATCCGGAGGACATCATAGTGTAGCAATATACCTTCAATGGTGTTCAAAATTATGTGTTCTTCTCATCATCAGAATACATCTTGATTTGGTTGTAGTTTCATAAAAGACATGCATTTGAGGCCACAAGTATTGTTGATCATGACATCGTGATTGGAAGCGGGATTTGTCCTTTGGGCATGCGACATTGAGATCACATAAATCTATGCAGACTTTAATCTTCTCGTTCTTCTTTAGCACCGAAACTACATTGGCAACCCAATTAGGATGTTGTTCATTCCGAATGAAGCCACGAGAAATTAATTTCTTAAATTCAGTTTCAACTGCCTCCATAATATTGAGGTAAAATCTTTTTTATTATTGCTTTACTGGCTTAGCATATAGCCTAATATTCAGTCGGTGCATAGCTATTTGAGGGTCCAAATCGAGCATATCCTCATAGCTCAAAGCGAAGACATCAAGGTATTCTTTCTTGGATGAGTTCCACCAGAGTTTGTCTTTCGTCTTTTGGTAGACTTTTGCTTATGAAGATAGGTCTGGGATGCGACTCACTCCCCATGTCCGCCTGGATCACCTCATCTTTATTTGGAGGTTTGCGATGCTTAAGCCGCAATTGATATTGTGACTTCATCTTTTGATCCCAAGAGTCGAGCTCAAATGGCTCAAGATTTTGCTCGTCATCTTCAAATTGAGTGGTGGAAGTCATGGTCACTGACATGGCCTTCTTGAATATTTTGTTGATACTAACACCAGAATCCTATGTCGAAAACTCTGAGTAATGCGAAGGTAAAGAACCCTCTGTTGACTCTTCTAGTGAGAATGGAAGAGTAACATAACCTAGTCCTTGATCCGTTTTATTGTTGTAGTTGTTGAACTACAAGTTGGCAACTCTAGAGGGGGGTGAATAGAGTTTATATCAAAAATTATCAATTAAAAATTTAAACTCTCTTCACCAACTAAATAATCAGAGTAAAATAAATGCGGAAATAAAGAGTAGAGAGCAAGCACAAATACAGCAAGATTTTTAACCTAGTTTCCCTCGTGGAGGACTAGTCCAGGCCTGAGAACTCTAGCTCAAGATTGAAATCCACTATTTATAAAATAGGGTTACAACCACGTGCCTTTTCACAGAAGAGCACGCCAAACTTCTTTCAATGATCGCTTTAGCGCAACTTGGACTTTTCCAAGTGACTTACAACTTCTTGCACTTCAAAACTTCTAGTTGGATCATACCGAGAAACTTGGACGATTGGGAAGTTTGAATGCTAAGTGGATGGGAAGGTAAGGCCCTTAAATATATAGGCTGTGTAAGAGAAGAAGAAGAGAAGAGTGGATGGTTTCAAATGAGAGAAACCAAGGCCTATTTATAGGGTTCGGGATAGGCAAAATTCGACCAAAATTCGGTATAAATAATTCAAATTTTTTGCCGTTGGACAACTAGCACTGATCAAGACCTAAAAATCAGCATCTTGAATTTTAGGGGACCGAGTTCGGCCCGAACTCTGTATGAGGCAGAGTTCGGCCCGAACTCTGTCTTCTATGGACAGAATGTTCTTTGTGGGCTTTGGATGAATGGCTTGATTGGGATTTGGGCTAAGTAAACCTATAAAGCTATGGCTAGCCCAAAGTGCTCAGTATGACCCAACGTACATTATTCAATACTCAAGAATAATAAAAATATAGACTCCAGTATACACAAAATAGTAAAAACTCCAAGCAGCTGTGATCTTGAACCAATGAGCTGAGTAGATTAATTTCGAGCTCGATGTGTCAAATTGGACTATGACAAATATTGTTTTGTTAATTTTCAAGATTAGGTTGACTGTGATCCGGTTTGGGTCAGCAATCTCCCCCATTTTGATAATTGACAAAATATGATATTTGTATGTCCAATATTCATACCTGGACACATTATGGCTCCCTCGTACTTGAACAATCGTACTCCCCCATAAACTGATATTTCCTATAAATACTCATCCAAATATACATATCCAAGGATACACAATTTATAGTGCTAATACATATAGCAATGGTCATAGTATCAAGACAAATATCAATGGTTCTCCCCCTTTTGACAATCAGCAAAAATTGAGACAAAAATATAGAAATAAAAACTTTCAACCACAAAATGAATGAGAATCATGCAAGTAGTAGTGCTAACTAATAGCAAACAGAGCCATAGAGTTTAAAAACATAAAGACATAAGCAAAAAGAAACATAGTGCCAAAATAAACATAGTCCTAATCATCAGTAGCAGTACAATAGCCATATCCATCAAGAAGCATGTGAAGGCCCTGCACCATCAGAACCGGTACGACGGGGATCCACAAAAGCAGAAATCGGATCAAGATAGCGACGAACCCACGAATCTTCAATGCGATATCCGTCGTGAGACGGATCACGCATCATCGGAATCGGCATCGTCGAATGGGAGGCCATGGAGTACTGAATGTCGTGGATGGAGTTACTGAGCGCACTCATCTGCAAAGTAGTGCGGTAGTCCATCTGCGTCCAGCGATCATCCATCTCGGCCCAGCGCTCGTCCTCCAAACGGAAGCGATAGCGAAGCATAGTCTGAAGAGAGTCTAGTGTAGCAGTGGACTCGGGAGCAGGTAAATCAGGAGCAGCAAAGGGTGCAGGAGAGTCAGGCTCCTCAGCATCATCGGACTCAGAAGAGGCGATAGCAGCAACAGTTCTCCTTGCCTTAGTCAGAAAGGTAGGAGGGGCAAGGACTGACACTGATCCAATGGAACATGGAAGGCACGAAAGATCAAAGGAAGATACATGGTATAAACCAAAGATTTTGGTTTAGGCCTAGCACGAATCATCCAATCCATCATCGTGCGAGGGAAGTTGAAGGGGACGCAAAAGTGGAGAAAGAAGAGAGCAGTAATCTCAAAGTAAGTAACTTCATTTGTTGATCCAGCTTTTGGCAAGATCGAAGAAAATATAATTCGATGAAGTTCATAGAAATGATTATTTAGATGTTTAGCCATAAGTTTTCGAGGGGAAGGATTTGGAGAACAAAGATCACCTTTGAAACTCTCCAACGAGGTCTCTCCGGGAAAAATAAAGTCCCGAGCATCATCAAGTCGTTCCCAAGTGTTTGGATCGGGCAAACCAAATTGGTCGGCTAACTCAAAATCATCAAAAGATATGTCTACACCGACGACACGTGAATAGACACGTGTGCGGTCATAAGTCATGTTGCAATAAAACATTTGTATGGCATTCACATATATCAGTTCACGAGTTGCAACAAGCTCATCAAGACATAAGTTACGAAAATTAGAAAGAAAATCGAAAAACACCGTAAATTTAATAGGGTGTCCCGCAAAAACACGACGATGACGGAAGTCGGCGAACCATGCGTTGGACGTATCTAAGGACACAAAAAGACGGTCATCGTATGTGTCGGCATTGATGGATGGAGGTAGATTAAAAAGAGGGTGCACCAAGTTAGGAGGAGGATGAGGAATAGGTTGTGGTGGAGGATTAGGTTGAGGGTTTGGATTAGGATTAGTAGAGGATTCACCAATACTTCTCCTTGGTCTTTTACCCCTACCAAGCAACCTAGGAGCCATGGAAAAAAAATTGAGATGTGAAGAGAAAGATAGAGATATACCTTAAAAGAGACCTAAGATGGAGGAGAACAACTCCAAGATTGACTTCCTTGAGTTTGGAGAAAAATTTCTCAAGGATTGGAGCCTTCTAGGGTTAGGGGTTTTGAAGAAAATATAAGTAGAGATGGAGGAAGAAGACAATGAAGGAGAGAGAGAGACATATTTTCGAATTTATGTCCCTTTGGTCGGCTGGTCAAGTGAAACATGGGCCATTGGATGAAGAAAAGATGGACGGCTGAGAATGATCCGAGGTTCTGGAACAAGGACACCGAACTCGGCCCGAACTCTGGGTGGGGCAGAGTTCGGCCCGAGTTCTGGTCCCTTAGGCCAGAACTTCAAGCAGGAAATAAAAAAGAGATTTGAAATAAATTTGAATAAATGGTCAAAGATATGAATAAAAATAAGATTAAAAATTAGAATTTTCAAATGAGACGGGCTATAAATAAAATTTAACCATATAATAACTAAGGAGTTATGACATAAATCAATATGGTGAAGCTGCTATAGGGTAGCTGCAGGGGCCGGATCCCAGCTAGCGGTAGTCCGAAGACTAGTGCACCGTGTCTCTTAGGCTTTTACGCCTTGTTGTCAGAAGGACCCTTTCGGCTTGTACCTATAGCAAAGTCAGCATAGAAAATTGTGACATAATCGATAATTACGCAGGTCAATTTAATGTATAACCGTTTCATCTAAAATTCCTAATTTTCGACAAAGAAAATTGAATCGCTCCTCGGATAATGGTTTTGTAAAGAAATCGGCCAACTGATGAACAGTGTCAATAAATTCTAAATTAATAGTGCCATTCTGTTGGTGATCACGCAAAAAGTGGTGACGAATTTCAATGTATTTCGTGCGTGAGTGACATATGGGGTTCTTGGTGAGATTTATAGTACTAATGTTGTCACAAAATATAGGAATGTGCATAAAAGATAAGTTATAGTCTTCAAGGGTTTGCTTCATCCACAGAATTTGTGCACAACAACGACCAGCTGTGATATATTCAGCTTCTGTTGTAGATAGTGTGACAGAATTCTGCTTCTTGCTAAACCAAGAGACTAGAACCTTTCCTAATAAATGACAAGTGCCGCTTGTACTTTTACGGTCGACCTTACATCCAGCAAAATCAGCATCAGAGTACCAAATGAGGTCAAATGATATTGATTTGGGATACCATAGGCCTACTGTAACCGTACCCTTAAGGTATCGAAAGATACGCTTAACAGCGGACATGTGTGATTCCTTAGGATTTACTTGATATCTAGCACACAGGCAAACGCTAAACATAATATTAGGGCGACTAGCAGTTGAATAGAGTAGACTGCCTATCATAACTTGATACTTACGTTGATCAATAGGTTTGTCGCTTTCATCTGGTTCTAGTTTGGTTGTAGTAGCCATTGGGGTGCCGATTGGTTTGACGTTGTCAAGGTCAAATTTCTTCAGCATGTCCTTTGTATACTTTGACTGACAGATGAAAGTTCCATTTGATGTTTGTTTGACTTACAGTCCAAGAAAGTAATTAAGCTCTCCCATCATGCTCATTTCAAACTCGGTCTGCATACACTTAGCAAAATCTTGACAGAGAGTTTCATCAGTAGAACCAAATATAATATCATCAACGTAAATTTGCACTAAGAGAATGGTATCTTTGAAAGATTTTATAAAGTGTGTAGTGTCAACTTTCCCTTTTGAAAAACCTTTTTCAAGCAAGAAATTGCTTAACCTTTCATACCAAGCTCTAGGGGCTTGTTTGAGGCTATATAGCGCTTTCTTGAGTTTGAAAACATGGTCGGGAAATTTGTGATTTTCAAAACCAGGGGGTTGTTTTACAAAAACTTCCTCCTTAATAAATCTATTCAAAAAAGCATTTTTCACATCCATTTGAAACATTTTAAAGTATTGAAAATTAGCAAATGCACAAAGCATCCGAATGGATTCAAGTCTTGCAACAGGAGCATACGTCTCATCGTAGTCGATACCTTCCTCTTGGTTGTATCCTTGAGCTACTAGACGAGCTTTGTTACGTGTAACTAAACCATCTTTATTTACTTTGTTGCGAAAAACCCATTTCGTACCAATAATCGAGTGATTAGCTGGCCTAGGAACGAGTTCCCAAACTTGGCTCCTCTCAAATTGGTTGAGTTCTTCTTGTATGGCAGAAATCCAAAACTCATCATTAAAAGCTTCTAAAATGTTTTTTGGCTCAATTTATGAAATAAAGGCAGTACTAGCAATGGAGTCTCTTAATGATGATCTAGTACTTACTCCGCGTGAAACCTCACCTATAACCAAGTTTTTTGGATGTGACGGCTTGAAAAAAAATTTCTTTGGCAAGCCCTCCAGAGAATTGGTTTCAGTGGTGGTATTTATTGGAGTAGAAGTTGATGGCTCAACATCATCATCAAGAGTAGTTGCTATACTGTTATCCTCATCAAAAGTTATATTGGTAGACTCCTCCACAATTAATGAGCGTTTGTTGAACACTCTATATCCCTTGCTCTTGGCCGCATAGCCAAGAAATATACCATCGTCAACTTTGGCATCAAATTTGCCTAAGTTGTCTTTGGTGTTAAGGATAAAACATCGACAACCAAAAACTCAAAAATATGAAACGTTTGGAGTTCTTCCAAACCAAAGCTCATCGGGTGTTTTCTTTGTAATAGGACGAATGAGCACCCTATTTAAAATATGGCACGCTGTACTGACAGCTTCAGCCCAAAAATATTTTGGAAGAGAGAATTTATTTAACATGACTCTAGCCATATCGCAAAGAGTCCTATTCTTCCGCTCCACAATAGCATTTTGTTGAGGAATTCTCGGACAAGAAAACTCATGATTAAAACCATTTAAATCATAAAACTTTTCAAAATCAGTATTTTCGAATTCGCCTCCATGATCACTTTGGATTCGAGTAATCATGTAGCCTTTTTTGTTTTGAACCTTTTTAGCAAAAATTTTGAAAACAGAAATGGTATCACTTTTTTTTGTAAGAAAGAAAATCCAAGTAAATCTAGAAAAGTTATCTACTATGACAAAAGCGTAGAGTTTTCCACCAAGATTGGCTACTCTACTAAGACCAAATAAATCTATATGAAGTAATTGCAAGGGCCTAGTAGTACTTACAGAGTTTATGGAATAAAATGAGAACTTGGTTGCCTTATTCAATTCACATTCGGCACATACCGTGTCCTTTTTGAATTGGATGTCGGACAAGCCTCTAACTAGCTTCTTAGTCGATAGCCTGGATATAGTATCCATATTGGCATGACCAAGATGCTGGTGCCACAATAATCTCTCATCCTTGTGAGCATAAAGGCATCTTCCTGTACTGTTAGTATCTCTAGATAGATAGAAAATATAAATATTATCCTCTCTTATCCCTTCAAAAGCGATGTCTCCTGTTGACCTATCATAAATATAGCATTTATTTTGCCCAAAGCTAATATCATATCCATAATCGACAAGGTGACTTATGCTGAGTAGGTTATGCTTTAACTCGGTCACTAGGCAGACATCCTTTATTACAGGAGAAGGAGGATGACCAATAGTACCATTACCTATGATATACCCTTTTAGGTTATTGTCGAAGGATACATACTCTTCCCTCTTCATCGATAGTGATACGAAAAGATTTGCGTCTCCCGTCATATGTTGCGAGCATCCACTATCGAGAATCCACTTACTTTTAGTTGAGGAAGGAAGGTCCACCTACATCAAGAGTAGATGTGACCTTTGGTACCCATGTTCTTGAAGGTCCTAAAAAGTTAGTTTTTGGCATCCATGCATATATATTCTTATCTACTAATCTCCTAACTCTACATTGTGGTAAGATGTGTCCATACAATCCACAATAGGTACAAATAGCATTCCTATTTGTGTTAGAAGCATGTTGATGATGTCTATGTGTAGCATGATAAGAGTGGTGTGGAGCAGCATGATAATGACTATATGTAGCAGCAGGATGATAATTGTATCTATATGCAGTATGGTGGTGATTTTGTTTATGTGCAACATGGTGATGATTATATCTATGTGTAGCATGGTGATTATGTGTCACATTAGAATTATAGTTATGAGAATGATTTCTACGTGCATGTGGTTTATGTGCTGTATGGAAGTGGGTGTACATGTAAGCATGTTTGTGTGCTGCAGGTGGATGACGTGCTTGACTATTTTGAGTAGTGTTATGCTTTGTGTGTGTCTTATGTGATTGGGTTTGAGGTTGAGCAACCTGTTTTTCCAATCTAGTCTCTAATTTCTTAGAGACAGCCTGCAGTTCACTAATCTTAGTATTCAAACCACAAATCTTAGTAATAGAGATCTTGTGTTTATTCTTTTCTTCAGCAAGCTCAGTGTTGAGTGCTGTAATCTCTTGTGTTTGCTTTTCAATATGTGCTTCGGCATTATGTAGGCTTAATTTAAGCTTAGACACCTCATTTGTGACTTTCGTGGGTGAAGTGACTTTAATATTATCTAGCAATGAAGAGAGTCTTTGAATTTCAACTTCATAACTTTTGATCTTCCCCTTGGCATGTTTATATTTACCAATGACTTTCTTGTGATCATTGAGTAAATCATTGAATGCATCGCTAAGTTCATCAAAAGTGAAATTATCGAGAGTTTCGCTAGTTACCTTGTCGGATGTTGCCATTAGGCATAGTTGGCAGTGTCTTGAGGAGAGTCCTTTTCTTCCTCGGAGTCACTAGCTTCGCTTTCATGCCAAATGCTTGTGTTGGCATATTTTCTTGAGGAAGCCTTCTTGTATGGTTTCTCATATCGGTTGCTCTTCTTTGCGAATGGATAGTCTTTTCGGACGTGTCCAGTCTTCTTGCAGCCGTAGCATGTTGGCTCTTCTTCGTCATCTTCTTGTGGTTCCTTCTTTCTTCAATTGAAGCGAAGGAATTTCTTAAAGTTGCAGACAATAAGAGCTTGATCATCACCTTCCGAGTTATCGTTATCCGTCTCTTCAGGATCAACCCTTCGACGGTGAGCTTTAAGGGCAATCTCTATTGCCTTAGGAGTAGGCTCTTCGAAGTCTTTGAGGTCAAGCTCATGAGTCATCAACTTTTCCATCAAAGTCTCGATGGACATTGTAGTGAGATCATTTCCTTCTACGATGGCTGTCACCTTAGGGTTCCAAATCTTTGGTAGCCCCCTAAGTATCTTGCGGATCTTCTCGTGATTTGTATATTGTTTGCGAAGAAAAGACAAGGGGTTGATGATGTCGAGGAATCTTGTAATCATTTGTGTGATCGTCTCATTTGGCTTCATCTTGAATGCCTCATATTCTTGAGTGAGACGACTTATTTTTGACTCCTTGACTTGGGTGGTTCCTTCATGCGTCACTTCTAGAAGTCTTCATACTTCGTGAGAGGTGGTACGTGTTGAGACCCTGGTAAACTCATTCATGTCTATTACACAAAATAAATCATTAATAGCTCTCGCGTCTAGACTCACCTGTTTCTTCTCCTCGTCAGAATATTTGTCATGGGACTTCTCAACGAGATCACCATTGACAACTATCCTAGCGGGCTTTTTGTAACCATCGGTGACAATGGTCCACAGGTCGAAGTCTAGCGACTTGAGATAAAAATTCATCCTTGTTTTCCAATAGGTGTAGTTTATTCCATCAAATAGGGGAGGCCTATGAGTGGACTGCCCTTCACCGTGATTGGAAAACATGGGTTGAGTGGTTGCCATGGATCAGCTCTAGGATGTTAGTCCTTGATAAGAGAACAGAGCTCTGATACCAATTGAAGTAAAAGTTGGCAACTCTAGAGGGGGGTGAATAGAGTTTATATCAAAAATGATCAATTAAAAATTTAAACTCTCTTCACCAACCAAATAATCAGAGTAAAATAAATACGAAAATAAAGAGTAGAGAGCAAGCACAAACACAGCAAGATTTTTAACCTGGTTTCCCTCGTGGAGGACTAGTCCAGGCCTGAGAACTCTAGCTCAGGATTAAAATCTACTATTTGTGAAATAGGGTTACAACCACGTGCCTTTTCACAGAAGAGCACACCAAACTTCTTTCAATGATCGCTTTGGCAAAACTTGGACTTTTCCAAGTGACTTACAACTTCTTGCACTTCAAAACTTCTAGCTAGATCGTACCGAGCAACTTGGACGGTTGGAAAGTTTGAATGCTAAGTAGATGGGAAGGTAAGGCTCTTGAATATATAGGCTATGTAAGAGAAGAAGAAGAGAAGAGTGGATGGTTTCAAATGAGAGAAACCAAGGCCTATTTATAGGGTTCGGGGTAGGCAGAATTCGGCCATAATTTGGTATAAATAATTCAAATTTTTGGCCGTTGGACAACTAGCAATGATCAAGACCTAAAAATTAGCATCCTGAATTTTAGGGGACCGAGTTCGGTCCGAACTCTGTATGAGGCAGAGTTCGGCCCGAACTCTGTCTTCTATGGACAGAATATTCTTTATGGGCTTTGGATGAATGGGTTGATTGGGATTTGGGCTAAATAAACCTATAAAGCTATGGCTAGCCAAAGTGCTCATTATGACCCAACGTACATCATCCTATACTCAAGAATAATAAAAATACAGACTCCAGTATACACAAAATAGTAAAAACTCCAAGCAGCTGTGATCTTGAACCAATGAGCTGAGTAGATTGATTTCGAGCTCGATGTGTCAAATTGGACTATGACAAATATTGTTTTGTTAGTTTTGAAGATTAGGTTGACTGTGATCCGGTTTGGGTCAACAGTTGTCAGGTTTTCCTTTAGGGGAAAATGGTCATAATGAAAAGCGACACCCTTTCCTAGATTCAACCCATAAACTTTTTTAGGATCATAACCTATTTTTAACAAGATTCTGGCCATTTGGATCATAAATATAATATGGGATCTGTCCCTTTTCTTCATCAGAAGAATCTTCCAATCAAATGGACGAAGCTTTGTCTTGCGAAAGATGATTGTGTTTTGTCCTTCATCGGTTAGAGGAACTAGAAAGAAGGAACATTTTTCAGGAGTGAAATAATTCTTCTTTGAAAGGTTAAAGCCACCGGCATGTGCAAGGACTTGTTATTATACAAAGCAGATAATAACCTAGGCCAATTACTTGGACTCGAAGAATAATCGAACTTACTATTTTTATTAATAACATTTTCCTCTAAGATTACAATAACATTCACAGGGTCGACACTAATATTCACATCATTTACAATCAGCTTGATCAATGACGAAAGGTTCTTCCTCACCTAAATTAAGGATTAAAGGCTCTGCTTTACCCAAGTCAAGGACAAAAGATTTGTTTGCACCCAAAGCCTAACTCTGATCGATATCTCCAAGTTTAATAATAAATGGTTCATCATCAACTTTGACACTTATACCTCCATTATAATCTTTCAGGTTAATAATGAGCGTTCCATCTTCAATCAAGTCAGCTTCAACTTTATTGTCATCTTATTACCAGTATCCTCCTCGACAGACAATGGCTAGATAGAGTATGGCACCAAAGAAGTAAGCCAATGTGTCAATATCAGTGAACTCCGTACAGACCACCCCTGCTCGTTTGCATACTTGAAGCATTAATGAAGAGTGGAGGGTACAATAAGATTTTCATGTATCCATGAACGTCTGGACAACACGCCCGCGCATGACATTGTAAGATACATCGACAACGATTACATAACAAGTAATCTATGTTGTAAATCTTTAATACAACATTTCAGACAGGAGTACTTCGTCCAGCATTGAAGTCGACAATGGTTGTATTTATACCTGAAAGATTATTCATAGGTATACCCAGTATTTGGAGGGAACTTCTCAGCATGATATTGTAAGCCCACTTCCCGAATTTCTTTAAAAAAATTATTTTATTTTATTTAGTTTTGAATATTTTTCTAGTTAGAATTTTTTTATTTTGAAATCATATAGTGGATATTTTTGAAAAGATTTGTCAAACTATTTTGAAACGTGATGTTATTTTACTTATTAATTTCTATTATCAATTGCCTTAAGTTTTAAATTTAGAAAATATATTTTAAATACTATGTGATAAGATTGAATAATATTTTGAAATATTATTTTTATCAATTACTAGATTAGATTTGATCAAATCTATGAGTGATTGATTTATTTATATGTATGGAAGGGTTTTGTCACTCCCCGTTCCCAGAATAAGTATTTTATACGTGTACTTCTTGAATGTATTTATTCAATATTTATCATGCATTTGTTTTGTGTTTAAATTCTTCAATTTTGTGCTTATTAATTTTTTTGTATTTTATTTTTTGCTTTTTCTTGGCTCTTGGTTCATTTCGGTTCATGGGAAACCAACTTGGTGTGGTTTGGTTCAACATGGAAAGGAATGGATGGCTTGGATTTGGTGGAGAGAATGAATGGTGGAGATCCACTTCACCTTGATATAAAAGTTCTTCTTTCATTCTCTCTCTTCATTCATTCATATTTTACTCCTCCACCAAACCCTAACCCATTTGTGAGAGGCAAGTACATCTTGCACACCATGAGGGATTTCATGCATCCCTATTTATTTTTAGTCTATGTTGTTCATCTTCTCTTCCTCTACAAGTTTAGGTCTTGAAGTTTTTGATTTCCATGGATGGTTGGGTGTAGATCTAAGTTTTAAGTTTTGGGTTTTCATAGGAATTTTAGGGTTTTGATCTATCAAACATTGTTGTTTTCAAAAATAAGTGGTTCCATGTTGTAGAGAATTTAATTCTACTAAAGTTTGGCTTTTGAAAAGTTAGATTTCGATTTATTTTGTGGAAGTTATGGCCAAGTATTTTTGTTCGTTCTGTATTCATCTGCAGCATGAGGAGCATGTCGCAGTAGGCGCATATGATGTCACAGTTGAGCCGCATGAGGCGCATGTCGCAGTAGGTGCATATGATGTCGCAGTTGAGCCGCATGAGGCACATGTCGCAGTAGGCGCATATGATGTCGCAGTAGACGCATATGATGTCGCAGTTGAGCCGCATGAGACGCATGTCGCAGTAGGCGCATATGATGTCGCAGTAGGCGCATATGGTGTCACGAATGAACTGCATGAGGTGCATGTCGCAGTAGGCGCATGTCGCAGTAGGCGCATGTCGCAGTAGGCACATGTTACATGAGGCGCATATCGCAGTAGGTGCATATGATGTCGCAGTTGAGCCGCATGAGGCGTATGTCGCAGTAGCCGCATATGGTGTCACGAATGAGCCGCATGAGGCGCATGTCGCAGTAGGCGCGTGTTACATGAGGCGCATGTCGCAGTAGCCGCATATGATGTCGCATATGCCGTATGAGCCGCATGTCGCAGTTAGTCCGCATGTATGTCGCAGAATAGGTCGCATATACCTATTTTGGTTGTTTCTGACTGTTATATGTCCTAATTGACTGAATTGTGGCTAGAATTTCTTCCAACTCCCAACATGAAATTTGTAGATCTTTTCCTTGGCTTCAAGAATATGTTACCAACTATTTTGTACTAGTTATGGACTCGACCATGCTTAATAGTAATTTGACTTTTATGCCTTGTCATGAATTGACCCCGACTGTTACTTGACTAATAATTGATCATGCGTTCCTAGTTGGAACTAAGAGACTGGCTAGTCGTCTTATTAAATTGAATGAATGAGACAGGTTCATATTAACTATGAACTATTATAATCGATTGGTCGATCCCGAATATTGACATACAGGCACACATGCAGGCTTCAATTTATTTATTTATTTTTCTACAAAAGCAGCATGGGTACTTGATGGTCAAGGCATGATTATTTCGTGGTTAGTTTTGATTGTTGCATTACGCTATGTAAGACCTACAACCTAACCGTACGGGTATCGTTGTAGAGTTGGGCATATCGTACTTGTACGAAAGTACTCATTTGAATGACCATGATCCACGGCATAGGATTTCACTCAACGTAGAGACTATTAAGTTAAATAAAATAATGATTGCATGGAGAGAATGGATTTTCGAGTTCTTACATGGCAGCCCTCTTGGGACTAGTAGTGCCCGACAGGCCGGTTGGTCCCCACAGATACTGCAAATCTGCCACACGGGCAGGGAGCGGTATCTGGTTATATTATCTATTGTATATTGTATATTGATGACGGGCGTCCCGCTGGGACTCGTCTAATTCATGATTGGCGTAATTGATTGACTGGGTAAACTAGCCTTGCTTGCACATAGTAAGAACTGAGGAATCCTTTATTGCATAATTCCAGGATAACTTGGAACTCACAGTAGCAAGCCGTAGTAGTTGCATGGCCGTTTAAATTGATTTGTTTGTGTACTATACCTACTCTGTTACCTAACTGAGATGATCAGAATGTCAGGGCATGACGGGCCAACTTCTGTCCTTGTTTGGTTGGGAGGTTGGTTCGAAGTATCGTGATGTTATGTGAATTCCAGTGGCAAGCAGAGATCTACTAATCATATTCTCTTATTACTGGTTTTAATTCCTCTTATCGTGCTTCCTTGTGGTACTTGCTATTAGAGGTCTAACCTCTCTGGTTTTGCATGGCCAGATTTAGAGCCGGTTCCCGAGGACTCAGCTTACTTCCACCTCCAAGATGGTCAATACTAGAGGGATGATCGCATGAGGACTTGAGTGGGTTCCTTACTTCCCCGCTCGTTTTTGTTATTTACTTAATACCTTGTCGTTTGGCACCGACATGTTAGTCGAATTGTCTTGTACTTACTTTTACATAATTGTAATTAAGTCAGACTGCAGCTGATAACAATTGTGTACACTTTGCTACATCATCTGGCTATGTTTTGTAAAGCCAGATATCAAGAACATTTTGACTGAGCGTTTGGGACGCCTTACTGCTTTATCTTACATGTTCTCTATTTCTGTTTCTTATTGGAATGATTGAGACAATAGATGTGAAATGACCATAGTAAGACTTTCATGTAGTATGCACCCCCTCGTCTTTTAGACAGCATTAATCGTATTATACGGTATTCATCTACCCGTAATACGTAGCTGGCTGAGTCATTCCCCCGCTCTCCAGTATTCTGGTTCTAGGGCGTGACAGGTTTATTTTGATTTCATATTCCTACCATAATTAGAAAACCTCATCTCCTATATAAAGGGGAGCCCTCCCTTTATTTTCCTCCATAAATCCCATAATCAATCATCAACCATCATCATCATGTGCACCGTGTCCGTGTCCCTATATTCCCTTTCCACTATTTTTTAATTACAATTACATTTTTACTCCCATGTCCGACATCCAGGACATGAACCCCAAATTTTCTCCACCATGTCGGAAAACCTCGATACAGTCATCCCTAACCCTAATTCCTAATTTTTCTAACCCTAAACCATAACCCTAACCCTAACCCTAAAACCTAATTTGCCGCAGGCCAGCCACCTCCCTGCCGCTCGCTGACGACCATCACCACCCTCGCCGCTGTGTCATGGGAAGCCAGCCAGCCACCACCATGGCCACCGCTCTTCACCTTCTCGTTTGCCATATCATCATCTTCTCTTCTTCTTGCTATAGCCACCATGACCCCCTGAGACTGAGCCACGTCGACCGACACCTTGCTCTTCTCTACCGCCATTAGTACACTCGACCCCCATCTCCGCCAATACCGGCGATCTGGAGTGCCGACGAACTCCGATCCGCCACCTACTCCTCTCGTCCATGGTGAGTCCATCCCTGCCCGTGCCAACGCACGACCTCCACTTCCGGTCAGTGGCCGGATCGCTACCACCCACACCATCCAGATCTACCATGCCTCCACTGCCACGGCCTCTGCCCCGTCGTGATTCTTCCCAATGGTCCGCCGACAACCTCCACCTCGAAACTCTGTCCGAGCGACCGGCGGAACCAAATCTAGAACCCTACTTCGTATCAAAATATCAGGACACGACACGACACGACTAGGAAAACCTACCTCCAGTTCACGGCTGCTCCGCCTCCGAGCCATTGTCGAAGTCCTCCGCCCGTCGGTGTCGTTCCCTCAGCGCCTCGCCAAGACCCATCTCCACCGTCGTCCGCCTCCTCCTTGAGCATCGTGCAGTTCCTCCGGCGCCGCGTTCAACATCGAGCCTGCGCGCGTGCGTCTCTCAGGTGACGAGACTCCCTCTCGAGCACCTCTGAACCCCTTTCAAGCTCCCTCTCTCTTTCCTCTTCTCGATCCCTCTCCACACTCTTCTCATCTGCTCTCTTTCTCTCTCTTCGGTTCTATTTTCTCTCCCACTAATTCTTTCTTCCTTTCCAACGAAGGTGAACAGGAGATGGGATCATGGGGCTAAGAAAGAAACAAGTGATTTTATTATTTTATTAATTGTTGTTTTAGTATATTATTGGCAGTATATATATATATATATATACATATATATATATATATATATATATATATTTATATATATATATATATATATATATATATATATATATATGTTGCAATTTTCCAAAAGAAGTACATATATAGGTATAGGTATTTTTAAATAGTATATATATATCTATTAGTCTATTTTATGGGTTCTCATATAAATATGAAAGATTTCTCTTGGTTTTCAAAGTATCTATCTCAATATTTTGACTAATACAAATATAGTTTTCTAGTATTATAATTATTTTCTAAAATTTTATATATATATATATATATATATATATATATATATATATATATATATATATATATATATATATATATATATAAAATAAAATATACATATATATATATATATATATATATATATATATATATATATATATATATATATATATAGGGAACGGATCAAAAACCCTCCTTAGAAAACCCCCTCACTCAATATTAATGTTAATATTAATGTTAATGTTAATGTTAATATTAATTTTTTTTATTTTTATATATTAATGTTAATGTTAATGTTAATATTAATGTTAGTGTTAATGTTAATATTAATGTTAATGTTAATATTAATTTTAATGTTAAGTTTAATGTTAATTTTAGCATTTAATGTTAATATTAACATTAATATTAACATTAACATTAATATTAACATTAATATTAACATTAAATTACGGATTAGAGTGAGGGGATTTTTAGGGGGTTTTCTAAGGGGAGTTTTTGATCCGCTTCCATATTTATTTATTTATTTATTTATTTATTTATTTATACAAAATTCTCTTTGATTTCCATCTTGATCGTGACTAGTCATATATTCCTATTCCTAGTGATTCTGACTTCTTCATAATGACCCTAGGCTAATCGGACTGTTCCGGACCCAATGGCACAGTCTGTCCCATCGTTAGAGGCCGTCTTGCATAGTTATGACATCTGTGACTATTTTGTACCAACATGATCAAGTCACAAATCAACTGCAACTTAATTTCAGGCAAGTACACTATTGTTTTATGTACTTATGTCATGCCCTAGTACCGAAATACGGAGATGGACTAGGCCAGCTACCCTATATGAGGTACGAAGACGTCATACGGCGATTGTGGCTGTCAAGAGACTAGGGGGTGCATGCTACAATCAGGTCTTCTATGGTCTCATAGAGCATCTATGTCTCAATCAATCACAGCGAGAAACAGTAAATAATGATCATATAAGACAAAGCAGTAAGGCGTCCACGACGCTTCATCTAAATGATTCATGGGACTAGCTACACAAAATAATAAGCTAGTGCCGAGAGTCAATAGTATATAACCGTAGTCAGCTGTAGTCTGATTTAATTACAATTATGTAAAAGGAAACTAATGTCCAGAACAGCCGGCTAACAGGTACCGGTGGCTAAACGCCAAGTACAAAATAGAAAATATCAGAGCGGTAAAGAAAAAACCCACTCATGATCCCTGGCGCCCAAGCTCCTGGTATGCGCCATTGACATCAAGAAAGAAGGTTGGACCCTCGGGCTCTGCTACGTATCACGACCCGCACCCGCTTATCGGGATACGAGTGCGTGTCCAAGCCAACCTACGCCGCAGAGTCGGCGGTAGAACGCTGTCAAGGCCATGATGCTCAAAATCAAATAATAAAACTTTATTGCTCATTCATATTTCTAAATCAATTACAAGATTTATAAGATTTATATTTAAAGAAAATACAATGTTCTTACATATTGAAATGACTACAACACATCTATCTAATCTCTAGATTTTGGCCTGCAAGTACACCCGTATCTCCCCAAGGCTATGAGTAGTCGTGGCTAACATAAAAATATTGGTTTCCAGTCGGGAATGGAACATGCACACATATGACAAGCTATCTGAGACATAATAGAAAACACAAGACATGAAATAGCATATGGAAAGTGAGACTAGGAATAACAGATATCATGGTATAGCAGAAAAAGCAAAGGCAAACTCTATGGTAAGATATAGCAACTAGAAAGCAAATATGTAAAGCAGGATAACATGTCATGACATGGAAAGTGGTGAAAAAAATGAGATGAACAACTGAACCAAGAACTATCTACGTGTGTTGAAATATCGAGCTCGACGTGTGAACGGCTAGGGGGTAAATTCGGCACCCCGCACGTGTCGTGTGCGGCTGCTATCAGTTATGATCAAACATATTGGGATGGAATGGGTAGTTCACACGTCTACTAAGATATTTCCCTGCCCAGCTAGTACTCATAGAATCAAGTCACAACCATGGTAATCACGTGAATGACAGTCAAGAAGTATAAATAAAATCCATAATACTAATCTCCGTGTGACGAGCGTGTCAACAAGCAGAAGAGGCATATGTATAACATGTAGAGGAAACTATAAGAAACGAAAGCAATTAGTATATGTACTTGCCTAGGGTCCTTTGCTGGTGAAATCGATAATCTCGTTGGGTCCAAATTAGCCACATTGGCTAGGGTCGATGTGAAGGAGTCCAGATTCGCAAGGAGATAAGAAGTATGATTAGTCACAATCAGGGATTTATGATCGAAGAGAAATTGCGTAAATAATAATAATTATACCATTTTGAAAATATTTATAATATTAGGAACACTATACTTTCCTAGCCAAAATACCTTTAAATATTTAGTATTTATTTATAACATATTAGAACCCTTATATACAAATATACTTAAAATAGGATCAAAGTCCAAAATGATTTATTCTAAATAAGCATATATAATATTATCATTTTTAAAGGAACTACATATAATATGCCTAAAACATATTTTGAAATATAAATATGTTAAGACATCATCTTATTTATTATTTGAAATAACACCTATTTATCAAAACATATGAGCATAAGTATTAGTCTTACAAAATATATGTTACATAATTCTATGTATATGCCTGCTGAGCCCAATAACCGAAATGGTTTTAAAGCAATTCCCAAAACCATGATGTTTGGGCTTGCGGCCCAGCATCATAATCAAAATAAATATAGAAAATACTACTTTATATATTTGATAACAAGGATAGTGATAAGGGGTTAATACATATTTAACTAAATAAATTATTAATACTAATAATATTATTAACATTAACCAAAAAACCAAATCACCCCTATTAACAATATATTAATCGAAGTAATTAATCAATAATTAAAATTAATAAACTAAAATAAGTAAATAATTACACTCAATATTACTAAGCAGCCCGACAGGCTCTCATAGCCCACTGGCCAATTCTAACATCTTCTTTTTATTACCTTTTCTTAATACCCCTACTGTTGGTGCAGCCCATGGCTGAAGCCCATAACCTACACTCAAAATATATTCTCAACCTCACTCTCTCTCTCTCTCTCTTACTCTACAAACAAAAATCGAAAAGGAGGAAAAGCTATAGAAGAAAAGGGAAAGGAAGAGGAGTGAAATCGGGTGCTCACCTCGGCAGCTTTGGCGGAGGACCAGTACCAGAGGCGTGGCTCTCGATGAGACCTAGCACGGCCGACAGTAAATCTGCGGCAATCGACCAATTAGTGGCGCCTCGGCGGACTGCTGGGCGAAGGCCCACCCGATCTTGGCCCAAGCACGGACGAGGGCCGCTGCCGCGGTCGGGTGGATGGTCCTTCGACCTTCGCTCGGCACGACACTCAGATCCAGGCAGTGCAGAAACTTTGGATCCGGAGTGGCTCAGGGGAGGTCAAGTATCGGTGGGGCGAGAGGCTGATGATGGAGGCGGTAGATGTTGAGGTCACCGGCGACAGATGGCACGGGAACTATAGCAACCCGTCTGGAGAACCGGTGACGACGTGGTGGCTGGCGATCAGGGGACGCGTCGGCGGTTCTTCGACGGAGTCACCGACGGCCGAAAAGCTAGAGTTAGTGTTTTATTTGTTGTATATTTGGGTCGTGTCTGAAAGTTGGACTGGTTCCTTTTGAGTCTCTGTGTTCGCGTCTAATTCGGATACGCAAAAGTGTTCCGCTGTGAAGAACAGGATTTGAGAATGGTCACAAACAAAGACACATACACGAACGCTCGGGGTCGGACCCGAGGTTGGACACGATGATTGTTATAGTAGACATGAATACTACAGCATGGGATTGGTGTATAGGATGTAATGTTTTTGATGATTGTCATGTCAGTGATGGTGTGGGTTCCAGCCGAGACGCAGTCGCCGCTGATGGCTGAGGCGTGTTAGCGAAATTGGTGATGGTGACGGTGGTTGCAGTGGCAGATTCTAATAGAGAAGTCGGGGCGATTCTGATAGAGAAGTTAGGGCAAATTTAGGAGGGAGTCATGATGGACACGGGGACAAGTATTTGGGGAGGAGAAGTATTAGTGTAATCGGTCTGTTGGCGATGGCGGAGTGTACATGTGCTGGAACGGCGGTGATGGTGAGGTTGTGATGGCCAGGAGGGCTACGGTGGCTGTGGTTGATCTGTGGTCAGCAAGTTGGGTGGCAGGGAGTTTAGAGACGGAGAGGTATAAGGGTTTTAGATGGGAAATCGATTGCTATTCTTAACTTATATGTAGTTTAATTTTTTGTGGGAACAGATAAGGTGAAGTTTATTCAAATCAGTTGGATGATTGTCAAAGGATTAAGGGAAAATCCTATTTGAAATCCTGGTGGTGCAGGTTTAAATACAAAGATAGTCGGCCAATACACATTCAAAATGTATATTAGCACCATGGCCCTTAACCATTTGTTTTTGTTTTTACAAAACATCTTCCCTATATCAACAAAGTTAATACCCATTACACATAAGCATATTAAGTACTTAAAATTTATATCAAAGGAAAATAATTTGGCCTACGGGTTTACAAATCAAACTATATTTAATTATCGCTATAATCTCAAAAACACATATATTTTTCTATTAATTGAAATTCTATAAAGCATTTATAATCCTCAAAATCATTTTGAAATCAATCATTTGAATATCCAAACTTAGTGACCAAAATGCGAATACTGAATTTCAAGAAATATATTTATTACAGCTAATTTATCCCTGAACCAAAATAATCTTTTAGAAATATAAAAATAGGTGCAATTCTCAAAGAGAACTCGTTTCAAAAACATGATCTCGAAAACATATAGAATAAATAAAATAAAATTTTGAAAAAGAAGAAAAGAAAAAAAATTAGGAAGAGGAGTTACAAATCTACCCACCTTGGAAAATTTTCGTCCTCAAAATTTCAAGGGCACGATTAGGTATGACTAAGAATATAATCAAAAATGATTTGATCAATAATCAAGAGTTAGATTGTGAATAGAAAAGGTACCACGAGTCAGGATTAAAGTATAGTCGAAAGGGTCTAATTACCGTGGTCGAGGATAATCAAAATAGGATTTAGTTAAACAAAAAAAAGTAGTTAGACACGACTAACTATAATGTTGGAATTATATAGGCCTAGCCAAGGATCAAAATTTAGACAAAGTCCAAGCATGGTTAAAGTCACATAGGTACAACTAAGATGCATGCAAGTCATCCAAGCATGATCAAAATTTAAAAGTTGATACGAGCATGAACATGATCAAAATAGTCATGATCACGGTGGAATAAAAATCTAATATTAGCAATAATAGAGTTTGAAATATAGGCACGACTATGACTATAGTCAAAAATGTTTAGTCACGATCATAGTTGTTCAAGAACGATCAAACCGAAATTATTTTGATACGATCGAATTATAATCAAACAGTCTAGTCACGATCAAAATCGTTAGGAATGATTAAATCGAAATCGTTCTGACACGATCAAATATTTAAGCATGATCATAGAATCTAGATACGATTATGAGTCTAGTGGAAGGAATCAAAATAAGCTTAAATATTCCTAGGAAGACAAATAACGAGTGGAGAATAGAAA
The DNA here is from genome assembly GCA_029216955.1 of Iris pallida. NCBI lineage: Eukaryota > Viridiplantae > Streptophyta > Magnoliopsida > Asparagales > Iridaceae > Iris > Iris pallida. Next base: position 4,919 of record JANAVB010008324.1, on the reverse strand, counting down.
GGTAAGAAAGGTAAAACTAACAGTTTACTGAAAAGATGGAAACTAAGGCATCAAATCAATCTAAAAATTAATAGCCATATGCCAAAAGAACGTAGTCTCTATAATATTCGAAAATCGTATGTATATATGAAGTTACTTCATCGAGAATTTATGCCTCGCCAGTGTACACCTGGCTGCAGTAAACCCTTGGGATCGTGACTCAAATATGATATAATATCGAATATTTTGTTAACTCTATCCAAAATTGACATAATAACTCAAAGATTAAATAGGATTCACTAAGACATAGTTTTTAATAATATTTGATAACCCACGCTTACTTGAAATTACTTCAATCTTAGGGATCATGCCATGCCAGTGCGTTGCTGGCTACAATGAATCCACAGTCTCGATAATTCAAATATATGGCAACAGTGCGCTGTTGTCTTGCCATTATGAGTCATCGAAAACTATTCTAACTATATTCGTAAAATTTCAAAGGAGATTCTAGAATTTCAAACAAGTCGATCATGATAGGAAATATGTAAATATTTGTTCTTCACTGAAAATATCATTTTTTTCAAAAATTAAACGATCGATCAGGAAGAGAATGATCGAAGACACAAGAAATATAAATTTTAATTTCTATTTCTCCAATATTCAAGATCGAGAGAAGAATATGTACATATATCTTGAATTCTGACAAGGCTACTCGGAATAACTATATGGATGATTGAGTTAGAAGTAAAAAAAAATCCTTTTGGCCCAAGAAAATTAAATAAGCAATACGAATTTCGTGATATGACGATAAGGAGTAGAAGGGAGAAAATAAAAAAGTACAAATGATCCAGATTAAAAATAGAATCCTAGGAAGGCTTAGTTTACCAAACGATTAGTCTACCCACCTTAGGTCATATCATCATATCAAATACCCTATTATAGCTTTCTAGGTGACTCCTCGAGTTTATCGAATAGGGCTTAGAATTCAACGAATCATTATCTAAATCGTATGGCCTTTTTAGTAATCTTAACTACCCAATAGTCAATTGAATAAGGGTTTCCTAGTCCTAGTCATTCTCCTAAGAATTAAATCAGTCCTAATTGTGAATGAGCATTTTCTAGTCGCAGTCTTACAGTAGTACGACTAACTTAAGTACTACTACAAGTTCATAATCTTTTGCAAAAACGGACCTGCATGGGCCACCACAAAAACTTGTCACGACCTACACCCGATTATCGGGATACGAGTGCGTGTCCAAGCCAGCCTACGCTGCAGAGTCGGCAGTAGAATGCTATCAAGGCCATGATGCTCAAAATCAAATAATAAAACTTTATTGCTCATTCATATTTCTAAATCAATTACAAGATCTACAAGATTTATATTTAAAGAAAATATAATGTTCTTACATATTGAAATGTCTACAACACATCTATCTAATCTCTAGGTTTTGGCCTGCAAGTACACCCGTATCTCCCCAAGGCTAAGAGTAGTCGTGGCTAACCTAAAAAATATTGGTTTCCAGTCAGGAATAGAATAAGCACACATATGAAAAGCTATCCGAGACATAACAGAAAACACAAGGCATGAAATAGCATATGGAAAGTGAGACTAGGAATAACAGATATCATAGTATCGCAGGAAAAGCACAGGCAAACTCTATGGTAAGATATAGCAACTAGAAAGTAAATATGTAAAGCTTGATAATATGGCATGACATGGAAAGTGGTGAAGAAAACAAGATGAACAACTAAACCAAGAACTATCTACGTGTGTTGAAATATCGAGCTCGACGTGTGAACGGCTAGGGGGTAAATCCGGCACCCAGCACGTGTCGTGTGCGGCTGCTATCAGTCGTGATCAAACATATTGGAATGGAATGGGTAGTTCACACGTCTACTAAGATATTTTTCCGCCCAGCTAGTACTCATGGAATCAAGTCACAACCATAGTAATCACGTGAATGACAGTCAAAAAGTATAAATAAAATCCATGTTACTAATCTCCGTGTGACGAGCGTGTCAACAAGCAGAAGAGGTATATATATAACATGTAAAGGAAACTATTAGAAACAAAAGCAAATAGTATATGTACTTGCCTGGGGTCTTTTGCTGGTGAAACCGTTAATCTCGTTGGGTCCAAATTAGCCACATTGGCTAGGGTCGATGTGAAGGAGTCCAGACTCGCAAGGAGATAAGAAGTATGATTAGTCACAATCAGGGATTTATGATCGAAGAGAAATTGCGTAAATAATAATTATACCATTTTGAAAATATTTATAATATTTGGAACACTATATTTTCCTAGCCAAAATACCTTTAAATATTTAGTATTTATTTATAACATATTAGAACCGTTATATACAAATATACTTAAAATAGGATCAAAGTCCAAAATGATTTATTCTAAATAAGATATATAATATTATCATTTTTAAAGGAACTACATATAATATGCCTGAAACATATTTTGAAATATAAATAATGTTAAGACATCATCTTATTTATTATTTGAAATAACACCTATTTATCAAAATATATGAGCATAAGTATTAGTCTTACAAAATATATGCTACATAATTCTATGTATATGCCTATTGAGCCCAATAACCCAAATGGTTTTAAAGCAATTCCCAAAACCATGATGTTTGGGCTTGAGGCCTAGTATCATAATCAAAATAAATCTAGAAAACTGTCACAACCCGCACCCTGTTTAGGGGCACGAGCACGTGGGCACATCCAGCCTACGTCACAGTATCGGTGGTAGAACGCTGTAAAGGTTATCTAGAATATATAGAATCTAAGACACAAATATAACCTGTCATCTCCGTACGGAGGAATATAACCACAACTCAATCACATAATTCTAAGGAAGATAAACACGATGATAAAGATAAAGATAAAGATGAGATAAATAGTCTGAAACAACGCTGAGTCGCAATCACAAGTTCAGAGACCAAGACATAAAACAATATCACAAAATAAATACTACAAGTCTCAAAGTTTCAAAGTGGAATGTAATTAAGACAAAATCTAGGTGAACTAGGTCACTACTGGCGGTGCATCCTTTACGAGCACGGGGTCCACTGGCTGGTCCTGGTCGTAGCCTCCATCTATGCCAAACCCGTAGTAGGTCGGGCAATCTGCATATAAATCCTCTGAAAAACAATGGGAGATATACTGTCAGGATATAAGCAAGTACAAACACTAACAGCAGTTCCATGTGAATTGACAAATACTATAAGAGACAATCATAATGAAATACAAGATGAAATGTCAAGACTGAAAGTAAAACAGTACAAGAGAACTGGATATCATGTCATGTGTGAGGTATAAGATAAAACTGGAATATAAATAATGGAAAGTAATCTGAGATAAGATGTAAACATAAAAATAAAGTGCCATGAGATATTAGAGCATTATGTGATCGAGTTGGATCAAGATCAGGCTGTTCCATTTGACCGGCTATGCACAGGTAGTGTAATAGTATAGGAATCAGGCCGGCCAAAATGGAAAGTTATGCACAAGTAGTATAAGGTCAGGCTACACCATATGTGTGTTAAGGGTGGAGCTATGCACAAGTAATAAACAAGTAAGGGTAATGATCACATAACCTCTAATAACTCCCCATCCCCGAGTAGTATAATGAATCCAGACATGAAAGGTCATGACACAGGATTCGAAGAGCAGGGGACCAGCCCACTCCCAAATTGATGTCTATACAAGTACAGGAAATAACATCGAACAATGTACTCATATACCAGGTAAACCGGAAATGATATATCATGACGAGATTCACGTATACTAGTCCGTGTATCCTCGTGTCGAGAATCAAGTATAACACTACAACTGAATCGGATATAGTAGATATCAAAGCAATAAAAACTATCAGAGAATGTACTTACTTGCGGTCCTGAACTGAGAAAATCGAAACTACAACCCACTCAATGAGCCACGAACGGTCAACTCGCACAACTATCTTCTATTGCTGAAATAGACATGACCAACGTTCTTAGAATGGTCAAATTAGCTAAAAACGCCTACTCATAAGTCTAATTCTGGACACAGGAGCAAAACGATAATTTTGGATCAAAATGGTGTCCGCCGTTGGACCCACTTTGCACTGAAAAATGTGCCAGAACCTACGGTCTCTAAAGTTATCAAACTACATGTCTACAGGTCCAATTTGACGAGATGAAACCAACTGTATGTCCAAAGTTGGATTTCGGTAGGCCGTGCACAAATTCGCCCGTTGGATTGGGTCGCGGGCCCGCCAAAATAGCGTTCCGATCGACCGTCTCAGAATCGGACCAAACTTGGCGTACAGGACCAGAAAAATGATACGGTCCTGTTGGCATAAGTTTCGTCTCGATATGATGAGCGTGCACAAAGTAATTAACAAATTTGTAAAAAGGCCAATACGGTAAATTTTGACGGATACGCATCAAATTCGTCGCGCACACACGTGACCAATTTGAATTCCGTCAAAGCCCACACGTCCACGAAGTAGTTACGCACCTTTCGATACTTTCAGTTCGCGACCACATCACCTGGATAGACGGGACGGACGGCGTATCGGACAATTTTTCTAAAAATTCAGTTTTGAAAATCAGTTTTTCTCCAACTTCACAAACCATAACTTTCTGTACAGTGCATGAAATTTAATTCTACAAAAGGGTTTTAAAGCCCTATCGATTGTCTACAAGTCTCTTCAACCCGATTTTGAAAACTCGCAACAGATGCTGGTCGCAAATCGGCCACAAAGTTGGGATTTTGGGACATTTACTAAACCCAGAAAATCGAGTTTTTCTCGATTTTAGAACTCGTTTTTCGTCGCACATGATGTAAATCGGTACGAACTATTTGAAGAAAATTAAAGGTGTATATTTAGGATCATACCTGACCAAGTGGTTCGCAAAACGACGGAGCGAAGAATGAGAAAT